>JAENPR010002139.1:0-76071 GCA_018135685.1 Themeda triandra | reverse complement strand
GTCGGAACCAGCCACCGAGTTACGCGGGATGTACTTCTTGTCCCGATTTTCCCCGAAGGTTCCCGAGAGTCCCCGGAAAACGCCCTTCATCCCGCAAGTATCTCAAAACAAACAAAAACAAACACTAGTGGAGAGAAGGATTAGCACAAGGTTAGTGGTTAGCCGTCCCGAGTTAGCGGTCCAGAGGTTAGTCGTTCTTCATGACAAAAGTTCTAAACTTCAAGTCTTGAATTGGACAGAACCTCCCCTAGATTTTATTTTCTTTATCCTATTTGGACAGCATCTCCACTAAATTTTGTGATGATCTATTCAGCACTACCCCTTCCCTTCACTTGCTACAAACTCTTGCTCCCTCTTCTCACTTCTTCTATCTTCCTACTCTTCTCCTCTTCTCTCCAGGAAACTCGAAGTCGAGAGCAGGTGGTTTGGCTAAAATTCTGGAGTGTCGGTGGTGCAAGGAAGCCATGGGAGGAGGCCTATTTATAGAGGAGGAAGGGGAGAGTCGGCCGACCCACTGGGGGGGTCGGCCACCCATCCAGGGTGGCCAACATGGCTGCCACTTCACATGCTATTGCGTGATCTTTTGTCAATCCAGAAATTTTGGTCGGTTGAGTGATTTTGGCGGTGGAAAAGAGAGGATAGTGGAGGTGAGTGGAAGTGGATGAAATTATGTGATTTGATGTATGTGAGGTGTAGTCTATGACATGTGGGACCCATGGTGAGGGACCACCAAGCACTAAATGCCATGATAAAAATTATAAACAATGCAGAAATTTAAATGAAGGTAAACTAATTTTAATGCATGAAATGATAAATTTTTGTGCCACCACGATAAAATATTTTCAACGGGTTGTCACACACCGTAAAATTATTTATATGGGGCGTAGAATTTTATAATGCAATGCTGGAAATAAATATGTCTAAGAAAATTATAAGAGATGCAATTTAAAACGCGGATAAATACCGAGTTACCTTCCGGCGAGAATTCGGATTTTTAAAGTCCTCCGAATTGGACCTTCCAAAATATTTATTCCGCGATGATCCCGCAGATGCATCCTCTGTCTCGGTGGTTGTACTTCTCGATCTTCTTCTACCATCTTCGCGGATTTGTTGAGCTCTTGTTTCGACTTGAATGCGAATTTCTCTTCTTGCCCATTTATAGTGAACTTGATTTCTCCCTTCCCGACATCAATGTGTGCATTGGCGGTGCTTAAGAAGGGTCTTCCAAGTATGAGTGACACCTTTGAGTCTCGGATGCATATCCAAATACTATAAAGTCTACCTAAGCACGAAGAACTCTCTTATCTTGACTGGGATGTTTTCAAAGAATGCCCAACGGATAACGGACCGATTGGTCGGCTAGTTGTAGACACATTGATGTTGGCTCAAGTGCGGTGTGGTTGAGCTTGTAGTAGATCTAAGCGGGCATCACACCGACACTTGCTCCAAGATCACGAGTGCATTATTGAAATGTTGATCTCCAATTGTGCGATCGATAGTGGGACATCCTGGATCTTTCTTCTTTTACGGTAGTTGGTTGAGGATGGCCGCACTACATTCTTCGGTTAGCTTGATCACTTCATTGGATGGCAGTGGTCTCTTCTTGTTAAGAATATCTCTTATGTACTTGGCATAAGTGGGGACCTGTATGGCATCCAGCAGAGGTATATTGACATATAACTTTTGAATTACCTCCACAAACTTACCAAACCGCTCATCCGTCTTGTTGTGGTCCTCTCTCCTCCTAGGGAATGGTAGGTAGTTTGTATCTCGAAATTGTTGTCTTGCTTCCCGATCTTGTACTTGGCTTCGTATTGATTCTTGTGGTAATACTTCTAGCTCAGTTGGAAGTCTTCTTCTTCGCCACCGGTGGTAGCACGGTTGGCCTTTTTGCTCCTTTTGGGTAGGGAGGATCTCGGTGGAACTCCCTCTTCTTGTAGTAATAGATCTCACCCGCTTTCAGGGGTTAGTGGCAACAGCAATGCAACGGCCAACTTTGCTATCTTTTCTTCTATCTTTTTATTGAACTCTAGTTGATCATTAATGGCGAGGAGAAACTATCCATTTTAATGCTTAAATTTTCCAAGATGTTGTTATTACCAAGCAAGCCTATCCTCCATAGATGAGTTGATCTTGGACTGTTGTAGAACCAACTCTCTTAAAGTAGGTTGCTTTGCATAATTACCCGATCGAGTACCTTGATTAATGGTTGGTTGCACCCAATGTGGAACCTTTCACGATGGGACTTGAATTCGCTTATATGTTGCTTCAGTTGCTCTTTGATCTTCCTTGTACTTGGCCCGCGGTCAAGCCAATGGAGTAAGGTATCCATCTTGGTTGATAATGCATTCACTTCTTCTATTGCTTCTTCATTCGGTGACAATCTTGAATGTTGTCTTGGGACCAGCTTTGATTATCTCATATCTTCTCCATAAGTCTTTTAGCTCTCCCAAGAGTGAGTGATAAGAATGATCCTTCAACAGCTTGCATCTAGGTGCTCACGCGTCTTCGGAGTTAATCCGTGATAGAAACCTTGCATGAGTAACCATTCTTCCATTCCATGATGGGGACAATCTTGGATATATCCTTGCAAACGCTCCCATGCTTCGACATGGTCTCCGTCTTCTCGCCGTTGGAAATTGGTAATCTTTCCTCTTAAGGCATTGGTTTTGCCTATTGGGAAGAATTTTGCTAGAAAGGCCTTGGAACACTTCGCCCATGTATTGATATCTTCTTTATTTGCATAGAACCACTGCTTCGCTCTTCCCACTAGTGAGAATGGAAAGAGGCGAAGAAGTATGAGGTCTTCTTTAACTCCATCTATGGCGATGGTGTTTCCAATCTCCATGAAGTCCTGTAGATGTATACTTGCATCTTCATGTACCTTTCCACTGAATTGGATAGCTTGCACCATGTTGATGAGACGTGGCTTGATCTCAAACTCCATATTATTTTCTATTGCTGGACCGGTGCGGATGTTCTCTATTGTTGGAGCAGAGAACTCCAGTAGGGTCTTCTCAGTCATCTTGATTGGTGATGAGCTTCCTTCTTGATTGAACTGACTCTGATGATCGAGAGTTTGAATGAATCAGATTCAATCCTGCTAATACCCCGTATAAAATATAGACAAAGAAAAACAACAAACGGGGTGAACCCGCCAAAGTAGAGGTGACTAGTGACAATCACTCATTTTCTAAGTATCTCGCTAAGCAATTTTTCTCTAAAAGTTTATTCCAGTCCCGGCAACGGCTCCAAAAATGCTTGTTGACACCTCTAACACCACTCACGCTAAGTTGTCATCCCTAGCATGGCGCTTAAGTGTTGATATAGAAACTGCTCCTCTAATCAAGAAAAATATGGGATCCGCAAGCGAACGAGATAATACACCATCGTAGCATTTTACCGGGAAGTATTCCGTGTATCGTTATTTATATTTAGCTCAAAGGAAAGAACTACGGACTTAAACAATGAGATGAACTTGCTAAACACGACTACTTATGAGTGATTGATTGCACAAATCACATACTTTGGCGTAGGGGTAAACCATGATAAATAAGGGAAAATAAAGTAATAAGCTCGGGTATAAATCACACGAGAGATTAGATATAGACTACTCACAAAGGTAGGTTGACATCGATTAGCACAAGAAATAGAAATCCTATGTAGGTTCTAATCTACTAAGTCATTCATCTACTCCAACTCTACACTATCATATACAAGACAAAAGACTTTTCATCTATGTATAAGGATCATTGCTATAACAAGCCAAGACATAGCAGGACTTACTACGCAACTTTGGTTCTGCTAGACCTACCAACGGGGATGGAATACGAGAGGACTCAACGGACTGTCACTTCCGCGATCTACCACACGACCCGGCCAATAGGGTGCATTTGCGGTAAACGGCATCTAAGCACCATGCTTACATGAAATCTACCACCTAACCCCCGGAAGAGAGCTAAGCGCTTTGCAAACATATACATAAACTTATTACCAATCATAACCATATCAAATGTAGAACTAGAATAAACTAGGAACATAATAAATAGAAACATAATGATATTTAGAATAAAGTCACAAGAATAGATACAAGATAATACCAATTCGATGATGAAGATCCGAATTCCGAGCACAAAGCGCCCGATTCTTCCTCTATCTAGTCTAAACCTATGTAGAACTTGAAGATCTAGAGTAGCTATTCTAATTCTCGGGTGGAGATGTCTCTCTAAACCCCGGCTTTGCCGATGGCTACATCCGAATAATGAATTCTTGAATGAATTAGCAAGTTCAGCCCAGGGGCCGGGGGCTCAATATATAGCCCCCTAGGATGCACCACAAATATCGGATCAAACCGACCTAAACGGACGATAATTATTGCTCCTCAAGGTCGGTGGAGGTAGGATCCGCGAGCCTCCACCCGATTGGTGGAGGTGGCCGATCGGCCGCCCCAAGGGGGAGTCGGGCGACCCACCACCCCGCGCAGTGGGTCCCCGCTTCCGTGGGTTTGCCTTCCGGAGTCTTCTAGAATATACAATTTTACCCGTTCGGTCTTTCTCTCTATGTAATCATGACATGTGGACCTCCTTGGATGTTTTCCTGATAATCCCCTGCGAAAACACATATTCACAAAAACTTGTGGAATCTGTCAGTTTAAACCCTAAGTTATTGGTGGTGAACAGATTATACCCCTCTTTCTCTCTCTGATTGACATATAAAATTGATCATTAACAACCGTCAACAATGTGCTACTCTCTGAATATACCTGATGATCAGCTCCCGCAGTTGGTCATTGCAGGCATGTTGCCACACATCAGGGATAAGCTATTCGGCATGGAGTTTGAAGACCTTGGGCAGCTTGCACGAGAGATTGACAAAGCAATGAGTAACCAGCTCGGGGATTCGGGAGAGATGCTCGCTTTCGGAAGAACAAGTGCAACCATTGACATGTATCAAGGCTTTTGGAGGAAGCGTGCGAATATGAAGATGAAGACGAAATAGCCGCGAAACCGAACTGGACGAAGGAGCCTACTTTGGTTAGTCGCGATGGGTGAAGCAGCGAAAGGGTCCTATGATTTTGATGTTAGCAAAGCGCATGACTCTTTCTCACGTATCGATAAAGGAAGGACGCATTAAGCCGCGGAAGGACATCCCATGCCGCGCCTGAAGGAGTGAAGGATAAGAAGTATTGTGGGTATCATGATACTAACTCTCATCATATCAATGACTGCCGAGTGTTCAGGGTGAAGATTCAGAAAGCTATTCAAGATGGACACCTGAGGTTCGATGGCAAGATGAAAGTGGATAATCAGCCGTTTCCCCAGAACATGATTTCTTTCTCCATAGGCATGGTTGATGCTAGTGAGTCCAAAGAGAAGGGAAAGATGAAAGTTCTAACCTCTGAGAGAGCCAAAGAAAGTGGTGCTGTTGACCCTGATCGGCAAGTTACCAAGGAAGAAGTGCAGCAGGTTCGGTTCAGAAATAGCCGAACAGAGAAGGGTCAGACTTCAGATGCAGCCAAGGGGAGTTGCCGAATACACGCTGAGCCAAAGCGCAGAGTTACAGCACGACACTTGTTGAATAAGTGGCAGAGAGAGGAAGATGGAGTATGATGAGGAGCAAGAAGACATTGAAGAGGAGCGCAGTTCATGGCGAGCGTCGGAGATATGAGGCGAAGTGCACCGAAGAGAACAGGAAGAACACAGGAGAGAGCAAGAGCAGTCTCATTGAACTGTTCCTTCTTCGACTTGTTGGAATGAAGGCTTGAAGTTGCTCGCTAGAAACAACCGCCCCCGAATGCGGTGATCGCATTCGAGTACAGGCAATCTCGAGTCAACCGCCGTCCCGTCCATGATAGACCTGGAATAAGAGTTCCTGAGGACGATCGGCGCTTAAAAATTGACAATTTTGATGGACATCAAAGGAAAAGATTTGTAGATCAAGCTTGGGTTCATAGCAGTGCTCACAATGCAGAAGAAAGCTCATATAGATGGCAAAGAGGTCAATGGTGTCCTCCTGGTTTGAGGAAAAGCCAGAAAAGAAGAGTTCAGCGTTTGAGGAATCAAGAACTAAAGCAGGAATTAGCCGAAAAGAAGCCAGTGTGGCGTCCTAAGAAAAAGGATGATGGACAGGGTCCTTCGGCTGATGCTAACATGGTGTTCTTCATCCCATTGGAGTTTAGAGCTCCTGAAGATCAAGATGTTCAAGGTGAAGTGTATTCAGACTTTGATGAAACTGAATGCCGAGATCTGATGGCTCAACTTGTGTTGACTCGGCAAGCCGTCTTTGACAAGCCAGTTAAAAATCGCCATCTGAAGCCATTATATCTGAAAGGATATGTCAATGGCAAACCTCTGACCAAAATGCTTGTTGATGAAGGGGCTGCTATCAATATTATGCCCTATGCCACTTTCAGAAAGCTTGGGATGACAAGTGAAGACTTATTGCAAACTGACATGATCCTTAGAGATTTTGCTGGCAATGCTTCTGATACTCAAGGAGCCATACATGTTGAACTGATGGTTGGATCCAAGACTTTGATCACTACTTTCTTTGTCATTGATGGCAAGGGGGCATATAGCATGCTTTTGGGAAGAGATTGGATCCATGCCAATTCTTTATACCCGACTATGCATCGATTCTCATTCAGTGGATTGGAGACGATGTAGAAGTTGTTCAAGCTGATGATTCAGTAAGTGTTGCCACTTCCGAGCCTGCTTATTGGGAGTATGATGGATAAGATTGCCTTTCGGGTAAAAAATGGAAAGAAGGTCTTGTCAATGTGTTCAACAGATCAACAACCGATCCAAGCAAATCGGCTCGACAGAATTTTTAATGGGCAATCCAATCGATGGCAACAAGGGCAACCGGGTCGTGGTTTCATGTCGGCCGATAAGTTAGAAGAAATTGATGTTGGTGACAGTTCAAAGCCAAGGCCAATGTACATCAGTGCAAACTTAGACCCAGAATACAAAGTGAAGCTGGTAGAATTGCTGAAAGAGTTTAAAGATTGTTTTGCTTGGGATTATACAGAGATGCCAGGGTTAGATTGATCGATTATTGAGCATAAGCTACCCATTAAGCCTGGTTTTCGTCCTTTCAAACAACCTCCACGAAAGATTTATAAAGAGGAGGTATTGGCCGATGTAAAGAAAGAAGTTGAAAGATTGATTGAAGCAAACTTTATTCGGCCATGCAGGTATGCAGAGTGGATTTCAAACATAGTACCTGTCTACAAAAAGAATGGAAAGATGAGAGTATGCATAGATTTCAGAGATCTCAACAAAGCTACTCCTATGGATGGTTATCCAATGCCGATTGCGATTTGTGGTGGATGCGCAGCCAGGTTATGAAGTTATCGGCTTTATGGATGGCAATGTCGGCTATAATCAGATTTTTATGGCGCTTGAAGATATTGCAAAAACGCATTCGATGTCCTGGTCATATTGGCCTATTTGAATGGATAGTTATGACATTTGGGTTGAAAAATGCTGGTGCAACTTATCGTAGAGCCATGAATTATATCTTTCATGAGTTGATCGGCAAGATTGTGGAAATTTACATTGATGATGTGGTGGTCAAATCCGAGAGACCATGAAGGACATTTAGCCGATTTAAGAAAGACTTTAGAGTGCACAAGAAGACATGGTTTAAAGATGAATCCAAATAAATGTGCTTTTAGAGTCTCGGCTGGTGAATTCTTAGGATTTTTGATTCACAAAGGAGGGATAGAAGTTGGGAAGAAAAGCATGGAAGCAATAGACAAGATTGTACCCCCAACTAATCTCACAGAGTTGCAATCATTGCTAGGGAAGATCAATTTCATGAGAAGATTCATATCCAATTTATCAGAAAGAGTGTTACCTTTCTCTCCATTGTTGAAGCTCAAAAAAGATCAGAAATTTGTTTGGGGTGACATACAGCAGAAGGCTTTCGATGAGATCAAAGAGTATATGAAGGCACCACCAGTATTGGTACCTCCACAACTTGAGAAGCCTTTCAAGTCAGTATGTGGCGGCCGATAACCTAACAATAGGATCGGCCCTTATGCAGGAATTTGATGGAAAAGAAAGGGTAATAGCATACCTTAGCCGAAAACTATTAGATCCCGAAACAAGGTATTCGGCTATAGAAAAGCTCGTCTATGTGTTTATTACTCATGCACCAAGTTTCGGCACTATTTGTTAAATGCCGAATGTGTAGTGGTGTCTAGTTTTGATGTAATTAAGCACATGTTATCAATGCCGATTTTAAATAGAAGGATCGGCAAATGGGTATTAGCACCGTCGAATTTAATCTGAAGTATGAATCGGCAAAAGCAGTGAAGGGACAGATAATCGCCGATTTTATTACTCAGCATCGTGATTTATCTGTTGATATGGTTAACATTGCCCCATGGGCATTATTTTTCGATGGATCATCATGTGACAAAGGTGGTGGTGCTGGTATTCTTTTGATATCTCCACGTGGAAATACATTTGAGTTTGCTTTTTCAATTGAATATCCTGTCACAAACAATCAAGCGAGTATGAAGCTTTGCTTAGGGGCCTTGATTCGATAGAGGCAAAAGCCATAGCTATTGAAGTATTTGGTGACTCTGAATTGGTGATCAATCAGTTAACAGGGCAATATGAATGCAAGAATGAAATATTGAGAAAATATCATGAAGAATGTCGAGAACTTTTGAAAAGTTTTTCGATGGTTACTTTGCATCATATCCCTAGAGAGCACAATGGAGAAGCCAACAAGTTAGCTCAAACTGCCTCTGGATATCGTGAAAATCAAGAGGTTTTCGCTATTGAAGAGTGTGCTTTCAATACTGATCAAGTAGATAATGATTGGAGAAGTGATATTATCAGTTATCTGAAAGACCCATCTCAAAGAGTTTCCCGAAAGCTCAGGTATAAGGCCCTCAAGTTTGTGCTTCTTGATGATCAACTGTACTACAAGTCTATAGATGGATTGTTGCTCAAATGCTTAAGTCAAGATGAGGCTAAGAAGATTATGTTTGAAGTTCATGAAGGGGCTTGTGGTGCACATCAGTCAGCTTACCGAATGAAATTGATAATTAGAAGGACAGGGTACTTTTGGCCGACTATGTTGGAGGATTGCTTTGAATATTACAAAGGGTGTCGAGATTGTCGATATTTGGTAATGTTCGAGAGAGCACTGCATTCGCTTTCAACCCAATAATCAAACCATAGCCGTTCAGAGGATGGGGCATAGATTTAATTGGACAAATTAATCCTCCATCCAGCAAAGGACACAAGTTTGTGTTATTAGCTACTGATTATTTCACCAGGTGGGTAGAAGCTATTCCGTTAAAGACAGTTACATCAGAAAATATGGTCAGCTTTGTTAAAGAGCATATAATTCACAGATTCGGGATCCCACAGACCATAACAACTGATCAGGGGACTCAGTTCACTTCTTCAGAATTTTGTGACTTTGCCGAAAGCATGGGGATAAGGTTGTATAATTCTTCTCCTTATTATGCACAAGCTAATGGCCAAGCAGAGGCATCAAATAAGATCATGATCAAGATCATCCAAAAGAAGATCAATGAGAAGCCAAGAAGATGGCACTTGGTCCTTAATGAAGCATTGTGGGCTTACCGAATGGCTTGCCATGGATCTACACAAGCATCTCCATATGAATTGGTTTATGGACACAATGCCGTAATGCCTTGGGAGTTGCGATCGATCAAGGAGAGTTGAGTTGCAAAAGGACTTGACGAAAAAAGATTATAAGAATTTGATGATGGATGAGTTAGAAGATTTACATTTGATACGTCTCAAAGCCTTGGAAAATATTGAGAAGAATAAAATGCGTGTTGCCAAGTATTACAACAAGAAGGTTAAGGTCAAACAAAGTTTGCGAGGGAGATTTAGTTTGGAAAACAATATTGTCGATTGGCACAAAAGACAAAACATTCGGCAAATGGTCTCCAAATTGGGAAGGACCTTTTCGAGTGATTAGTTGTGCACCTGGCAACGCATACATATTAAAAACGTTATTTGGAGAAGAGCTTACAAGGGCTATCAATGGCAGATACCTTAAGAGATTTTATCCAAGTGTGGAAGTTGGATCTTAATTATAACCATGACTTGGATGCAATACAGCCGATTGAATGAAAATCGCCTTCAGAAAAAAGGAAAGAAGTTGGAGAAAGCGTAAATGATATTGATATATCGCCTCTAGTACAAAAATAGCCGATATCGTGTGTATCGTCTTCAGAACAGAAATAGCCGATGCAGTTGTATCGCCTTTAGCCAATTTTTAAAAAAAGTATAAGTGAACAGTTTTATCTCTCACTGGTAGGTTTATCGGGGAAGATAAAGCGAATTGAAGTGCTATGCTACTAACCGTCAAGTCGTGGAACAGACCGAGATCTAATCGACTAAGGTGACGTCATGCGTTTGGGAGATTTCGTTCGGGAAGAATGTTGCAGTCAAGTTCTAGCTAAGGAAAAATTCGCAAAAGCAAATGCAACAGAAAAACACCATCACAGACAAGCAAGAACAAGGAGAGAACCAACATTCTTCATTAAAATTTTTATTACAACCCGCGCCGGCCCTAATACAAGCTACTCCTCTTCTTCGGTGAAGAGCTTGTTGAGGACGGACTCCGGGTTGGTGGCGTTGGCCATGGCGTCGGCGTGGTCGTCGTACTCCGCCAGGAGGCCCTCAATGCCGTCGACCTCATGGGGAAGCCCGCCCCGGAAGCCGGTCGGCATGGGAGCATAGTCATCCCCGGTCCAGGACGACATCCCCGCCAGGCCGAGGGAGGTGCCAAGACGCACGCCATGGATGACGGCCTGATCAATCTGACCAGGTACCGCCTCAAGGCGGTCCGCCACGGTCGCCCCCCTGGCGTTCACCTGATCGGCCACCGCCGTCGCCGCCACCTTCAGGCGGTTGAGCTCATTGGAGAGGTCTGCAAAAACAGAAGACAAAAGAACTGAATGAGCGAAGCGAATCAAGAAGAATGAAACATTAAGCAATGTTCGAAGAGCAAGCCATACTGGTGATGGCCTCACAGAGCTGCTTGCTCTGGTCCTCCCACTCCAGTTGGGCGATCCCATGCTTCTTGGTTTCTTCACCAAGAAGCTCCCGCGCCTCGTCCCTCTCGCGGCGGTATTCGGCGGCGTCATAGCGGGTGTACGCCGGGATCTCCTCGTCTTCCCTACCCCACGGATAGGGGTGGTATGAACTGCCGGAGGAGGACCCTGACGAAGACCCCGACGAGGCTGGAGCAGGGGGCGGGGCCGGAGCCGGAACCGGAACAGGGGCCGGAGCAGGGGCAGGAGCAGGCACAGCGGCCGCCGCGGCTGGTGCAACGAGGCGCCATTGGCCGGTGCTGATCCTCGCCATCCTACCAGCAAGGCGCAATCAAGATCAGCTATATATGAAATAACTGCAGACAAATTAGAAAGGTTGTTTCATTACTGCAGACGACGGCCACCGCGGTTGCTTCCCTTCGCCAAATCCGCCGCAGGAGCAGGAGCAGGAGGAGGGGTGTGAGTGCCAGCCCGGGCAACCTACCTCCTGAAGTTGGAGACATAGTTGCCGGTGATCCCGACGCCCCTGCAATATGATCAAGAAGTTGAATCAGTAACCGCAAGGGGGCAAGAGATCAAGATCGGGTAAAGGAATGAAATCTATGACAGATTGATTCATAGAGATAAAGAGATCTCACCGCCGGCGCCGGATGTTGCTTCCCTCCGCCTCGTCCTGGGCAGGACGCTTGCCGCGATCGCCGCCGCTCGCCATTGCTGGTGGTGGGGTTTTTTGAGATTGGAGGTGGAGAAGGAAGTGGAAGAGATAGATGGAATAGCAACTGCTTGTGCTTGGATGTGATGATGGGAGCCGAGAGGTGGTTCTATTTATGAATGTTGGGAACCGTGGTGAGCCTGCGGGAAAGCCAAGCGACGAAATAGGGTTTTCACGCCTATGGGCCGATGTTGAGTTGGGCCAAGACCATTACTACTGGCGATTCGGTTGCTAGCATGCGGTCGGCTAAGTAGCTGAATGAGAACCATTCGGCTAAAGCATATACTTAAGTTTACAGTAGTTGCATTCGGCTGGTATACACACCTGTGAAGTACAGTCATACTCGGAAAGCCGGATGATAGCAGAGGAAGAAACAAAAAAATTATATTTCTCAGTGAGAATGAAATATTGTCAAGGCCTATTCTTTACATCTTCAAATACAAGCCAAGTATCTATACATTCAGAAATGAATTAATGACAGCAAGAGCATCGATCTTGATTCGGTTGACTTCATCCGAGCTTTTTGATCCTCTTCTTCGAATCTTGGATTTTTGACAGCTTGCTCTTGATTTGCCGCGTCTCTTTGATAACTGATTGTATTCTGGATTTGGCCGAATCAAGAGATGGCAGATTTGCGAGCTTGGTTTCATGAGACTGAATGTTAGCATTCAGTTGAGCTAGTTGAGCTTCAAGTTTGGTTCTTTCATCTCTCATGACCTGCAGCTCTGGTTCTAAAGTGCCTAAGAGGTGCTCGGTTGACTTGATGTCAGAGTAAAGCTCCTTGACCTGCTGTTCTTTGGCCACCTTACCTTTCTCCAGATCGGCCTTGATGGACATATTCTTGTGTGCCCTCTTGATGGCAGCAAAATGATCATCAAGGTGTGATAAAGCATCTATGGCGGTTTTAAGATTGGAAGGAAGCTCTTGATAAATAAGCTCTGCCATTTCCCTTATTTTGTGTGAATCTTGGGTCAAAGCAACAATGTCCTTTTTCAGGAATGAAATTATATCCTTTAGCTTGGCTTGACTCTCTGATGATAACTGCTGATTGGAAGAAACTTCATCATCTCTATCCCCAAAGAAACTCTTTAGCAATAAGGGAGAAACCGGCTTGTGGATGAGCAAGATCCCGTTGGTGAACAGAGAAGGTAGTTTAGCCGAATGATTCATCTGAATGGAAAATAACCGAGTGGAATAAAAGTAATACCTCTTCAGCAAATACTTGATCGATTGCTTCCTGAGTAGCATCAATATGTTGGGTGGTTGATGCCACGGCTACATCAGGATTAACGATCTCATGGCTTGTTGAAGCAACCTGTATAACCGGGGTTGGTGAATTTACAGCCTGATGAGGAGAGGATTCTTCTGTTGCTTCTCCTTGCTCATCTGAATCATGAACACATGATGAATACCGGTGCATTATTTAGAAGAAAAGAGGCACAAATGCAATTATATACCAGGATTGCCAACATTCTCATTAGCATTTGCTTGACCAGTGGAGTTTTCAGGAGAGTCTTCCAAGCTTACCACTCTGTCAGGGCTTTGAGGATTGGCCTGTACCTGTTGAAAAGAAATGATGAATACAGATACATTTTGCAGATGGTGATGAAGAAATCAAGAGCATTTATACCTGAGGAAGTGACTTAACCTTCTTTGATCTCGTTTTCTTGGGGACACTGTGTCGTCAGCAGGTGTCTTGTTAAAAACTGCTAAACTTGGAGCATCATGTCCCAAAGCGCTTAGGGCCAAAGTTGCCGATTGAACTTCTGGAGGACTTGGAGGAGCATTGTCCTGTTCAGAAGAATATTTAGATACAGAGCAGAAACATGAAATGAAAGGTAGCTATAAGAGTTTACCTCATCATCAGAAGTGAATAGGGGCATTAAAACTTGGCACAGAGGATGGACTTGGGCTCTGAAAATGTGAGAATGCCATTCTTGCCACCAAAGATTGAATGAGGAGTGAGCAGCTTCAATTATTACTAGAGGATTGGGTTCATATACTTTGGAAGCTTACATCCAAGATTGAAAACTTTATTGGCCTCGCAATGTTTAACAATGACTCCCTAGGTCTCGATGATGCTTGAAAAGTATGGCCTTGGGGGCAATTGGCCAAGTCCAAGCTGCCTGGCAACCATATTTGGATTGTAAAATTCATAAATTGAATTTATCAACTGGCCATGATGAAATTCTGCTGGTAGAGCACAGGGCCTGATGAAAGAATTGAAGATATCTTTGGAATCATCATCTATGCAGCCAGTTCATAGCTAAATCTGCAGGGGAGAGTTAAATTTTCATTCTCTCTCGTAGGGAAACCAGATTATGTGATTGAATCCCTTGTAGAAAATCTTAAAAAGGTGGCCAAGGTCTAGATCAATGACAATGGAAGATGCAGCCTCCCCATATGTCTGACAAGGTTTCTTTTTGGGATATTCACCTTCAGCATAATTGATTGAGGGAAAATCCAGGCTGTGGAGATCAACTGAAACAATCTGATGCATATACAGTTGCAGCCACATTTGGACAAGCCACCATGGGCCATTGACGCAGGAGATTTCACCCTGACCACGCATTTGAACAGTGATCTGGTGCATCATGTGGTAAACTGCTCCCACGAGATATTTGCCCAAAGGGATCAACTTACCTGCAGCTAATTCTTCAGCCATCACTATGTGATTCAAAGTGGGCTCATTGGATTTGCCACAGAAGATGAACCTGCACAACCACATGTTCATGAAAGCCCTATACTCTTTGTCAGACACAGTGCCAGTTGAAGCATAAGTCTGAATGTACTTGAAAGGGCATGTTGGCTCGGTAATGTTCAAACCAGTCATCATGAAGATGTCTGACAAAGTGATTGACATTGGACCGTGACCGAAAATAAATGCATTGAGGGCATCGGACCAGAAATGAGAAGCAGCTATCAGGAGAGAGTCATTTCTTAGCATATCAGCTAAAGAAAGCTCCAAGCAGTGTTGAATATCTTGTGATTCCCAGAAATCACTATTCCTAGACCGCATCCTACGGTACCAATCACGCCATCCCGTGATTGAGGGAAGGGGCCAAGTTTTGAAAGTATTCGGCCATCTATTTGGGGAGCAATCCTAGATTAAAATGGGATCCTCAAAGTCTCTTTTTCAATAAATTCCCTCGGATTGGAATCTCCCCGTGGACCAAGGAAAAATGATCCAGGATGAGCAAGATTAGAGATCAAAATCTCGTTCTTCATTTCCTTTAGAAGAAGTGGGGCGAATGAATCAAGAACACATCTGGAAACTAATTCAAGAAAATTGCCGAATGGGTAAAAGCGAGTAGGGTTACCTCCAGAAGCTCCTCTTGAGTTCCTGTCGCCATGATAGAACTGATTGAAGACTCTGTCGCCATTGAAGAAGTGGCAAGCTCGGATCTCGGATGGCGGCTGCGGAAGTTGGCAGTACTGATCTAGAAGGAAGGCGCTTATGGTCAATTTCGAAATAAAACCCTTTTATCTCGAAATTGAGGGGGCATGTGTTAACACCAGAATTTGGTCGTGGATATGACAAAGTGGCCCGCGAGCGACGAGAGAGAGCGATTCGGCAAATGCGTGTGCGGTCGGCTAATTTTCCATATATTCGGCAAATGGTCAAGCGGTCGGGCCGAGCGATGGCTCCATTTGGAAACGGAAAAGGAAAGAGCAGGCCGGCCGAGAAAGGGAAGGAGTCATAAAAGTCAAGGACTCCGATTATGGTTAGAGTTAGCATATTTGTATCTTTCCAATTTTGTTCAATAGCTCGGATGTGTTTAGGACTCATGTTTGTCCAGGGTATAAATATAAGCCCTCGACCATTGTAATAGGGGTTCACAACCAAATCAATACAACCGGCTACGTGCCACCCTTCGAGTCCTTTTAGTCGTGTCTTCGAGTTCTTCGAGAGGGCCAATCGATCCGTCGACCTCCGTAAGTCCCGGCAACCTTGCTATCATGTCTAGTGTCGTGCGGCGGATTTAGATTATGATGCAAGTAGTCTCATTCGTTTTGCTTAGTATCGTGCGGCAGATTTAAGCTTAATAATGGGAAGTTTTTGCTTGTGCCTTGTATCGTGCGGCAGATTAAGACATGAGTAAAGATAGTTATCGGCTCTTTTAGATTTGGCAAGATCTAATAGATTTATTAAGTTATCATGTGTTGCATGTTTAGTTTAATGTTTATTTATTTGCAACACTCTTTTGCCCAATCTAGATTGATGCTCTTTTCGGCTCTCGATCATGATATCATGCTCATTCAATATAAAGTAGATCGAGCTTATATAGCCGAATTAGATCAATCAAGATTGTTACATGTTGCGGGTTCATGCAAGTTACTGCGTCTAGGTCTTTGTTAAAGCTGGATATCGTGCGGCAGGTGTAGGCTTTGCTTTGCTCTAGATCGTAGTGGTTTGCTTGTTCCTTCTTCATGGACCCCGATTCGGTAATCTTGCCGATACGGTTATGCTTACACATGTAACGAGTATTTATAGGTTTATCTAGGCAATCATGTGCTTTTAGCTCTTTATTGTTAGATTGTATCATGCGGTGGATTGATCTAGCAGTAAAGGGTGGTATAAATTCATAGTGAGTGGTATCATGCGGTGGATTAGCTTGCTTGGGTTTATGCTCGACGGGTTTATGAAGGCTAGACGTGCGGCAGACTAATTTGTATTTATAAGTTACTTATCCTTAATTATTAGTGCTTGATGATGCTTTAAATCTGAGATATAGTTTGATATGCTTTGATAATTTAATCTTGTTCAAACATGTCTTCGTTTACACATATTCGGCAGTTCAGTTTTATTCATGTCACTCGTGTTATATTTAGCCGAATGAATTGCAAACCTGTTGACAGATAGCTTCTATAGCTATATTTCGTCGTAAGTGGCTTCAGGGCCGTAAAGATGGAACTATCTGGTCTCACCCAGCATGTTCCAGTTATGATCTTACTGTTTTATCCCTTGTCGACTTTCAGGTCAAATCGACTGGCACGCTTCCGGATTCTGACGCCCGGGCACCCGATTGAAGCTAGGCTTTCCGGCTTGCTGTGTGTGAGACACGGTGCGCCACATTTTGTGTCAACAGCAGAGCACACATCGCATCCATGTTTCCATCAATCCTGTGTCACCAATTCAAATGACCGTTGCTGACTGCCTTCCGCTCATCTCTTCTATCGACAAATACCTCTCGGGGTGGCGTGCCTCGCTTCTGAATAGAGCAGGCCGACTCACTCTCTGTACTTACTTAGTGCTCTGCCCCTCCACTATATATCTGCTCTCAGTGTTCCCAAAACTGTCATCAAGGCCATCGATCGTCGCCGTCGCGCTTTTTTCTGGACAGGTGAGGATGCCGACCATGGGTCCAAGTGCCTTGTGGCGTGGGACAATGTGCAAGCCACTAAAAGCAATGGTGGCCTTGGCGTGAAAGATCTTGAGCTCCAAAACCGTTGTATGCTTATGAAGTTTATCAACAAGCTCTTCTCAAACGAACAATCAGGCTGGAAAGATTGGCTCCTTAGGGATACCATCTCCTTCGACACCCCCTCCATGGGATCTCAGAGCTACTTATGGAGGATCATCTCTGATGAACTCAACACCACCTATCGCTCCATGACGTACGTAAACATCAACAACGGCGCCTCCACCTCTTTCTGGTTCGACCATTGGCTCCCCGATGGACCTCTTTGTTCCACCCATGAAGCTATGTTCACCCACACTACTGGACCTAACATATCGGTGCAGTGTGTCTTCCAGGATGGGTTTGATTTGCACCTAAGGCCGCGGCTTACTAACGCTGCTAGCAGTCAGCTGGACAGCCTCCTCATTTGCTTGCAGGGAATCAACCTCGGCAGCGGCGCAGATACAAGATTACTAAAGCTAAATGGGAAGCCCTACTCCACACGTGATGCCTATGCCGCGCTGGACACCGCAGGCGACAACAGCAACAGTCATGGCAGCCGCATCTGGTGCACACACTTGCCGAACAAGATCAAAGTCTTCTTCTGGGCTGTACTTCAAAGATCGGCTAAGCTCAAGAGCCAATCTCCATGCCAAGCATGTCGTGGACAACGACCAGTGTCTGCGGTGCAGCTGCTCGGTTGAAAGTCGGCACCACATCTTCTTTGGGCGCCGCAGTAGTTTTGAACTTTGGTGAGTCGCAAGACTAAGTCATGTTGACCTCTTGTCTGATGACGATGTGTGGAGCGCGACCATACCAGATGGGCTCGACGCAGCGCTCTGGCCGTTCGTTCTTCTGACAATTCTCTAGAGACTTTGGGACAGTAGGAATGGCGAGGTTTTCCGAAGCAAAACTTCCAACTACAGAGCAGTGCTCACTAATGTCTGTGATCATTTTGTAACATGGCGCATGTGCCTACCGGCTAATCTTTTAAGCAGTCTTGATGGCTGGCGTAGCTTTCTCATCGATTGTACTGCTACTTCTGTAATACGGCCAGTTAACTGGGAGGTGGGGAAGCTCCGCAACCACCAAAACCCAGCCCCCCCCCCCCCCATTTGCTTTCAAAAAAAAAAAAAATCTTGTGACACCAATTCACCATGACACACACGATGATATGAAGAACGAGACGATAACGACATCAAATCTATTCACGGCTTGGTGTAGATGGCGACGTTCTTCCAGTGTGACTCCATGCGGTGGGATGGGTTGTGGTGTGATTGCTTATACACACCGAACTTGAAGTAGTGGTCCTTCCCACCTTGGCCGGGGGCTTCCAGCCTTTTCTCGCCGTCGACGAACACGGTGACCTTCGCCGCGGCGACGTCGTGGATGACGTTGAGCCGGATCCAGCGGTCATAGACGCGGTCCGCCACCACCTTGGTCAGCTGATGGTAGTAGGTGAGGTTGCCATCGTAGACGTGCAGCATCAGCGTCGTGGCGTGCGTCGCCCCGCCGAAGACCTGCATTACCGACGCGCCCGACGTGCCCCAGGGCACGTACATGTCGCCCTCGAACTGCCACACCCCGGTGCTGTAGATCTTCTGCAGAACTCATACAGAGTTAGTATAGGAACTGAAGAAGACAACCTGGAATGGTTCAGAACTACCGTTGTCACTCACGTTGACTTTGATCTCGGTCCGCGCGCCGCCAGGGTGGGGGCTGGCTGGCTTGTCGGTGGCGAAGACCCACATGCGGCGGATGCCGCCGCACGGGTCGTACCGCTCGTGGAGCGGCACGTCGTAGGGCTTCTGGACGACGAACTGCGACTCGTTCAGCTTCACACGGCTGAAGCCGGCGGTCAGGTGGCAAGAAGAGCCAGCGTTGGCGGCGTAGGGCAACGACAGCACCAGCAGCAGCAACAGCGGAGAGCACGAGCTAGAAGAAGAGCATGCCATGTCTCGGACTCTTGAGTACTTGCCACCCGTGGGTCTGTCTATTTAACATCTCGGCTGCCTGCTGGTCGATAAGTAGTGTCAGTGTACGAGGACGGCGACGGCGACAGGGAACCTCTGTTTCCTCTCGTTGTCGTTTTGGTAAAGAACCGGCTGCAGCCTGCAGATGTACTCTCGTTCAAAGCATTTCGCAGAGGTTCAAAGCACTTCGAAGAGGCTAACGTATTCGCACACAGGACCAATGATGTTAGAGCTCCGGTGATATCGTCAGGACCCCAACGACGTTAGAACAACGACGCGCCTTTCAGACTGCCACTGACCTCTTCCAATGCCGGCCGCCAGCGACCACCGACTGCCTCGAACAAGTGTCGTCGACTCTACTAGGCCTCAGGTTGAAAACCCTTCGAGGGCTTGTCGACTCTACACCACCCGTGCCAAAGGGGAAAGCCAATGCCTAAATGAGCCGTGCGACATTTGTCGTGCCGCGACAGCGAAACGGACGACATAAGTGTGCGGCACGTACGCGTCTCACTCGTTTAGGCAAACAAAAAACAATGCATCGTTGCCGGAGTCCTACCATCAGCAGATTTGGCCGTCGTCGTCTGGGCCTAGCTATCGAGTGTGACTCGTGAGCAGGAAACAAAAGCTTTGACATGGACGGCAGCTGGAGCGTACGCAGCGACGAAACATCTGGCGGAGTTTCAGGGGATCCTCCACGACCGGCCAGCGCGTAACAACTTCGACGGGCGGTCAAACTTCCGATTTAACAACGGCTTGCCGCGCCGGCCGCAACTTCGTCGCTTGCAACACTCGAAAACAGATGTAGGGTGTTCTATGGGCATGTGACACCCAAGAGGTTGATGGCATCTAAACACCCAATTGACAACAACAGAAACAAAAAATGAGTGTTTTTTTATCCATGCAATACTCGATTGCTATGACCATTGGATCTTTTTTTTTTTTGAAAGGAATATGACCATTGGATCTAGATCAAATGAACAAAAATAAGCATCCAAATCTTACAGAGATATGTTACCACGCTTGGAAATAATATGAGCCATCCGTTTCCTCAGATTTGACGCCTAAAAATAGGTGGAACCAGTTGGGAGGAACTTAAATTGTGGGCTGAACCCGTAAAACATGTGGGTCCGGAACTTATTTTAAAGGGTATAATAGTATTTGCACGTTCTAAGAGCAGCTTCTAGGAATCGATCATAAGAAAGATTCCCGTATGAATCCAATAAGAAGTTGCTTCTTCAATGAATTACAGTATAATCACAGAGCTGATTCTCAAAATTCCTATCCCAATGGTCTGCCGCATTCTTCTCCAGCCTCCTGGGAAGCCATGCCTTCACGGCCGCCGCCGTCCGCACCGCCGCCGTCTCTTCTCCGGCGGCCGCGCCCCTCCTTTATTCGCACGTGTGATTCCCAGGTGGAAGCCCCCAACCCCTAATTCCCCAATCCAGCCTCGTCGTTCTCCTGTTCGCGTCCCGGCGTCCGTCGCCGCACTCGAGCAGTCGAGCTTCGCGCGGCCACGCCCAAGAGAGGAGAGACCGAGCGAGTGAGCTCTCCCGTTCGCCGGCGCACATGCTGCTTGCCTCCTGCGTCCTGCCGGCGCGCCGCTCGCCACTAGCTCGATTGGAGGTGGTCTGAGGTCCCTAGCGGCGGCGCGGACGCGGTCGTATGCAGCCTGCGGCTGGCGCTCGGTGGCCCCGTGCGGCGGTGCTCCGGCGATGGGGTCGAGCGGAGAGACGGCGCTCCATGGTCACAGGGTGATGGGGAGGCGAGGGAGAAGTCGCCTCAGGCAGAGAAGGAAGGAGGGAGGGATCTTGATGCGTGCCTCTGCTTAGCAATCTGCAACGAGCAGGGAGACAGCGGCGCCCGGTGCTCGGATCCTTGAACATCACCTTCCCGGCTTGACTGAAGCAGGTGAGGACTCTGAGGAGCAATCTCGTAGTTTCTATTCAGTGTGAGCAATTCCTTAGTTCTGTTCAGTGTGCCATCCATTTTCTGCATGCTTTATTAGCTTGAGCTAAGATTGGGATCCACAGCAACTAAGTTATGTTTGTGACGCAGAATAGCAAAACTGGCAGGCACGAGCAGACCCAAGCTGGCTGCTGCGAAAGGAGGAGAGAACCAATAGCACCGAGAATGCCAGCCATCTGTTGGGACATTCAGATCAGACCATGGAAGATTTCATATCATTCCAGGTGCCGCTAATTTCTACTTTTTTGCAGTGAAAAGGAAAATGTAGTTGCCGTGCTTCATCCAATTATACATGTTTGTTGTTGCAGTGCTTCATGAAAGCATTTTCCACACATCTTTATCTCTTCCCCTCATATATTGATATTCACCACACCTCTAATTCCCTAGGTGATCTGCAAATCATTTGAATGTAGTGTTTGACGTAAATAGAAGGGTGGTAGACTATGATGTGTTCATTTTTTAATGTAGAGGATTAATGCTTGTACGGAGCCAGAGAAACCATTTTAGTACTCTTTACTTGTATTTTTCTGTTAGTGTTATGGCTGGAGCTGCTTGGAATGCTCCACTGTAATGTCAGAAGCACTCCTTCGGTTGCACAAATTAGCGGAAGCTGATTCGACTATTACAAGCTTCTTGAAATTGGATAATGCGTCATTGCCTTCGTATCATTCCAGGCGCCGATTGGAGGAGGCGGCGAGGCGGGCGGCGATGGGGAGTAAGAGGATCGGCGGCGAGGCGAGCAGCGATGGGGAGGAGAATCGGCGGCGCGGCGTCGGCACCGTGTACCGCGAAGCAGTTCCTCGATTCGGATACGAGAAGCAGTTTTTTTTTTACGAGATAGGAGAAGCACTTCGTGGCTCTGAACTAGGATACGGAGCTGAGAATCGGTTCATTAGCGAAAGACTAAATTACCCTTACAGGGGAGGAACCAGCCAAACGATGATTCACGGGAGGAACCCGTGGTTCCACCCCAAGCACGGTAAAAACTCTCAATCTTACAAAATATTAAACAAACAAATAAAATTGTTCGATTATTCTATAGATGCCAAATTAGAAAATTTGTAATAGAAACCAAATAAAGCATACATAAATATAAAAAAAATGATCAGATAATTATTCGTAGTTCTGACCGGCCGGTCTGATTCACGAATAAACATGCTCCTAGCCTCGCCGCCATTGCTCATGTTGCAGCTTCTGCTGCCGTCCTCATCCTGTGCGCAATTGCGCTCAGCTCGCGGCGCGGACGTCATCAGAGAGAGGGCTTCACCACCGTGGAGCTGCCCGAGGCGCTGTTCATGGTTCACAAGCCCTACAACGTGCCACTGACAGAGCGCTCTAAGTTCGTCATCGGCTTGTGGTGGATGTGGGTCTACGCCTCCAACCATCCCGTCACCGCCGCCCACGCCCCGGTGGCCCCAACGCAGAGACCAGGATCGAGGTAACACCGGCAACACCACACAAAGCCAAGAACATCCAGTTCGCTGCCGGCTGGCCAGAGTGACAATGACATACTTAGCGGCTCCTAAAGCGGGCGCTTGACGGCCTCAAGGAAACACTGCATAGCGCTTTATTGTGCCATTGTCCCCGTAAGATGGCTCATCGACATGCGGCGACCCGGCCCCCACAGGCCACAGCTACACACAAATGACGACAACAGTCTGGGGGCTTCGTCCTCCAAGGAAGCAGCAGCAACACGCACAGGAGACAGACCCCATTGCTGTGGCTCCGGCTGTCCGATAGGGAGCGAGGCGATGAGGTCCACTGACCGGCATGTCGTGCTTCCAGGTGTAGCAACAATGTCAACGGAAATGTTGGGTTGGTACATACTGCCTCCGTCCTCTAATATAGTACATTTTAGTTTGTCCTGAGTCAACTTAGTTTAAGTTTGACCAAATTTATAAAGAATATTATCATCTAACACATCAAACATGTAAATTATAAAAACATATCTCGTAATAAATCTAATGATGCTCATTTGATATCATAAATATCATTGCTTCTTTTTATAAATTTGGTTAAGCTTAGAGCAGTTTGACTCAGGACAAAGCACTTGTATTTAGGATAGAGGGAGTAGAGCTAGCCGATGCTAAAATATTGCTGGTGATAGTGACCAACGATTGATTGATATATACTTATATCATTACTTATTTTCTAATTAATAATGTTTAATTTGCTGATGGCGTAGGATAGAATCTCACTCTCGACGCATGAGTGTTGACTGGCCGGATGACCAGTATTAAAAAGTACTTATTTCTATCCTTCGAAATTATTTAACTTTGACAAGCTCATAGAAAAAATATCAACATCAATAGAAAACCAATTAGCTTTTATTGAATTGCCAATGAAATATGATAGTATCAATAAAGTGAGGTAAATTGACAAATTTGTCCTCCGGCAACAGATGGAGGGAAATTCAAAGCTTGGTAGCAGAGGGAACATTATACACTCTTCACAACTCTGCTCTAACTCTCCTATAGTTTTTTTTTTTTTTTTTTTTTTTTGGTGAGCATCAACGTTCAACGTTCTACTCTCGTGAGAAAAATCTACAAAAAGAAAATCAAGTGCCCTAGCGTTTCTCTTTTACAACACTTCGCTTTCCTCCAGTTGTGAGTACATATATATACACTTGAAGAAGCATGTTGGAAGATGCTCAGCCCAAGCCCATTAAAATTTAGGTCCGATCTGAAAGCGTAGCAAGACCGGTAATGTGGTCTAATGTTTGGTAGCTCCTTTAAATAAAACAGGCCTGCCCTAAAATTTGTTTCAAATGAGCGGTGCTATGGGCCGTACGAGCAACCACCAGCGATCGGCCCTGTCCATACACGCAGTATGGGCCTCAAATGGGTTGTTTGCCAACTTCCAGCTACTGCCTACCGCTCCTCCTCCCTCACATGGCGTGGGTCTCAAAAGTCAAAACGCTAAAAAAAAAAATCAGCACGGAGTCAGCAACTGTGTACAAAAATCATCTAAGTCTGTTTAAACTTTCCTCAAAGAAATCTAAGTCTGCTTAAATTTAGAAATAATTAGGAGAAAAATTACGCATCTATTAAATTTGAAAAATTTTATTAGAATATCCTAGTCGAAAATGCTTGGTCTTCAGTGAGTATTAGGAGTAATTCGACAGAACCGCGGTTTGAGCAATGATTAAATTTACCTCGGTCGTATGTAGCCATGTAATGAGCAACACACTCGAGTTTGAACTGTTGGTGTTTGTATCGCGCATGAGCGCCATGGAACTCGAACCGGATGATGTTTTTTTCAATAAAAATCGAGGAAACCTTTTATCTAATAAAATGTGTTGAAGTAGGTTTCACAGGAGGGAGTAATAGTAATTTATATATGAACAGGTACATGTATTCATTAATGAATTGACAATTACACAACTATCTGCCGTGATTGAGCAACAGCAATGCACAAGAGCAACTCTCAAGAACGTACTTGCATAAAAAAACTCTCAAGAACGTACAACGATCGAAGTTAAAATAAAAAACCGCTGTCAGTAGTAAGAAACCGTGGCCAACCCCGCTATCTCTAGTAAGAAACCGTGGCAGAATGAGGTCAGCAATGACGCGTGTGGACTGCGGTTGCCATCTTGTTCACGTCACTACCTTCACCATCCCTGCCAACTTTTTTTCAGATCTACTCCCTCCGTCGCTTTTTGTTTGTCGCCCGGGAAGCGTGTTTGTGAGGGAAACACGGTTTTCTAGAGACAAACATTTAGGGACAGAGGGAGTATCTGTAAATCTGACGCAATGTCGCGAAGAACTCTGTCAGGTACGACAGTGTGGGGTCCTTGACCAGATGGCTGAGCTATTCACCAAGCAGGCTGCTGTGTACGCCGCAGCACGACCGGCGTACCCGAAGGACCTGTTTGCCAAGCTCGCCGCGCTCACCGCTCTCCACCGCCGCGCTTGGGACGTCGGGACTGGCAATGGTCAGGCAGCCATCGGTGTAAGCACACGCATCTCAAGTCCCTGCTGCACAGCGACGTGGTCTCCATTTGAACGCCCACGCCACGCCGTGCATGCAGGTGGCGGAGCACTACGACAGCGTGGTGGCCACGGACGCGTCGGCGGAGCAGCTGCGGCACGCCGCGCCGCACCCCAAGGTCCGGTATGTGCACACCCCCGTCGACGGCGCCGCCGCACCGGGGGAGGAGGAGGAGGAGGACCAGCTCGTCGCCATGCTGGGCGGCGAGGCCAGCGTGGACCTCATCACGGTGGCGCAGGCCGTGCACTGGTTCGACCTCCCGGCGTTCTACGGCGTGGCGCGCCGCGTGCTGCGGAGGCCCGGCGGGGTGATCGCGGTCTGGGGCTACAACTACGACCGCATGAGCCCCGTGGAGGTGGAGGACATGATGTCGCGCTTCCTCGACACCACGCTTCCCAGTAGGGACCCCCGAGCTCGGTACAACAACACTGCCACCAATCCTGACCACCAACTATGTAAAAATAATGCACAAAGGGGGGAAAAAAAGAAAAGGAAACAAAGAACATCTTTGTCAGATGTGCGATCCTTCATCCTTCCTGGTATGATATCATGCAGGTATTTGGCTCACGGATACCGGGACCTGCCGTTCCCCTTCGAGGACATCGGGCTTGGGAAGGAAGGGGAGCCGGCGAGCTTCGACATGGAGCAGGAGATGTGGTTCGAGGGCCTGATCGACATGCTGAGGTCCTCGTCGGCGGTGACAACGGCGAAGCAGCAGGGCGTGGACCTGCTGGGGCAGCGCGTTGTCAAGGAGCTGGAGGAAGGGTGGGGAGGGACGTCGCTGGTGCGCAAGGTCACCTACAAGGCCTTCCTGCTGGCAGGCACCCCCAAGGCTGATGAGTGATGATCGATGTCGTCGCACATCTTCCTGCTGCGATGGGACTAGGATCGAGCAATAAAGCATCTGTGTTCCGCGAGAATAACATATGGCATTAATTTTTGCATTATGTAGTGTTGCAGTTACTGTAGCAATAATGCTAAATCTATGATCCACTATTCCTACTTTCTAATCAACACGACGACGATTTGAAATGGTCTGAGAAGCAATACAGATGAGGCGCATTAAGAGACCAACTTAGAAGATAAAAGATCAAAATACCTCTAAAAAGTAGTTAGAGATAGAGATGTATTAGGAAAAATTAAATGCACTAAGAGAAGATAAAGGTGCGTTAAGAAGTGAGAATGACAAACAAAATTTGAATCCTAAAGCGTCAACTATTTTAGGACGGACAGAGGACACGAATTAGTCGCTGACTCCCTTAAAGGAATGTTCTTCTGAAGTGCAGAGATGTTTTATCCTACCCCGTAGATAATATTGAACACCTTATGTGGTACGAGTTAAATGCAATTCTAGGATGGTACAAAGTAAAAGTATCTTGAGTTGTTTGTAACTATAAAAAGTTATATCAATATTTAAAATATCAAATAAGTATTATTAGATTTGTTATTAAATTTTTTTCACTCTATACTTATATTGTGGTTGTCATAAAAGATTATTATTTTATTATTTATATTTGGTAAAACTTGGAAAACGTTAACAAAAAAAGACCCCTATAGTTGTATTGTATTCTATTATAGATAGATGCAGGAGAATTCAATGGCCCTGCCAGCTGTCACTATGCCAGAAAAGGCTATCTGTGACGCGTGTAGAGGGTTATCTGTGACGCGTAAAGCACGCGTCACTATTTTCGCGTCTGAGATAAGGGTACAATCAGTGACGCGTATTTACGCGTCACTGATAATGAAAAATTTGTGACGCGTGTTTAGAAAACGCGTCACAGATAGCAGCAACACGCGTCACTAATAGAAACCTATGTGTGACACGTGTTTACAAAACGCGTCACGGATAGACGGAACACGCGTCACTAATAGAAACCTATGTGTGACGCTTGTTTAGAAAACGCGTCACGGATAATGGAAACACGCATCACTAATAATATGTAATGTGTGACGCGGGTTTATACCACGCGTCACGGATAGCGGAACACGTGTCACTAATAGAAACCTATATGTGACGCTGGTTCGAACACGTGTCACGGATATCTTAGGAACACGTGTCACTAATAGAAATCTATATGTGACGCGGATTTAGAACACGCGTCACGGATAACGGTAACACGCGTCACTAATAGAAACCTATATGTGACGCGGATTTAGAACACGCGTCACGGATAACGGTAACACGCGTCACGGATAAGGCACAAAGGGTGACGCGAATTGAGAAAGCGTGTCACTGATAGAATATAACTAGTGACGCGTGCTAATGATACAATGACGTCACCATTTCATCAGAATCACGATTGTTCATATATATATATATATATATATATATATATATATATATATATATATATATATATATATATATATATATATATATATATATATATATATATATATATATATATATATATATATATATATATATATATATATATATATATATATATATATATATATATATATATATATATATAACATTTCACACCAGAAGTTCCTCAAATAGTTCACAAACATATATATTTATGGAAGCCAAATATACAACATGTTCACAGATTCACATTTATATCAATTGTTCACAACTTCGAAATACATCACAACTTGTTCTAAATCCATCTAAACATCACTAGGACCCCACACTGATAATAGCAAACACACAACAGTGGTGATGATTGAACTCTCCATTCTTCTTGATGATCTGTTCCACTAAGAACTTGGGCAGCTGACTCCAAATTCCTGTGTCATGATAGAGCTTTGGTCAAAAATAAGGAGTCCAGAATAAAAAGATTTGCAAAGATGAGAAGAACACGTATGGATCAGAAACAAAAGTGTTCTATAGTAGGAATCAGAAGAGCAACAATAGGACTACTAAGCAGCTAGCACTAAAAAGAGTTATGCAAGAAACTGCTATCTCATGGGTTGCCATTTTTTAAGGAAGCTATTCTGTAAGTGCTACTTTACACAGGCTCATTTGTTTCAAGCAGTGCGTTGCATGGCTGTTTGGCTTTGGCTAATTCCAGAAAAATATAATAATGTCCAGTTACTCGTGACATAAACACTAGTCACTACAGAACTCAAGCAATTGTAGCCGCACTAATTCACAATAATTGCATTCAAGTGGTAAATTGATAATCAGTTAAAATGTACATGAGCAGAGCTAGGAATCGAAACCATGTAAAGACAATTCATTCACCTGTAGGCAAGCTAGTGTTTCTCCAAAAAAGAGTGTGTTCCCATTTGAAAGCAAGCAAATGCGATCAAAGAGTCACTGAAACAAGACAAACAAAGAGAAGTTACACAAACAGATCAGCACTTAAATGTACAGGCATACTCCCATGTACAGAGATAGCATCTACAGAAATGGCATAGCTAATCTTCAGTCTTCTTCCTCCTCTTTCTTTCTTTTATTTGTTTCTTATGAAATTATGTCCAAAATTTACACACTTGATAACGATGCTGTCTCCTTTTTATCAGCATATTTAGTATCAGTGTAATTTCCATGGCAGCAGATTTTTAGAAATATATGTCATTGCTTAACTTACATGGATTGTTAAAGCTATATACCTAAATTGTCGAAATCTATGAACGGTTCTTTCACAGTATTTTTTTTTGTGGGAAAGTGCTAGTGCCATATTCAAGGAATGCTCATCTGCACCTGTTCACAGCCCCTGCACTTGGGACAGTACATCGATCTATCCAAACAGAAGCAAATCTTGTACACACTAGCAAGAGAATATAGCTAAATGCCTAATGTCTGAAAATCAAAGCAAGAAGTTTTGAGCTGCTGAACTAAAAAAGAAGCAAAACACAGAAACTGTAGTTCTTGTAGCATGGACAGAGATGCAAAGAAGGCAAATAGAGAAGCAAGGATCTGAACTCGAAATAAATAAGCTACATGCTACCACAGCTTTGCTGCTACTGAAATATAGAGAATCTACAGAAGAACAGAGATGCGAAACACAGAAACTGTAGTTCTTGTAGCATGGACAGAGATGCAAAGAAGGCAAATAGAGAAGCAAGGATCTGAACTCGAAATAAATAAGCTACATGCTACCACAGCTTTGCTGCTACTGAAATATAGAGAATCTACAGAAGAACAGAGATTAACCTACTGAAGTTCTGAAATTGAAAAGTGAAACTGAACCAATTCTTATACAAATAATAATCAGAAAGTGGTGGAGACTAAACCAATTCTATTTTTATGAAACTGAAACAAAACAAAGACTGAAACATAAAATAAAGAAAAATTCATTTATAAGAGGACTGAAACAAATATCATGACATATTCTGAAATAGAAAATAAGACTTCCATCCCTTCTCAACATGACGGTTGAAAATATTGAAACAAACACTTATTTCAGACAGACAAATATTAGTTTTCACTTCAATTTGCAAGACAATCCTCAGACAAACACAATGATATAACACTGATAGCACTAAGACATGCCTCGTACTGAACACTAACAAACTGATAGCCTCATACTGATAGCACTGAGAGCACTAACTAAAACTGAAAAGTACTGCTCTTTCGAATAAGCATGTAACGATTTTTGCAAGAATTTGTTCTAGCATCTTCAAATATGTTTTATGAAACCAAACATTGAAATCATAGAAAAATCTCAATTGCTGTTAAATTGGATTGACAAACCAAATCCAAATAATCCAAAGAGTTAAGGTATGTTATATGTGGAAGGCTTACATCACTGGTGATAGAACTCTCCATTCTTCTTGATGACCTTTTCCACTAAGAAATTGGCCAACTGTTCTCTAATCACAAGCATGTCGATGGGCTCCGTCAAGACTTCAAATTCCTGTGTAACAATGACACATATAATCAGAAACCGTGAAGTTCACGAATTGAAACTGAAACTCATTTGAGAACAAAAATAACTGAACACCCCTGAAAACTGTGAAGCTCTACCACATTCAGTTACTGCCACTAACTGAAACTTAACCAAAACTTCCTGCAGTTCACACATGCTGTAGTTACTCGAGTTCACAGATGCAGCCACTAACAGAGAAAGTTACTCAAGTTCACAGATGCAGCCACTAACAGAGAAGCTCTAAAACATTACTTACTAGAGCTGAAAACTGTCTTTTGCATAGGTAAAAACATGATATAAGAAGTCGAGAGGTGACCAGCTCCACATATACCTCACAGCATTCCAAGTTTGTCTTTCTCATTGACCAGAATAAGTTGTGCACAGCATACCAGCCAGATGACTTGGTAGAAGCAGCAATGCATCAAAGCTCCCGTCAGTCCAATGATATGTCGCCTTCAACTGGAGAAGCTTGAGAGTAGCAAACAACTTTGTATACTTCGCCTTGCAGCTGTGATGGAGAGGAGTTCTCATATCTACCATCAGCCTTTTCAGCTTCTTCATCTCCGCCTCAGTGTACTCACCAAAGCCCATGGCATCACGCACCATCTCCTCAAGGTCCCGTGACTTCGGGCATAATTGGCACCGATGTCCGCTAGCTTTTCATCGCTTAGATCTGGGATGCAAGAGGGCCCTTCCTCGTTGTCCCGACCAGCGATGAGTTCCATCATCTTCCCGACGTAGGTCACCGTGAGAATCCTTGGTCCATACGACCACCTTGCAAGTCTTGATCATTAACTCCTCCTTCTCCATGCTTGTTCCAACATCTGTAGTGATCCATGAATCCTCGGAGGATCAGGTGGGCATGGAGTGATAATGGATTCGAGAACCGCCTCTTATTCTCACAATCTTTGCATGGACACCACATAGTTGTCTTGTGCCGATTCAACATATCCGCCTCGCAGCTCTTATGAATAATTTCAGACCATCCAAGTACGAGCACATGCACGGTTGCGAAGTGACATCCAGCTCCGATCCTCCATACCTACAAAAGTATGAAAATGGGAAATAGTAAATTTACTATTCCAAAGAAACAGATGACTAGCCGAAGCATTTGCTGCAATTTTAACCAGTGCCTCATGACATCACCAATCAATCCCAACAAAAATAATCTAAAAATTACTAATTTTTAGATTCATGTTCCCAAACAACGTGTTGTGCTTTATTTAACCATAGAAATTGCAATCCCACTAAATGTCTCAGTCCAACAACCAATAATACACCGTGAGGACCCAATTGGGAAGATGCTAAATCAGCAGAAAATACCTTCTTGGTGTTCGGCACTCCTATCCTCCATTGATTATTTCAAGCAGTAAAGCATTTGTAGCTTGGAACAAGTAGTTGTCAGAGGAATCAGGCTTTGCTATTCCTCGAGTATCTGACGCTTTGCTCCCTGCAGAAAACAAGCATATTGGATATTATTAATCTGAACTCACAAGCATTCGAGTAAATGGTTTAGTATAGGCACGACCTCAAGAAATTTTGGTGCTAAGTACTGTGTGGCAGTATTGGTTATTTGACCATAGCAGAGAAACATTAGGAACCTCATATATATAATCACAGGCATATATATAACAGAAACTGAAATCTGTCTTTGGTTAGTTTAGTTTTACACTAATTCCACATTTGTAGCAGAGAAACAATGGAAGATAACGGGATCTGATAATTTTGCCTTACAAAGTAGACTACCTATTAGTAGCAGTTAGTGTTTGTTTGCCAGAAACAAGAAAGAACATGCAAATGTCTTCCCATAATTCTTTTTCTAGGCAACACATTTTAGACTGCGAAGCTATTGCAATTTAACATCAATTCTAAGTAGCAGTTTTGAACTTTTTGATACATTGGATGGATGGATGTTGCACAAGTCTAGGACTGTCTAGCTAGCCATGCTTCCCATAATCCAAACAAGCCTGCATCTGAAAGTTAATTGACACTAGTGATAATCTGCATCCGAGCAATAGTGTGTGTACAGACTCTGGAAGTCTGGACAGCACCGGATCCATTTCTCGCACAATCAAGAACACAACCGAAGGGAAAATAGGGAAAAGAAGTGAGCGATGCTGTACCTGTGCTCGAGGTGGGCGATGGACGCGAGCGAATCTCGCCCTTGCTCTGGTCTGATGATGCCGCGCCCTGGAGGCCGCCCTGGAGACCACCAGGGCCTGGGCTGGAGTGGTGGGGGGCTTTGGCCGGAGATGCAGGTGGCGAGATGGGTGGCCACGACGGCCGGAACTGGAGGAGCTGAGGTGGGCGCGCGGCAGCAGCTGCCGGAGCTCGGAAGCGCCGCGACGGCCGGGAACTGGCGGGGTGGGGCTGCCTCCGGCCGGAGCTGCAGGTGCGCCGTGCAGCGTGGGCGCTCCACCCGCGGCGGCAGGCCGCCGGCGGCGACGAGTTCAGCCCGTCCCGGCGGTGGCGGTGTCCAGCGTGAGCGGCGGCGATGGAAGCGGCGGATTTGGGCGGGCGATTTGGGCGATGGGCGGGCGAGGAACTGGAGCACGGGCGAATCACTTAGCGAGATTTGGAATCGTTCTATCTTTTTCCTCCCGCTCAAATCTCGTGGTTATATAGCGTTGAACAATAGTGATATCACTTAGCGACCACATAGCGTAGTGGCTTAGCTCTCTGACTTCGAATCAAAAGGTCGTGGGTTCGACTCCCACCGCGGTCGATTCTTTCTTTTGATATTTCCTTTTCTTATCTTTTTTCTTCCGGTGACGCGTCTATAGAACACGCGTCACATTTATTATCCGTGACTCATGTTGTCGACACGCGTCACAAATATTCTTTCCTATTCGTGACGCGTCTAGATAAAACGCATCACGTTTATTATCCGTGACGCATTTTGTTAACCAACGTCACCAATACGAACATCTATTTGTGACGCGCCTGGACAATACGCGTCACCAGTTTTATCCTTGACGCGTCTTGTTAACGCGCGTCACGAATACATTGTTATTAGTGACGCGTCTTGGTCTTGAGTCATGGGCAACAACTAATTGGTGACGCGTCCCATGAACCCGCGTCACAGATAGATTATTGGTGACGCGTTTTGTTTTTGTGTCACGAATCGTCGCGTCACTGATAGCGCTTTCTGGCATAGTGTGTGATTCCAATTGCAAGTTCAGCAAAGCCCTTCCGTTGAAGTTACTACCTCTATTGATAAAAGGATTACTTCTAGTTGCATTTCTGGTTGTCGTATCTAAAGTTTGGCCAAATATAGATAAACAAATTCATATGTATCACACAAAATAAGTATAGTATAAAAAATATACTACATGACAAATCTAGTGGTACTTATTTTATATTATAAATCTTAAATATCTTTATATAGACCTCATATGCGCACCCTGCCCCCTCCGTTGCACCTCGCTCCTTCCCCCGGACCCATCCTCTCTATGTGGCTGGGACTCAGAAGCCGACCCCCTAGCTCGCCACGCCCCATCCACCGGCACCGTGGTCTTGCACTCATCACTCACTGTGCCACCATGAAACACTTGAAACCCTAAACACTAACTGGATGCAACATATGTCTGCCTACAGATTAAACATTTCAAGATAATATTGCAACGTATGTGTGAAACATATGTAATATCTCAATGAAACAATTGCTACATGTGTGTGGAACATATGTAACATCTAGATAAAACACTTGCTGCAACATACGTCAAAAATAGATGAAACATTTTGAGAACGTTTACAAGGTACCTTTGAAAACACTACTTCAAGTTTCACGCGTTCGGGTAGACCAAGAACGGGCATGTCGTCCCGCATGGAGTCATTGTGGAGGGATGGCATGAACGATCGAAAATAAGAAAAACAGAAAAAAAAAAGTTAAGGGAGAAGCTCAGCCCAAGCCCATTGAAATTTAAGTCTGCTCTAGAAGCGTATAGTAGTTCTGCCCGTTCTATAATGAGGTCCAATTATTCAAATGAAACTGCCAGCGGCCGGGCCTGTCCATAGGACCATACCTCGCAGCATGGGCCTTACATGGGTTGTTTGCCGACTTCAAGTTCAAGTACTGCCTGCCGCTCCTCCTCCATCACATGGCATTGGTGTCAAAAGTCAAATCAAAACGCTAAAAAAATCAGCTGATTCAACAACCGTGCACGAGAAATCATCTATGTCTACATAAAAATAAATAAATTTAGGAGCAATTAGAAGAAAATACATGTCTATTAATTTTGCAAAAAATATATTAGTAGTATTTTCTAGAAGAAATTAAATTACCAGTCAAAGACATCAAATACCGAACAAAAAAAAAAAACTTGACAGGAAAGAGTTAGACTACACTTTCGCTTTTTAATCGGTAATGCTTCTTATATTACGTTCGACGCGTCGAACGGTGTTTGGGCCGGCAATGGGCCCAATAACTGGGGGGCGCGCACTCGGTGCCTCCGTTGCGCAGTGACGACCCCGGGTCCCCTCCCCCACCCCCCACGCGCTCCTCACTCCCACAGCTCTGCCTCGACCTCTCCGCCAACTCCTCTCGTCTCCCTCTGGTGCCGCCGCTCGCCCTAGCGCTCCGCCGCTCTAGTGCTCCGCCGCGCTTGCACCATGCTCATGCTCGTGGCCGCTCCCTCCATCTCCGCGCGCACCGCGCTCCCACGCGTGCGCAGGCGCGCTGCTCGGGGCCCCTCCGGCGAGGTGCTCCCATGGCGGCGCAGGGAGCCGGCTCCGGCGGTGCTGGCCCCTAGGATCCGCCGGATGTGGCGGCGTTGGCCCGAGATCCGCACCGGAGCCGTGGCCAGGGGCCGCGTGCACCGTGCGCTCCCCCTCGCGCTCACGTGCGCTGCTCGGGGGCCCCTCCGGCGAGGTGCTCCCATGGCGGCGCAGGGAGCCGGCTCCGGCGGTGCTAGCCCGAGGATCCGCCGGATCTGGCGGCGTTGGCCTGGGATCCACACCGGAGCCATGGCCAGGGGGTACATCACCCGCGACGGCGGATCCACGTCGAGCAACCTCGGATCCGGCCCCGACGACGGTGGATCCGCCGGATTCGGCTCCAGCGTCGGCGGATCCACCGGATCTGATTGGGCCAGACTCTGATCTGGGGGGCGGCGATTCGAGGTAGGCCTCTTCCCCCATCCTCTTCGTGTTCCCCTCCTCCAACTCCGGCAAGGGCCTAGGGTTCCGGCGAGCAGGCCCTTCCCCTCTAATCACCTCCTCCCCAAGTGTTTCAACAGACGTTTCCGCCTTGTTTCAGCATTGACCCCTACATTGTTTCGATGGTTCCACCTGGATTGTTTCGCGCAACACATATCCCCGTGCAACTTTTGATGTTTCTCGTGCAGCGCTCTCTCGATGTTGCGTGGGGGATCCCCCGATGTTTCATCCTCTCGTGTCGTTTTTATGTTGTGTTTCTCGCTTTTTCGTGTTGTTTCTAAACTCAAACTTGTGTTGTTTCAACTTCAGTTAACCTCTTGTTTCATTTTCCTTCTATTTTTCGTTTCATTTCATTTTCAGTATATGTTTCATCTAGTTTCGATCTTATTTTTGTTTTTTTCTTCCTCGGTTCTTTTTTTGTTTCACATTTGTTTTCTCATTGTTTCCATATTATTTTTCGTTTTGTTTAAGTAGTTTTGTTCTTTTGTTTCATTTTTCTATTTTTTTGTTCTCTGTTTTGTGTTGTCGGGTGTTTCAATTCGCAAAATCGTTTTGTTTCAACTGGCATTCATCTCCTGTTTCGGTTTTTTCTAACTTTTTGTTTCGTTTTTTGTGTTTTTTCGAGGCTCGACGACCATGTCGATGCGGCGCGGCGGCGGACCTGCCACGGGAGGAGCAGGGGGCGCGCGAGGGGGTGTCGCGCGGCGGGCGGGGGGTGTGCGTGCACGTCGTGGGGGGTGGCGTCAATGTGCCGTGCGCGCGAGGGCGGGGTGTGTGTGCGCCTTTACGGGGAAGGGGAGATGGGCCGCGCGGGGGGAGTGTTGCGGCGGCCATTGCGGGTGTGCGTGTCGGTGGGGTGGTGTGTCCCACGTGCGGGCGCGGGGGTGGCGGGGGCATGTGTGCGCTACGGGGAGGGGGAAGTGGGCCGGGCCTAGACCGTTCTACGATAGAACGTTCTATCGGCAGCAACTCCCCTTTTTAATAAGAGAATACATGACTCGAACCTAGGTCTTGAAGCTAGGTCTCTGGATTGAGACAAACAAAATAAATGTGTTAAGTAGTTTTCATAAGAGGGAGTAATAAATTTATATATGAACAGGTACATGTATCGCTTAATTAATCGACGATTACACAACTATCTGCCGTGATTCAGCAAGAGCAATGCACAAGAGCAACTCTCAAAAACGTACATCGAAATTAATTAAGAAAAAAGCAGAAAATAAGATACTGTAACACACAATTGACTTATAAAAACCAAATTAGTGACGCACGGCACGTGGGGCGGCCGGATCCTTGTTAATTCTCACGTCCTTCTCCTGGGCATGGACACGGCGTTGCCGTCGAAGAGCTCCTCGATGATGGCCTCCAGGTCCTCGCCGCTGAGCTTGACGTACTTCTCCGCCTGCCTCCCCGCGGTGAAGTGCTGCGAGAACCTCCCCAGAAACGACCGGTACGCCGGCACGATGACGGCGGCGATGGAGACGCGGAGCTCCGACTGCAGCTGCTCGTCGCTGACCACCCATGCCCCCTGCGTCCGCTGGATCTCGTCCATGGCGGCGTTGAACTGCTTGAACCGGTCCTTGAGCACCTGCTTCCGCACGTGGCCCTTGACGGTGATAACGCCGTCGTCGCGCAGCAGGTTGAGCACGCGGCTCCACGTCTCCCGCTGGTAGTTCTTGTGGTACTGCCGCAGGTCCGTCGACCGCTTCCGCGACCACGCCTCGCCCACCACCGCGTTGATCTCCGGCGAGCCACGGATCTTCTGCAGCATGTACCGCCCGTTGTTCATCAGGAAGATGCTGCTCAGCGACGGGTCCTTGTACAGCCGCGACTTGGCCTCCAGGTTGCCGTGCAGCAGCTCCATCACCTCCATCAGCTGCGCCGCGAACAGGTCGCCGCCATTGCCAACGCCATGTTCGGCTGCGTCGTCGTCGTGGGGGCGCCGGTACTCCTGGAACACCTGCTCCAGCGTCTTCTTGTACTCGCACGCGTACTTGAGGTAGTTCATCAGGTACCATGTCAGCGGGTGCACCGCGCCGCCGGGCACCGGCTGCTTCCCGGCGTCCGCCCGGATCGAGCTCTCCAGGTCGCAGAAGATCGCCGCCGCCGACTCCCCCAGCCGCGTCCTCACCGACGCCAGCTCGTGCTTCAGGCACGGTGGACGCCCTGCTTCCGCCGCCACTGTCTTCGTTGTTGCATTTGCATCTCTGTAATCGTGTCAAGAGTTGTATCAGCATGTAGTTGCATTGTTAGGTGTTTAGTTTTGTACACAAACATGTTTGTAATTCGCGTAGAATCTTGGGCGCTGCGGTGACTACAAACGCAGGCGTGCTGAGACCGCGTCAGGAGGCCACTCCCCGTCATGGCGAGCATGCCGTGCATGTCGCACGGGCGACCGCAAAATAAGGCGCACCGTGCAGCTGCTAACCGTGGCGGGGGTTGCGGATCGTGGCTGTGATAAGGAACAAGCAATGCATCAAAAAAAAAGCTGCGCCATTCGCAGTGAAAACAATGGTGTCCACTATCATGTTCTCGTGTGAGTTCTCGGCGGTTCCCTCGTGGTGACCGCGCACCGGCTCGCCGTCGGTGTCGTCCCGATCCCGGCGTCGGAGCCCCTCCGGCGCCAACACGTGGTATCAGAGCCCGGTGGATGCACTACGACGGCTCCGTGAGCCCACCCCGCGAGCCTGCGAAGAAGAAGCGCGTGATCCCGCGACGACAACCACCGCCGATCGCCATGGGCGAACAAAGCTCCTCCGGCAGCGTCAAGGAAAGTTCTTTGATGTGGCCGATGTTGACGCGCGACAACTACACCGAGTGGGAGATGCTGATGCAATGCAACTACGAAGCATTGGAAATTTGGGGGCTGATCGACCCAGGTACCAATGTGAAGCGGGCGCAGGATCGGCAAGCCATGAGCGCACTCTTGCGCTCCGTTCCCAAGGAGATGTGGCAGTCGCTCGGTCGGCACAAGACCGTGAAGGAGGCGTGGGCGGCGGGGAGAACAATGCGGGTCGGTGCCGATCGAGTGAAGGAGGTGAACGCCCAGAAGATGCTCAAGGAGTTCGAGAACATCGCCTTCAAGGAGGGCGAGTCGATTGACGACTTCGGTATGCGGATCACCAACCTCGTCGGCAACCTCAAGACGCTCGGTGAGACGATCGACGACGAACGCGTGGTCAAGAAGTTCCTCGAGTCGCCCCCGCGAGATTCAATCAGATGGTCGTCTCGATCGAGATGTTTTGCGATCTGAAAACTCTCACGATCGAGGAACTCGTCGGGCGGTTGCGCGCAGCGGAGGAACGCCTCGATGACAAGGTGGACAAGGTCACCGACAAGCTGGACCGCCTGATGATGGCCGAGGAGGAAGCGGTGGTGGCGGCGGCGGCTACAAGAAGGGCAAGACGGCGGCGCGCCTTGACGGCGGCTCCTCAGGTGAGGTCAAGTTGACCTTCGAGGGCACGCCACGGAGAAAAGGCCGATGCCGGAACTGCGGCATCTATGGTCATTGGGAGCAAGACTGCAAGCGGCCTAAGAAGGAGAAGAAGAAAGATGTGGCGCAGCCAGAAGCAAACGTCGCCATCGGCGGCGGAGATCAAGCTGGCGCCCTAATGCTGGCGTCCTGCGACATCGTGCATGCTCCAAGTTGTGTTCATTTGTCAGAAAAGGTAATACCTGTGGATGTTCCTGATGGTTTGTGGGTGCTAGATACAGGCGCCAGTAATCATATGACAGGATCAAGATCGATGCTGTCACAGCTCGATGAGAGAATTCGCGGATCAGTGAAGTTTGGAGATGGATCACGCGTTGAAATCCAAGGTATGGATCTGTGGTGATGCAAGATCGCCACAAAGGCCACAAAGTCCTGACTGATGTGTATTACATTCCTGCATTGAAAAGTAATATTATCAGTTTGGGGCGTTAGAGGAAAAGGGCTTTAAATATGTTGGTGAAAATGGAAGAATTTGTGTGTTTGATCAAGATAGAACACTGTTGATATCTGCACCTAGAGTTGGAAATAGACTGTACTTGGCTAAGTTTGAATTAGTTCCACCTGTATGCTTACTGTCACACACTGAAGATGACTCTTGGAAGTGGCATGCCAGGTTTGGACATTTGAATTTTAGAGCTCTGAATGACTTGAGTGCAAAGAGCATGGTGACAGGTCTACCAACTGTGACTAGAATTGAAAGGGTGTGTGATGGTTGTTTCTTGGAAAACAACACAGAACTCCATTTCCTAAAGTGTCTAGCTATAGAGCAGAGAAGGGACTGGAGCTTGTACATGCAGATCTCTGTGGGCATATTACTCCTAAGTCAATAGGGGGTGCATCTTATTTCTTGCTTGTAGTGGATGATTACAGCAGGTATATGTGGGTGGAGATGCTCAAATCAAAAGATGAGGCTCTAGAGTGTTTTAAGAAGATCAAACTCAGAGCTGAGTCAGAGACTGATGGCAAACTAAAGGCACTGAGAACAGATAGGGGAGGTGAGTTCAATTCCAATCTATTCTCAGTTTTCTGCTTGGAAGGTGGCATTAAGCACTACACTACCACTCCTTACACTCCACAACAGAATGGGGTTGTGGAAAGGAGAAATCAAACAGTGGTGGAGATGGCTAGGTGTATGCTCAAGAGTATGAAAGTGCCATCAAATTTGTGGGGAGAAGCAGTTTGTACTGCGGTCTATGTGTTGAACAGATGCCCAACAAAGTGTCTCGAACAACAAAACCCCATATGAGGCTTGGCATGGAAGGAAACCAAATGTGAATCATCTGAAAACTTTTGGTTGTGTTGCAAATGTGAAGAAAATTGGCCCAGCTTTGAACAAATTGTTTGACAGATCAAGCAAAATGATTTTTATTGGCTATGAGTCTGGGACAAAAGACTACAGATTCTTGGATCCTGCTACTAACAAACTGGTGGTGAGCAGGGATGTTATATTTGAAGAGAATGTACCTTGGGACTGGGGGAACAGAACTGGCAACATTGATTCACTGTCAGAAGGCTTTGTTGTTCACTATGACTTTCCTGACAGAAATCCGACAATAGAAGTTTTGGATGACCAGCAAGCAGTTGAGGGAAATGGAGGAGCTCCTATTGAGCAGGAAGGTGTTGTGGCTCCTAATGAAGCAGCACCAAGCTCTCCACACTCACCAGTGCCAAATCAAGCTCAGAATCAAGGGTGGGTGACACCACCTAATCAAAATGCAGAAAGTTCAGAGGAAGGACCTGTCAGGTATAGAACACTGACAGATCTGTTTGACTCAACAGAGGTACTGCATGACTTTGAGTACAGTGGGATTTGCATGCTAGCAGCTGATGAACCAGCTAATGTGGAACAAGCCCTAGAGGAGAACTGTTGGAGGTATGCTATGCAGGCAGAAATGGAGTCAATTGTGTAGAACAAAACCTGGGAGTTTTCTGAACTGCCCAAGGACCACAAGGCAATTGGCCTCAAGTGGGTGTTTAAGGTGAAAAGGGATCCTGATGGGAAAATTGTGAAATACAAAGCAAGGTTAGTGGTGAAGGGATATGCACAAATTCATGGTGTAGACTATGATGAGGTTTACGCTCCTGTTGCTAGGCTCGAGACAGTGAGGCTGCTTCTAGCTCTTGCTGCACAAGGAGAGTGGGAGGTTCACCATATGGATGTCAAGTGTGCATTCTTGAATGGGAATCTGAAAGAAGATGTGTATGTTCAACAACCACCTGGCTTCACTGATCCTAAAGCACCCAAGAAAGTTCTGAAGCTGAGGAAAGCCCTGTATGGCCTCAAATAGGCACCAAGAGCCTGGAATGCCAGGTTGGACCAGGAGCTGTACAAGCTAGGGTTCAAAAGATGTGCTGATGAGCATGCTGTGTACAAGAAAGGTACAGACAGATCCCTGCTGTTAGTAGGAGTCTATGTAGATGATCTAATCATCTGTGGGCCTGACAGTAAAGTCATTGAAAGATTTAAGCAGCAGATGAAGGATAGTTTCAGTATGAGTGATCTTGGCCTGTTGAGCTATTATCTAGGCTTGGAAGTCAAGCAGAAGCCTGGAGAGATCACCATCAATCAGAGTGCGTACGCAAAGAAAATCATTGAGGTTTCAGGCATGAAAGGATGTAACCCTGTGGACACTCCAATGGAACAACATATCAAGCTGTTGCCAGGCAAACCTGAGTTAGTGTCCAATGCAACAAAATACAGGAGCTTAGTAGGCAGTCTGAGATACTTAGTCAATTCCAGACCTGATCTTGCCTTTGCTGTTGGAATGGTGAGCAGATTCATGGAAACCCCAAATTCTGAACATTGGGGAGCAATTAAAAGGATTGTCAGATATGTTGCAGGAACCACTGATCTTGGTTGCAGATATGTCAAAGGGGCACATTCAGAGCTAATTGGGTACACTGACAGTGACCATGCAGGAGATCTTGAGAAGAGGAAGAGCACAAGTGGTGTTCTATTTTTCTTAGGAGGAAATGCCATTACATGGAGTTCGCAGAAGCAGAAAGTTGTTTCCCTGTCTTCTTGTGAATCTGAATATATTGCAGCAGCAACTGGTGCCTGTCAGGGGGTGTGGCTTAGCAGATTGTTGGCAGAACTCACTGGTGGTGATGTAAAGCAATTCAACCTGCTGATCGACAACAAGTCTGCAGAAGAGCTGAGCAAAAACCCAGTCTTTCATGAGAGATCCAAGCATATAGACACTCGTTACCATTTCATTAGAGAGTGTGTGTCTGATGGAGTGGTGGATGTTCAACATGTCAGCACTGATGATCAGCTAGCTGATATCCTAACCAAGGCACTTGGGAGGATCAGGTTTGTCGAACTGAGAAGACAGCTGGGCATCGTCAGAGTCTGAAGCTTGACAAGATTAGGGGGTGAAATGTTGCATTTGCATCTCTGTAATCGTGTCAAGAGTTGTATCAGCATGTAGTTGCATTGTTAGGTGTTTAGTTTTGTACACAAACATGTTTGTAATTCGCGTAGAATCTTGGGCGCTGCGGTGACTGCACACGCAGGCGCGCCGAGACCGCGTCAGGAGGCCACTCCCCGTCATGGCGAGCATGCCGTGCATGTCGCACGGGCGACCGCATAATAAGGCGCACCGTGCAGCTGCTAACCGTGGCGGGGGTTGCGGATCGTGGCTGTGATAAGGAACAAGCAATGCATCAAAAAAAGCTGCGCCATTCGCAGTGAAAACAATGGTGTCCACTATCGTGTTCTCGTGTGAGTTCTCGGCTGTTCCCTCGTGGTGACCGCGTACCGGCTCGCCGTCGGTGTCGTCCCGATCCCGGCGTCGGAGCCCCTCCGGCGCCAACATTCGTCAGCTGGGTCCCCGGCGGCCCGTCTCTGGCGTCGTCGGTCAGCAGGATGAGGAAGGCGTCGACGCGGGGTACGGCGTCGCGGATGGCCTCGTACATGTCGAGCACCTTGAAGAGAGAGAAGGTGTCGCCGCAGCGAACGTCACCGTGTTCATCGACGGCGAGAAAAGGCTGGAAGCCCCTGGCCAAGGTGGGAATGATCACTACTTCAAGTTCGGCGTGTACAAGCAGCCACACCCCATATCGACGCACTGCATGGAGTCGCGCTGGAGGAACGTCGCCATCTACACGAAGCCCTGATCACATTCGATGTTGTTGTCGTGTCTCGTTCTTTGATATGGTCGTGTGTGTGACGGTGACACTAATTGATGGAAACATGGATCTGATGTGTGAACTGTGATGAGAGGTCCACTCAAATGCGTCTCTAGCCAGTGAAGTCCCTGTTTTTTTAGTGAAGTCAACTTGTAATCCTTTAGTTACTTTCAAGTTGTAATAAATTCCGGTAGGTGATCAAGCACCTCGTGTTCCATAAAAAAGAACGATCAACAAGTGATGCGGCTAAAAAGCCGTGGGTGAATACGTAGCAAAAGCTATATTCAAAAGTCCAAACGACTTAATATTTGAGACGTAAAAACACATAAAGTCGCCCCCGCGTCATGGGAGAACAACACACACTACTAGGGAAAAAGAAGTCTATTGAATATTACAACAATACTAAATAAAAGCAAACATAGAGGAAAGAAAAAATAAGAAAGGAAAGTAATACACATAACATAAAAATGAAGAAAAATATTAATAGAGTAAGAAATAAAAAGACAAAAGAAATGAAAAATCTAAAAAAAGAAAACAAAGAAAAAGATCCCACTGTAGTCTATTTAGATTAAATTTTGTTGACAAAATAGTTTTTATGTTATCAAGATACAACATTCTCTTTTGTGGAGTAGAGGCGATGTTCTATTTTACGAGAACAAAGTTCCATCCTCGCATGATAAAAGTTCTATGTTTAAAAGAATTATATTTCAGGTTAAAAATAGAATAATAGCTTCATATGAATGATATAGCATGGGTGGAAATATGACAAATAATTATATTCACTTTGAAATATATAGAAAATAAACAAAAAACTTAAATATAAAGAAAAATTAATAAAAAGTAGAAGAAACAAAAACATAAACAATACAAAGAAAAAGGCAAGTAATTCATAAAATTGAAAAGGGCATCATAATAATACTACTCGAATAACCTGAAATATATTATAGAGCATCTCACAAATACTACGTAAGTAGTCTAATATATACATAAATAACATAAATAGAAAACATCAATCTATACTTCTTATATAAACAAACCCCACTAAGCTATTTCTCTGCCTCCTCCTTGCGCCACGTCAACAAAGTTCAGTTAGCTGTACAAATCCCACCTCCAAGCTATTGCAAGGGTCCCACAAGTCACCACAAACAAATACTAATCCTAAATTTTGCGTTTGTTTCCACAGTTCCACTACGCATCAAGGCCAGTTAAGATCCACTGAATGTCTCCAACTTTACCTCTTCCGCTCCCCCATGAATCCATTAAGGCATGAGAAACTGTCATCGCCTGCTAATCTATATATAGTATATACCCACAATTGGAGATGCAGCCGCATGCACCGGCGAGCGCACAAGCATCGTGGCGGGCTCCGACTTCTTCCCTCCGTCTGCGGCCACCATCAAGCCCAAAGCGCTACACGCAAAGACCTTCCCGTCCTCTTCCGGCTACAGCTAGACACCGCACAACGCACGCCCTGCGTCGGCGTACATGCGAAGGAACAGCACGAGCAAGAGGCCAGCATGCCCACGCAGCTATTCACTTGGTCTTTGGAATATATAGAGACGGAGAGGACGATGGCCATCTCAACGAAGCTATTATTGTAATGCTGTTCTCCCTGGGCAACTCCGCCTCGGTCATGTTCCTGCATCAACTCCTGCACGCCACCGTACTGCCCTGCGGCAAATGAATACCGCCACCCACTCCAGCGCCGGCACGAGGCCGTCATCATACAGGTCTAGACCCGACCATAGGCCAGCGGTGGCGTTGGGCGCCCTCGCAGCCGCAACAACGCTGTTTGCTTAACCATATGGTGCATTAGCTGCATTTTGTTTCCTAATTAGTGGATGCCGGCGAGAGAAGGAAGACAATCTGTTTCTGAGGACACAAGGTTTTTACCATAACCATCGTGTGGATCTTTTGTGATGAGTGATTGTCAACATGCCAACACAAGGCGCGTGTGTGTATCTGCTAACCGATGGCACGCGGTTTCGTGTCAAACAATGGTATCTCTTGGCTTGTGTTGTTTGCAAGTATCGAGCTCGAAGACGGTGGTCGACGGTTGGTGAAGATCAAGTAGGACGTGCCGTGCTGACGGACCGGGTGCGGTGAAGGGCGGACGTGAGGCTTGGATCGAGGGACCTGAGGACCGGGCGGCCAGCCGTGGTGGCTGACAAATGGGACATCGACAAGCGCAAGTGTACACGGCGGGGGACGCGTACGGGCTACGCTACTCGCGGAGGGTTTGGTGGTTTCGCCTCAAAACCATCGATGGCGGGTTTTTCTGGTTTGCGCCTCAAAACCGGGGTGGTCCAGCGCGGACGGACAGCACGTGGCGGCATCGGGGAGATTGCTTGGGAGCAAGGCTACCGGTGAGGAGGCGCGGTGGCCGTCGGATCAAGAGAAGACTGAGTTGGACCCTTATGCCCCTGGCTAAGTGGTTTAGCTCTTGATGTACCCAAGGGCAAAGAAGGAATGTAAAATAGGCTTGCCCCTATAAATAAAGGATGAGGGTCTCCCTTCCCCCTCACCTCTTCCATTTCCATTTCTCCTTTTAGGATTTCCTTTTCTCTAGCTGCTATGTGAGTGAGAGGTCTGCAAGTCTTTGACTTGTACTCGAACTAGTGTGCGTGGCAAGCTGAGCGCCTAGTCTCAGCTGTTTCCTTCGGGTCTAATCATGTATCTGTGATTCTTGAGTTGTTTTTGTGGTTTTTGAGATCTCATACAGTCAGCAGGTGTATACAGCAGACTGTTCGAGCTCTCTTTTGCCTCTTGTGTTCAATTCTGGTGTTTTGATTTTGGATCTTGAGTTTCTGTTCTTCACTATTTTTCTTGGAATTTTTCCATGATTTTTGTTGAGTTGTTTTTGTGGTTTTCGAGATCTCGTACAGTCAGCAGGTGTATACAGCAGACTGTTCGAGCTCTCTTTTGCCTCTTGTGTTTAATCATGGTGTCTTGATTTTGGATCTTGAGTTCCTGTTCTTCTTCACTATTTTTCTTGGAATTTTTCCTTGATTTTTGTTGAGTTGTTTTTGTAATTTTTGAGATCTCGTACAGTCAGCAGGTGTATACAGCAGACTGTTCGAGCTCTCTTGTGCCTCTTGTGCTCAATCATGGTGTCTTGATTTTGGATCTTGAGTTCCTGTTCTTCACTATTTTTCTTGGAATTTTTCCATGATTTTTGTTGAGTTGTTTTTGTGGTTTTTGAGATCTTGTACAGCTGATCGGCAGTGTATACAGCAGACTGTTCGAGCTCTCTTTGCCTCTTGTGTTCAATCCTGGTGTCTTGATTTTGGATCTTGAGTTCATGTTCTTCTTCACTATTTTTCTTGAAATTTTTCCTTGATTTTTGTTGAGTTGTTTTTGTGATTTTCGAGATCTCGTACGGTCGCAAGTGTATACGCCAGATCGTCGAGCTCTCTTGTGCCTCTTATATTCAATCATGGTGTCTTGATTTTGGATCTTGAGTTCCTGTTCTTCTTCACTATTTTTCTTGGATTTTTTCCTTAATTTTTATGGTCAGCTATTCCCTGTGTTTGCTTGCTGGACAGATAGCCAAGCACAATAATGTGCTGATGGATGAACTAATTTTCTGCTGTTTTTCAGTGAATTTTCACTAGCTCTGATTTCCTGTTTTGCGTGTAACTTGGTTTTCTGACTCCGATTTCAATTCCGTCTCGTTGCGTTGGGTTTCTATCGCTCTAAAGAATTTATCTAGATACTCACATCACCGATTGGTGCGAGTATCTTAGATTTGGAGACTTTATTTGTTTGGTGGTGATTTTGGGACATAGGCCAAATGTTTTAAAAGAAATTTGAGGCTCCCATTCACCCCCTCTCCGGTCGCCGTTTCCGGTCCTTCAATTGGTATCGGAGCCGATTAAGGATCACTCCACCTTAATCGGTCCGTGATCCCCGAAGGTGACATTATGGAGAACCGTGGGCTTAGCAAGCCACCGCACTTCGATGGCACAAACTATCCCTATTGGAAGATACACATGTCGGCGCATCTCCAAGGAATTGATTCGCGTGTTTGGGAGATCTGTGAGAATGCGGACTACGTGGTACTTGCTGCCCGTGTTGACCAAACACAGATCGACCAACACAAGGCGAACAATACTGCCAGAACTGTCTTGTTCTCTGCTCTCTCTTTGCAAGAATTTGAGCGTGTTTCTGATTGTGCAACTGCTCGGGAGATCTGGTCTAGACTGCAGAGCTATCATGAGGGTACTGCCCATGTCAAGACCAGACTCTATGAGACACACAAGCGAGAGTATGAGAACTTTGTTCAAATCGATGGTGAATCTGTTGATTCTTTGTTCACTCGCTTCCAAACCATCGTGAACAAGATGAGGGCAAACAACCCTTAGATGCCCTATGACGATCATCAGAGAGCCCTTAAGCTTCTATATGCTCTTGATCAGAGGGTTTGGGAAGTGAAGGTCTCGGCGATCATCGAATCGCCCAGCTACGAGACTCTCACCGTGGATGAGCCGTTCGGCAAGCTCAAGTCCACCGAGATTGATCACCGACGCGGGCGAGGATCGGAAATCCGTCTCGCCCCTACCATGGCTTTGGTCTCGGGTACAGGAGGTTCAAGTTCTTCTCGCTAACCCTTCACAAATGCCTCTTTGCCTTGTCGTCTTTGGTTTCAGGCTACGAGAGGAGCAGATGGAGGCTCTTGGGGACGACGAGCTCGCTTTGGTGATCAGCCGGTTCTCACGGTTTCACAACAACCGTTTGAATCGCCGGCGTGGCATCACCAAGCAAGGCTGCTTCGAGTGTGGAGATCCCGACCACTACATCGCCAACTGCCCCAAGGCCGACAAGAACTCCTACAACAAGAATGACTACGGCAAGCGCAAGGACAAGCACGAGTCTTCTTCCCACAAGTACAAGTACAAGTACAAGTACAAGGGAGGATTCGACAAGGAGGCTATCAAGAAGAAGTACCTGGAGAAGAATGAGGCGAAGCAGCGAGCCTTCCTCGCATCGCTCAGCGGCCTCGACGACGACTCCGACAGCGGCTCACCCCAAGTGATGATGAGGCTGAGCGGATGGTCGAGAACAGGTTCAACGGGCTGTGCTTCTTCGCCGACTCCAAGCTTGGAGGCTACTGCACCATGGCACTCGACGAGTCTACCACAAGCACTGAGAAGAACGTCGACCCCGAGCCTGAGGTAGAACAAAACCTTGAGTCTCTTAGTGCTGAGCTAGAGTCCATGGGTGATGGTTTGCTTAGTCAAGATACACTGCTTAGACTTGCTGCTCGTGAGAGAAAAGAGTTTAAGGCTAAGTGGGAGCTTACAGTCAAAGAGCTTGAGTTTGTTAAGGGGTCTGTAGCTATCTCTGATGAGTCTGAGTGTAATGCTTGTGCTGTCCATATGGCAAACTTTGCTGATGTGCAATCTAAGTATGTGGCTCTAGTAGATGAACTTGATGAGGTTAAGGCTAAGTTTGCTTCTGTGAGTCCTTGCAAGTCCTGTGCTGAGTTACAGTCTGCTCTAGATCAGAAAACGGCTAGGATTGCTTTACTTGAGAAGTCTAGTGTGGTTGCTTGGTGTACTTGTTGCGAGGCTTTGGAGCTAGAATTGAACTCTTGTAGGCATGACAAGAAAAGGGCCGAAGAGGAAATCACAAATCTTCGGTCCATGCTCAGTTGGTTGTCTTGCAGTGAGCCGCAGCTTGGCATGATGATGAGTCAGTTCAAGAGGGGAACTAACACAACGGGATTAGGCTTTGCTACAGGTGGGAAGGGTGAAAATGTTTTTGGCAAGGTTGGTGATCACAGTGGTATGAGTGCATCTGAGAAATCTACCAAGCCTTCCACTACCCCCAAGTTGATCAAAATCACTCCACCTCAGCCTAACAAGCCCGATGTGAGAAATGGTGTGTTTGAGGAACCTCCCAAAGCTCCACCTCCAAAGCAAGTGTGGACTCCAAAACCAAACCACCTAAGGAACCCACTTGACACACTTCCCGACATCTCTATTAAACCTCCTCCAAAGAACAAGCAAACCCAAAGAGTGAACCATACCCATGAGAGAGTGAGTCAACCACCACCCAAGAGAGAGGTGTATCACTGTGATTATTGTCACCATGATGGTCACTTGTTTGAGTTTTGTTTTCGGAGGAAGAGAGATGAGCGGCATCAGTATGAGCTTTTCCATAACTCTACTCATGGTGTGTTTGCTCCTCGTTTCCAGAGGCACAGTGCTAGGCCAAGAGGTGCAACACCTCAAGGACCTAGGCCTCAAGGTGTGAGACCACGAGGTGGTCGTGCCCGGCGGGGTTTAGGTCCTCCTTATGACCTTGGATCTCGTGACCGTGGCTTTCAGTCTTACAGGTTGAGCGGACCACGTTTTCCTCGTCGTGGTGATCGCTCCACTCAAATGGGACATGGCATGTATGGTGCTTTTGCTAACACTTCTCGAGGGCGAATGAGCCAACACTGGTTTTCTCCTCAGTTTACTAATCTCAGTGTTGGATCATTTGCTCATCTCATGTCTTACTATTGATGCAGGATGAATGGCTGGAGAACATGTGGCTCGTTGATTCCGGTTGCTCTCGCCACATGACCGGAAACTCAAAATGGTTCTCCAGCCTTACGCAAATGAAGTGTAGTGAGTACATTACATTTGGGGATAACAGTAAGGGTAAAGTGCTCTCACGTGGGTCCATTCATCTGAATGAGAACTTTGTGCTTAAGGATGTGGCTTTGGTGTCGAATTTGCACTTCAATTTGCTTTCTGTCTCGCAGCTTCTTGATGATGGTTTTGAGGTTCATTTTAAGCCAAGACTTTGTCGTGTTCTTGATGCTCAGGAAAACCTCGTTTGCAAGATTGTGCCGTTTGGGAAAGTTTTTCGTGCTGATTTCTCTCGCTCATTTGGTCTTTCTCGCTGTTTGGTGGCAAGTTCCTCCTCTGAGCTCTGGAAGTGGCATCGTAGACTTGGTCACTTGAGTTTCGACTTGCTTGCAAGATTGAGCTCACTTGATCTAATCCGAGGATTGCCCAAGCTCAAGTTTGAGAAGGATATTGTTTGTCACCCATGCCGTCATGGGAAGATGATTGCAGCTTCTCATCCTCCTGTGAACCAGGTGATGACCAAGGGGCCCGGCGAGCTTTTACATATGGACACTGTAGGTCCAGCTCAGGTTCGGTCAGATGGTGGCAAGTGGTACATGTTGGTTGTGGTTGATGACTTTTCTCGCTATTCGTGGGTCTTTTTCATGGAGAGTAAAGATGAGGCTTTCACTCATGTTCATGACCTGATCTTAAGGTTATAAAATGAGTTACCAAAGCATGCCATGTGAGCTATCCACAGTGACAATGGCACTGAATTCAAAAATACTCATTTTGAGACCTTCTGCTCATCCATAGGTCTTGAGCATCGCTTTTCTTCGCCGTATGTCCTCAAAAAATGGGATTGTTGAGCGCAAGAATCGGACCCTTGTTGAGATGGCCAGGACGATGCTTGATGAGCATAGGACTCCTAGGCGCTATTGGGCCGAAGCAATCAACACGGCATGTCATGTTTCAAATCGCATTTTCCTTCGAGCTTTCACGAAGAAGACTTCTTATGAGTTGCGGTTTGGCCGTTTGCCTAAAGTGAGCCATTTTCGGGTGTTTGGTTGCAAGTGCTTTATCTTGAAGAAGGAAACTTAGACAAATTTGAATCGAGATCTTCGTACGGGATTTTTCTTGGTTATGCATCTCATTCGCATGCTTATCGAGTACTTAACCTTGAAACTAACCGTGTCATGGAGACTTGTGAAGTCACCTTCGACGAGACCGCACCTTGTTCCTCTCCTGTTTTTGAGCATGCAGGGGATGAGGAGATGAATGAGAGCATTTTTGTGGAGGAGGAGCAGGACGATGCCGATTGGGGTGATCCCGAGCCGACTCCACCGGCTGCCCCAGTTGACCCTGCGACGACGACTTCGGTTGACGGCCCCACTCCCACTCCTTCTACCACTTGGGGGCCGTACGACCAGGCTCCTCAGCTTGCACCAGCTGCACCTGAGGGAGCTCCAGCCGCTGTTGAGGGGGAGGCGACTTCAACAAGGGAAGCACCTTGGCACATTCAAGCATCGCCATCCTCCTTCAACCATGATCGGTAACATAAATGAGCGTGTCACTCGCAACAAGTCTTATGAGATTTCACACTTTGCACATTCTCGCTTTTGTTGCCGATTTTGAGCCCAAGGAAGTGGTTGAGGCATTAACTAATCCAGTTGGGTCAATGCTATGCATGAGGAGCTTGGGAACTGTGAGAGAAACCAAGTTTGGGTTTTAGTGCCACCTCCACCTCAGTGTCATCCCATAGGAACCAAATGGGTGTTCAAGAACAAGCAGAGTGAGGATGGGGTTGTGGTGAGAAACAAGGCTAGGTTGGTTGCTCAGGGGTATTGCCAGAAAGAGGGGATAGATTATGAGGAAACCTTTGCTCCTGTTGCCCGTTTAGAAGCCATTAGGATCTTTCTAGCCTTTGCAGCTTCGAAAGGGTTCAAGCTGTATCAGATGGATGTAAAGAGTGCATTTCTAAATGGGTTCATAGATGAGGAGGTGTATGTGAGGCATCCCCTAGGTTTTGAAAATCCCAAGCATCCCGACTATGTCTATAAACTCCATAAAGCCCTGTATGGTCTCAAACAAGCCCCGAGAGCGTGGTATGAGCGACTGAAGTCCTTTTTGTTGGGCAAGGGTTTTACCATGGGGTCGGTCGACAAAACCTTGTTTCTCCTCAAGCATGGAAATGACACTCTCTTGGTGCATTTATGTCGATGACATCATTTTTGGTGGCTCTTCACATGCTCTTGTTGCAAAGTTTTCGAGATATGATGAGCAGGGAGTTCGAGATGAGCATGATGGGCGAGCGACGTTCTTTCTCGGGTTGCAAATCAAGCAAACCCGGGACGGGACATTTGTACACCAAGGCAAGTACATGAAGGATCTGCTAAAGCGCTTCGACATGGGTGATGCCAAGCCACTTCAAACCCCCATGTCGACCACGACGGCGCTGGACGCCGACTCAGAAGGTGAAGTCGTGGACCAGAAAGAGTACCGCAGCATGATCGGGTCGTTGTTGTACCTGACGGCGACGAGGCCCGACATCCAGTTTGCGGTCTGCCTCTGCGCACACTTCCAGTCTTCGCCGTGCACTTCACATCGACAGGCCATCAAACGCATCTTACGATATCTACGCTTCACCCCTGAGCTTGGTCTTTGGTATTCTACCTCTTCGACTCTCTCTCTTTCGGGTTATTCTGATGCTGATTATGCGGGTGATCGAGTCAAGAGGAAGTCTACTTCGGGTACTTGTGAGTTTTGGGTTCGTCTTTGATCTCTTGGTCTTCTCGCAAGCGCCTTCTATTTCTCAATCCACTTGTGAGGCCGAGTATGTCGCCGCTGCTTGTTGCTCTCACCGCTTTGGATAGTTGCTACTTTGAGGGATTATGGGTTGAACTTCAAAGAGAGTGCCTCTTTTACGTGATGTGACACCGGTGCCATAAGTGTTGCCAAAAACCCAGTACTCCACTCAAAAACCAAGCACATTGAGATCCGCTATCATTTCCTGAGAGATCACCAAGAGAAAGGAGACATAGATCTTCAGCCCATTCGAACCCATGACCAGCTCGCAGATATTTTCACAAAGCCCCTCGACCAAACCCAGTTTGCCCATTTGAGAGCAGAGTTGGGCGTTTGCTACCCTTTTTAGAGTAGGGTAGCTGTATCTTGATGTACAGTATTCTTTGGCTTTCTCTTTTTGCTTTTGGTTCTTTGGCTTTCTTTTTGTTCTTTTGTATCATATTGCATTTCATCATGTATCATAGTACTTTTGTTGAGCTTTATGACTATAGCAGATTTGATTACATCTATGCTCCTGCTAGTATGCCTTGTTTATACATATGGTGCTTGCAGCTTAGGCTCTTTTTGATCACTTGTTACATGTTATGAGCTAAGCCTGCTTTTCTGAATGTGAACATGATTAATACATGTTGAAACTTGCAAATGTTCACCATCCAGTTTGGTCCTTAGCATGCATAGGGTTTGTGAAGCCCCTTGTTCTACTCTGTTTACGCTAAGTGACTATGGCTCATGCTTTGTTTACTTGACTGGTTAAGCACCTACGTGACCTTATGGCAATAATAGAAAGACTCTTTTTATGGTCATTAAAACAAAACAAATAAAAAAACTAAAACAAGGGGAAAGAAATGACTGAGTGCATAAGGGACTGGCAAGTGCTTACGTGACCTTGTGGCAAAAGACCAAGCATAAGGGACTGGTGAGCCTTTGACAAGGCAAATGCATGAGATAGTCCCTTGGGGTGCACAGTTAGAACCGGGTTGACTTTCGGCTTATGCTTGCTAGGCGCTAAACTTGATGGTGAACCCCTGTTTTTATGAAAATGCTTAAAACCGATCCAAAAATTGCTTATGTATCATATTTCGTTTCACTTGATCGGTTTGAGCAATGGCTTTGACATATGCTTGTTGCTATACACTTGCCATACTTGCTAGATCATCTATGTACTCGGATTGCTATACTTTTAAAGCTCTACATTTTGTATTTCTTTCATGGCATGTTTTGAGGGGGAGTTGCAGTCTCTTTTGCTTCAATCTTGATAAGTGCATATGCCAACAAGGGGGAGAAATATCCACAAATCCAGAGAGTCAAATCCAGAGAGTTCATTTGTGAGGATGCATTTGTCAAGGGGGAGTTGCACTCCGAGTGGTTTTGAATTGCTTTTGCTAGATGTGTTGAGCCGTTGCCTCTTCTTGAGGGTCTAGCCGCTTTTTAGGTGTTCTATGCTTTGCTAGTGGTGTTGAGCCTTTTGCCTCTTCTTGAGGGCTTGCGTTGGTTTTCTTGGTCGCGTCGAGCCGTTGCCCATGTCTTTGGGGATCAAGTTGTGATCTTGTTTTGCTCATTGCAAATGACCCATTTTCTACTTTTCTTTGGCTCTTGGTCATTTGGACGGGTTGTCTCTGGTTTGTGTTGGTGTTGACAATGCACTCATCAAGGGGGAGGTTGAGAACACATGGTTTTTACCATAACCATCGTGTGGATCTTTTGTGATGAGTGATCGTCAACATGCCAACACAAGGCGCGTGTGTGTATCTGCTAACCGATGGCACGCGGTTTCGTGTCAAACAATGGTGTCTCTTGGCTTGTGTTGTTTGCAGGTGTCGAGCTCGAAGACGGTGGTCGACGGTTGGTGAAGATCAAGTAGGACGTGCCGTACTGACGGACCGGGTGTGGTGAAGGGCGGACGTGAGGCTTGGATCGAGGGACCTGAGGACCGGACGGCCAGTCGTGGTGGCTGACAGCTGGGACATCGACAAGCGCAAGTGTACACGGCGGGGGACGCGTACGGGCTACGCTACTCGCGGAGGGTTTGGTGGTTTCGCCTCAAAACCATCGATGGCGGGTTTTCCCTGGTTTGCGCCTCAAAACCGGGGTGGTCCAAATATGGACGGACGGCACGTGGCGGCATCGGGGAGATTGCTTGGGAGCAAGGCTACCGTTGAGGAGGCGCGGTGGCCGTCGGATCAAGAGAAGACGAGTTGGACCCTTATGCCCCGGCTAAGTGGTTTGGCTCTTCATATACCCAAGGGCAAAGAAGGAATGTAAAATAGGCTTGCCTCTATAAATAAAGGATGAGGGTCTCCTTTCCCCTCACCTCTTCCATTTTCATTTCTCCTTTTAGGATTTCCCTTTCTCTAGCCGCTATGTGAGAGAGAGGTCTGCAAGTCTTTGACTTGTACTCAAACCAAGTGTGCGTGGCAAGCCGAGCGCCTAGTCTCAGCTGTTTTCTCGGGGTTTAATCATGTGTCTGTGATTCTTGAGTTGTTTTTGTGGTTTTTGAGATCTCATACGTCGGCCGGTGTATACAGCCAGATGTTCGAGCTCTCTTTTGCCTCTTGTGTTCAATCCTGGTGTTTTGATTTTGGATCTTGAGTTCCTGTTCTTCACTATTTTTCTTGGAATTTTTCCATGATTTTTGTTGAGTTGTTTTTGTGGTTTTCGAGATCTCGTACGCGGCGGTGTATACAGCAGACTGTTCGAGCTCTCTTTTGCCTCTTGTGTTCAATCCTGGTGTCTTGATTTTGGATCTTGAGTTCCTGTTCTTCTTCACTATTTTTCTTGGAATTTTTTCTTGATTTTTGTTGAGTTGTTTTTGTGATTTTCGAGATCTCGTACAGTCAGCAGGTGTATACAGCGGACGAGACTCGTCGAGCTCTCTTGTGCCTCTTGTGTTCAATTATGGTGTCTTGATTTTGGATCTTGAGTTCTGTTCTTCTTCACTATTTTTCTTGGATTTTTTCCTTAATTTTTGTGATCAGCTATTCCCGTGTTTGCTTGCTGGACAGATAGCCAAGCACAATACTGTGCCGATGGATGAACTAATTTTCTGCTGTTTTTCGTGAATTTTCACTAGCTCGATTTCCTGTTTTGCGTGTAACTTGGTTTTCGGACTCCGATTTCAATTCCGTCTGTTGCGTTGGGTTTCTATAGCTCTAAAGAATTTATCTAGATACTCACATCACCGGTTGGTGCGAGTATATTAGATTTGGAGACTTTATTTGTTTGGTGGTGATTTTGGGACATAGGCCAAATATTTTAAAAGAAATTTGAGGCTCCCATTCACCCCCCTCTGGTCGCCGTTTCCGGTCCTTTAGTTTCCTATTTAGCCACGTTTGTCCTATATATCTCCTAATTAGCAGCATTGCTGAATGAGGAAAAATACCGTGATCTGTTGATTGATTGATGCATGCAAGACAACCAAACTTGATAAAGAAAAAGAGTGCCGACAATAAACAACCCTAGGAACTAAAATATTAAACTTAAAACAAGAAAAAAAACACTAAAACCTATAAACTTTTTGTGGTTTATTAATATTACAACTAAGATGATCATTGTTAATTTCTTCTTCATACCCGCGCAACGCGAGTGCCGACAATAAACAACCCTAGGAACTAAAATATTAAATTTAAAACAAGAAAAAAACACTAAAACCTATAAACTTTTTGTGGTTTATTAATATTACAACTAAGATGATCATTGTTAATTTCTTCTTCATACCCGCGAACGCTAGAGGAATCCTCCTAGAGCCGACCAGTCGGACACGAAGATTCGTGGCGACAGATCACGTCGCATATCGCGAAGATTCCACGGCCCACACTCCCCAAGTCCACGAAGGATAACCATCGACGTCACAAATCACGACTCGAACTGATGACAACACACCACGATCGTCAGAGATTCAGTGCGGTGCCAACCAGTGGACAAGACGGTATTATATTGTGTTGGGACGAATTGGAGACTCCGGACGTTTGGGCTTCTTTTGAGATCTCCTTCGTCCAACGTGGAGTTCGAGGCACTTGATATCGCCAGCCGTCTTGGCGCGCCGCCCGGCTGCCGGCCACTGTCTCCGTCGCCGTGCACACGACACGCGATCGGCCTCGTCGTAGTCATCGCTTGTGTAAAGTGCCACTGATCGACCAGCAGGCAGCCGAGTGTGGTTAAATAGACAGACGAGATGAGTTATGCGTACGCGCTCCTCACACTGGTGGCTAGATGGTACTCAGAGCTAGAGACATGGCAGGTTCTTCTTCTAGCTCTTGCTCTCTACTACTGATGGCGGTGGCGACGCTCTATGCGCTGTTGTTGCTCAGCACCGCCAACGCCGGCTCGTCTCGCCGCCTGAACCTGACCGCCGGCTTCAGCCGTGTCAAGCTGAGCGAGTCGCAGTTCGTGGTGCAGAAGCCCTACGACATGCCGCTCCACAAGCGGTACGAGGAGTCCGGCGGCGTGCGCCGCATGTGGGTCTTCGACACCGACAAGCCAGCCAACCCCCACCCTGGCGGCGCGCTCACCGAGATCAAAGTCAATGTACGTGAAAACAAAAGACTTGTTCTCGACCATTCCAGGTCATCTTCTTCCTATACTAACTCTAAATGAGTTCTGCAGAAGATCTACAGCTCCGGGGTGTGGCAGTTCGAGGGCGACATGTTTGTCCCCAACGGCACGTCGGGTGCGTCGGTGATGCAGGTCTTCGGCGCGGCGACGCATGCCACGACGCTGATGCTTCATGTCTACGATGGCCAGCTCACATACTACCATCTGCTGTCCAAGGTACTGGTGGACCGTGTGTATGACCGCTGGAGACGGCTCAACGTCGTCCATGACGTCGCTGCGGCGAAAGTCACTGTGTTCATCGACGGCGAGAAAAAGCTAGAAGCCCCCGGCCAAGGAGGGAAAGATCACTACTTCAAGTTTGGTGTGTACAAGCAGTCGCACCACAACCCGTCGCACCGCATGGAGTCGCACTGGAGGAACGTTGCTGTATACACCAAGCCGTGAACTTGAACACGTTAGACGTGCGCGACAGTGACAGACATGATCGATGGAACGATGGATCCGATGTGCGTGGAGGATGTCTCAAATGTCTCTCCAGCTATTGAATAAGCGAGTAGTAACCGTTGTAACTGAGTAGTGAATAAGCGAAATGTTTCTCAAAGGGTGATGCTATATTTCGGATGCCTGAAATCTCAGATTTGCTCAGGCGACGATCTTTGTCGTTGCTATCTTCATCCAACGGTGTTTGATAGGTGCCTGTACTGCCTGAAGAAAGAACGTGCGCCTGAGAGCCCTCTCCTCTCTTCAGGCATTTGGAATTTAGGAAGTGTGTATCTCAAATTTATAACTGCAAACTATACAGTGTTATAATTGTGTCTTTATTATTGTGTTGCAGTTGTATTTTCAAGACAATGTAACTGTTTCTCTTTTAAAAAAAAAAAAGTAATTGATAACTATAAACTACACTAAATTATAACCAAGTATAACTACAAACTATTGTGGTGCGCGTTCATCTCGAAAACTCAGCGAGCTCTTAAAGCATCTACAAGAGTCTTTCTAAAGCTCACTTTCTAAATCATCATTTATAAAGCAATTTGCATAATAATCACTTTCTTATGTTTCCGCTCTCTAATAGTTTTGCTATATCTTATTATGTGGCTTTAGAGAGCTATTTTCGTTTTCTATATTTGGCTAGAAAGAAATCTGGAATAGAAATTCTCTAGGTATATTTGGATAACAAATAAATAACCTATCACTACCGCACAGGCAAACGTTGCCGTGTGTTTTAACTTTGCCGTGTGCAATTTATCGGGGCACACGGCAAAGTAATATTTTGCTGTGTGTGACGCACGGCAAAATAAAACACACGGCAAAGTTTAGTTTGCCGAGTGTAATGCACACGGCAAAATATTGCGGCAAACTTTAAACTTTGCCGTGTGCAATGGCCTAGCACTCGGCAAAGTTTCTGGCACCGTCAACGCCGTCCCGTCGCCGTGAAACTTTGCCTAGTGCCATGCCATTACACACGGCAAAGTTTACTGTTTTTTTAAAAAGAAAATTTTGCCGAGTGCAATGCCTCTCGCACACGGCAAAGTTGACAGTTTTCTTTAAAAAGAAAACTTTGCCGAGCGTAATGCCATGGCTCACGGCAAAGTTTCCTTTTTATTAAAAAGGAAATTTTGCCTAGTGCAATGCCTCGGCACACGGCAAAGTTTACGTTTTCTTTAAAAAAGGTTATTTTGCCGAGTGTAATTCCATGGCACACGGCAAAGTTTCCATTTTAAAATTTTAAACATAAATTTTAAAACCTGCCAATAATTTTGCCGTGTGCCTCTTTTGCCATGTGCCAAGGCATTACACTCGGCAAAGTGCATTTTAAAACCTGGAAATTAATTTTGCCGAGTGCCACTACATTGCACTCGGCAAAATATTTTTTTTTTTTTGATTTTTGGCCCAAGTTTTTTTCTGTAGCCTTGCTACAGTATTTGAAACTCTAATATAAAGTTTGGCATAATTTTGACTTTTTTTGTTATATTTAGTAAATTAATTTCATTTCTGTCAATTTCTTGGCACATTTCCAATTTGAACTGCAGTACATGAAATAATGGAATTGGGCCATCCAAAAAATGATAGTCATGATGCTTAGCATATGTTGACGCCGTATCCAGGAGGTCACATGAAATCTCAAGCATCTACTTGACGCAACTTGCCGATCTACTTGGTGGAAAAGTGAATTTAAATTATAAAAAAGTCAAACAAAGTCGGAAAATCACGAAACTTGGTGAGGCGTCGTGTTATCGCATGTAGAGTCTGTGATAAAAATTTGAGAACTTTCCGAGCAAGTTGCGGCGTCGGATGTCAGAAACCCAGACATCTCCACAACATCTCACTTGTGATCACATGAGGAGATGTCTGGGTTTTTAGCATCCGACGTCGTAACTTACTCGAAACCTTGTGAATTTTTTACCACAACCTACACATACGATGACATGACACCTCACCAAGTTTCGTGATTTTCAGGCTTCGTTTGGATTTTATATAATTTAATTTCACTTTTCTCGCAATATCCTCTGCATGTTACGTCAACGAGGTACTCTAGATTTCATGTGCCCCCCTGGATATGGTCTCAACATACGCTAAACATCATAAGTATCATTTTTTGGATGGCCCAATTTCATTATTTCATGCACTGCGGCTCAAATTAAATGCACCGAAAAAATTCAAAGAAATAAAATAAATTAACTAAATATATCAAAAAAGGTCAAAATTGCTCCAAACTTTAAATTGTAGTTTGAAATACTGTAGCAAGGCTACAGAAAAAATTTGGGCCAAAAATAAGAAAAAAAATTTGCCGAGTGTCTTGGAGGGCACTCGGCAAAGTTAAATAAAAAAATCGTTTGCCATATGTCCGGCCCATTGGGCACTCGGCAAAAAAAAAAAAAAATAGAAACCCTAGCTAAAGGCCCAATCGGCCGGCCCAACTTATCCATTCCTTTCCTCCCCTCAGCCCCTCACGCCCGCGCCCCGCCGCTCCCGCTCGCCCGCTGCCGCCGCTCCCGCTCGCCCGCCGCCGCCGCTTCCCTGCTCTGCCGCCGCCGCCGCTCCCTGCTCTGCCGCCGCCACTCCGCCGCTTCCTTTCCCTGCCCCGCACAGCCCCGCCGCCGCGAAGCCCTCCCTGCCCCGCCGCCGCTGCTCCTGCCGCCCGCCGCCGCTGCGCTTGGCTACGCGGCTCGCGCGCGCCCCCGCCGCTGGCACGCGGCGACGGCGGCCGAGCTTGCCTCCGCCGCTCGCTGGCGTGGTCTGCCGCAACTGGGGCCGACGGATCTGGCCCCGCCGCCACGGTCCGCCCCATCCTGCGCCCCCGGTCCTCTCGGCAGCTAGGGTTCCGGCTGGCAGTGCTGCCATCACGGCGGCGCGGCCCTCCCCTCTCGGACGGCAGCGTACCAGTGCCTCCCCTCCCCAACGGCAACGGCGTGGCCCCTCCCCGACGGCACGGCACCGCACCTCCCCGAGCAGATGCGGTAGCGCGGCTCCGGCTGGCGTGGGCCTGCGGGACACGCTCGATGTGGTGCGGCGGCGCCAGATCCGGTGCGCCTTGAGGCGGGGCCTGAGCGGCCATGGCGCTCCTCTCCCGGCCCGGCCCTCTTCCTCTATGACCGGCGACGGCGAGCTCCCCATCACCAGCAGCGACGTCGGCACCGGCCCTGAGCCTCCGACCCCATCCAGCAGCCCCTGCATCCCTCATCTTGCCCATCGGCTCCTAGGCAAGCAGCAACTCCTTCTGGGTGAATTAATACTTGGGCTCTTGGATACTGGATTGCTAGCACGACTGGGAAAAGAAGCTTATTGGTTGCTTCTAGTTGCTTTGAGCCTTTCCCCTCTAGCATTTCCTGGCATCATCCACAATCTCTTAATTCTGAACTCTGAACCAAGAATGGCTAATGGTCAGTAGCAGAGTTCAAAATAAACTTAAATTTGTTCTCCAGTTACCTAGTTGCTTAGTTGTATCATACTGGACTCCTTCCTGTGACCATTCTTAGAAGTCTGATTAACAGTAGTATTGCCATTAGTTAGTTTACAGTAGATGAATGGTAGTCCTTTTTTGTGAGTTCTTCCTCTTATTGCTGTTTTAGTCTAGGTCAGATCATTTGAGGTAAATTTACTTGCTCTTCTATAGGTTGCTAGAAGACTGAATGCCTATTGAGGTGGATACTGGAACTAGTATCTAAACTTTGCATAAGTGGGTCTCTAGTTTGACTGCTAAATTAGTAGATAAGAATGGGCCATCAGTTTCATTCCCCTGTACATTCTTTCTCTACAACTGTGTACTTGTTAGTGTAGTTAAAATTCTAGTAGCCTCACTGTCCATACTATGTTGTGGTGATGAAATGATAATACTAAATATTATTTTTCACAGCTTCTTTGCCTTATTCATCAAACTAATAGATGTCAGTTGCATTGTTATATATTGTACTACTTAGTACTACTACTATGTATGTTAAATCTGCAAGAAAGTAGAGCAATGTTTCATCTATATCCACTAGCCGATACTGATACTGCAGCCGAATACTCTAGAATACATACATGCAGCTCAGGTTGATCTGAACCTGCTACCTGTGCTTTTTTGCCAAAAAAACTTATGCCGGTCACTGGGTCCTGCACTCCTTACAATCATTTGATTTGGTCAGAATAGACTAAGCTCCTGTGCTATTTGCTGTTGCATGCTAACTGAACCGTATCTTCATGTCTGAACTATAGCTGCTGCATGCTAACTGAAATCCTCATATGTTTCATGGCAGGAAGGAGGACTTAGTATTTGAAAAATGATCCATTACCTACTTGAGAAGTGATTTGCAGCACGCACAGGTGGCCATAATAAACATCACAATTTGCTAAGGTAATCTGACAACAGAATTACATGTTAAGCTAGTGCCTTGGTTAAAACTGGAATGTATAGTTAATTCGTGTTTAATTTCTAGATAAACATGGTTGATGGACAGGTAGTGATCTCTGGATGGTGACCGAATTGGTTGGCTATGAATTCTAATCCTTGTTCAGTAATGCTTGTGTGGTGAGAGAGAGAGAGGGTCACATTTATGTTTGGTGAAAGAAGTACAAGTGGTTCGTGAAAAGAATGATGATTCAATTGTTTGGAACAAATTGGTGAAACTGAAAAATTGCTTTCCATTGCCTTGGTTCATTAATAAAAAATTCTGAAGTCTGCTAAAATTAGTTGGGTCCTGTAACCTATGTCACATGGACATGGAATTTGTCTTTAGAAGTTTTGATGAATATAAAGGTTTCAGTAGTTGCATACAGATTGGACCGTTCAGTGCATTAGCTCTACTAGATTTGTGGAAGCTAAGAAATAAAACATGAAATATTTATTTTTTAAAAAAATAATTTCTTTGCCGAGTGCCATGGGCAAGGCGCGGCAAAGAATTTTTTAAAAAAAAAAACAAAAAACTTTGCCACGTGCCCCTGGCACGTGCACATGGCAAAGTCATTTTTTTTAAAAAAAAGTAAAACTTTGCCGAGTGCCTCTGGCTTAAACACACGGCAAAGAAAGTTTAAAAAAAATAAAATAAAATTTTGCCGAGTGTAAGGCTAAGGTACACGGCAAAGTAAATATTTTAAAAAAAAATAAATACAATTTTGCCGAGTGTTTTTTTGTGCTCGGCAAATTTTGCGGTAATGGCCGACAGGCGTGACGGCGCAAAAATTTTGCCGTGCCTGCCATTGCAGTGTCGAGAAAAGCACTAGGCAAAGTTTCTTTGCCGAGCAATTTTCCCGTGTGCACTTTGCCGTGTGCCCGAGAAAAAACACACGGTAAAGTGTTTGCCGTGTGTATATGTGCACTTTGCCGTGTGCTTTTGCACACGGCAACGTTTCGCTGTGCAGTAGTGTATTGGAGGATATTGTTTTAAAAAATCTTTCTTTTTAACAAGTAGGTAGGACATGAAGAGTCTCTCGGAGCTGCTCTTACTAGAATTTGCAAGCCTGCCCCCAAAAGACCACGGAAAGCAGCTGGCTGAGAGACAGACAAGTATGTTGGTCGATATTTGACAGGTGGCTCCTAGCTGGGACTATGGAGCTGGGTACTCGAGAACAGGTAATCTGATGCCACTCGTTCATCCTGATTGTAGCTCGACTAGGGGTAAACATTGCTGCCTAGGATGTAAAGCGTTTATTACTCAAACGATGGCGCTAGTGGAGGCATAATCCAAACAATATTATACTCGATGTATAAAACTATCAGACTAGCACCCTATGTTCGATTCGTAAGAGAGTCAACACTGTCGACCAACATCCTTTCTCAAAAAAAAAAAAAAAAACTGTCGACCAACATCGTGTTTGGTCGAGAAAGGTATTCAATGTACTCAACTGACAGTGTTATCGAACGACTGCTCGATGCATTATTGCGCTCGATGTACAATAACAAGGACCTTCAATGGGTCACAAGATGCACAATAACAAAGAAATTCCAAAAAAAAAGGACTACCCGATGCTTGTCAAAATGACAAATTGCACTTGACGCTAGAGGAACTAGCTAGTTGAGCTCAGCTCTTAGAGGATAATTTGCACATACACGTGGAGACTTCCCTGATGTTTGTGTGATCATCGGTGCCTGAATCTGGAATGCAGCACATTGGCACATTATAAGTCTACTTTCCCTATTTACCGCATGCGCCCTTTACTCTATGTTGCATAATCTTTACTTGAATAGCATCATCCTTTTAGTGTTCTCTGAAATGAAATCTTCAATAATATGCTCATAATCAATCTTCTCTAACATTTTGCTTTCAAATGCAAATAGGACTTCAACAGCTTCAATTTAGAAAAGCTTCACTTCACTGATGCAACAGTCAAAAATATGGTCAAAAGAACTCTATATGCTACAGTTATATTTGGAAAACAACCATGCTCCTTAAAAAATGAAGAATTTCAATAGGTCCCATTTTTTCATTATTTTTCTTACGCTTTTGCCAAACCGGTAGGAGACGGACAGGTTTCCGGATCGCATCAGTCGGCAGACAAAAAGACGCTGTGCGGCCAGTGAGAAAATCATTTTTTTATTAGGCTTGCTAGTAGCTAGTGGGCGATGTTATTGGGCTGAAAAATTGGCTATTATAGGATTCTTTTTTTTTTCTCGAACACCACTTCACGTGTCATTTTTATTAAGAAGAAGGTGGCCGAAAGCACGGCAAGTACAACACACGCAACACGACACGGACCACGGAGACAGTGGTCTAAACGAACACAACAACCACGGAAAGAGAAAAGGTCATCCACCACGCCAACAACACAAAGCCCAAGAAACCTGGCAAGGGCAGGACTCGGCGTCGGAGGAGTGTCGAGGGCGCGCCAGCGGAGTCTTCAGGAAGGGGATGACGCCCGCGGACGCCAACTCCGTTGGGACAGGCACCCAGGGGATCTTTCGTTCCCGGCTTGCTCCGGCCGCGGCGTTATTCAAGATGAGGAAGTCCACAGGGACGTATTCATCCTGAATTCTTATCAAGATATCTTCGGCCACCTCCTCGGGTTTTCTGGTGGTGTGATCCGCAAACTGCATTCTGCAAGATATGGGGGATAGGGGTCCATCCAATATTCTGTCGAACATTGCCTTGGTCATCATGTTGATGCTGGCACCAAGGTCGCAGTATGCGTTGTTGAGCGTATGGTCGGACAGCCGGGGTCCCCTTTCTTAGCAAGGGCACAGTCCTAGTACGGACAAGGTTTACCAGGCCTCGTCGTTATCAAATTGACGGCTTCAAGAGGGACCTCAGGTTGCCCTGGAATCTTTCCCGTCCCGCTACCGTTCGGGATAGAAGCAGCGATCTGAGCTATCTTTAATTCTATCATCTTGTTGAAGCTCAGTTGATTCTTCACGGCCAACGATAAGTCCTCTATCTTGGTATTTATGGCTCCAAGGACTTTATCGCTATCAAGCATCTTTTTGGTGAGGTTTTCATTGATCTTGGCTTGACCGAGGACCAGGTCTTTCAAGGATTGTTGATTCAAATTAAACCGGAGTTATAATTCGAATTACCTTGAAATGGCTGTCGTGGATAGCCATTATTGCCTCCTGATTGTTGGCGAAACCCGTTGTTGATGTATGCAGCTTCTTCAAGAGTTTCGGGGCAATCATTCCCCGAATGGCCAACGTTACCATAGACCTCGCAAGTCATGCGAGAGTCTATGGCCTTGACGATGTCAGGCGTGCTGCCAGTGGCATGCTCGTCCATTTTCTTCAGGAGTAGCTCTATTTTTGTGACAAGCATATCCGCCTCCTTCACGGTGTGCATGCCTTTTTGTTGCCTGATTGGGGTCCTTTCTTCCCCCCAAGCTTGATTTTCCACCATTTTGTTGATTAATGCCGTAGCATTTTCAACAGTTAATGATAGAAATGCTTAACCAGCTGCGGCATCGAGGTGCCCCTTTGACATGGGTGTTAACCCATTGTAGAAGTTCTGGAGCACCAGTCATTCCTCCATCCCGTGGTGTGGGCATGCTTGAATACAATCTTGCAGCCTTTCCCATGCCTCTGGGATGGGTTCCTTCTGGGTCTGTTGGAAGTTGGCAATTCTCCCTCGCAGGGCATTTGTTTTGCCCATGGGGAAGAACTTAGCGAGGAACGTCGTAAAGCACTTTTCCCACGTGCTCACCACTTCCTTGTCCTTGTAGAACCATTGTTTCGCCTTCCCCACTAGGGAGAAGGGAAACAACCGGAGCCTGATGACATTGGCCTCGATATCCTTGATGACGATGGTGTCACAGAGCTCCAGGAAGCGCTGTAGATGTGCATTGGCATCCTCGTTCGGCAATTCGTAGAATGGAATTGCCTGTACCATGGTGATGAGCCCGGTCCGAAGCTCAAAGTTCTTGTCGGCCATGTTGACAGCCGGCCCAATGGGCACGTTGGCAACAGCCGGGACGGAGAACTCGCGGAGGGTCTTGCGGGCCAATTTAGTTGGTACGGTGGTGGCTGGTTCACTTGTTGGTGGAGGTGCAGAAGAAGAAGAGGTACGAGACATGTTCTTCCTTAGGAGTGCCTCCGAATTTGATCTGAAGTTTTCCTGTTGTGCAGAAGAAGAAGAGGTACGAGACCTGTTCTTTCTTAGGAATGCACTATCCTGTTTTCATCCACAACAGGAGAAAATATAAAAGTTAGTCTGCATAGGCAATGGTCAATTTCTAATGAAGTTATAATCATATTCTTTTCATGCTAGATTATTTTAACCTATGCCTTCCCCGGCAACGGCGCCAGAAATGCTTGTTGGCATTTCTTAACGCAATCACCGAAAATGGCGATCACGCCAAGAAACGCCAGAGTTGATAGATCAAGACCTTATAGAAATAATATCTGCAAGCACACGGATCTATCGTTGTAGCATTTCACCCAGAAGTATTCAGGGTATCGTTATTTATATTTTCCCAAGGGAAGGCATGGTATAAAATATCTCTAGCATGAATATGGTTATAACTTCACGTCATCGAAACATGACCTTAGTGTTTATGCAGGGGTAAGATAAATGGATATTCAAGATAGTGGACACACACTTGACCAATCTCTAAGGATAAAAGAGAAATAAAGAATATAACGAATAAAAGAATAAAGAATAAATCTACGTGGAGCAGGTATGTCATATATAGCTATGTGCCGAACAGTTAAGTCACAAGTCGTACAAGGTTAGACAAAGGTCAGAGCCTAGGGCAAAGGGAGACCCCCACAGCCGGTCTGCCAGCCGATAGAGGCATTTACGAACTCCTACATGACATGCGGACGTGGGGGATTACGGAGAACGGACAGAGCTGTCACCACCTGCCGCCTACCCCTCAACCGTGGCATGCCGTCATATTCGAAGGCCCCCTCGTATCCGGACACCACGCCCGCATACTAGAGAACTACCTATGTCCCCCATGGACTCCCACCCTACGGATGGACAAGCAAGAACATAGGCAAACCCGAAAGAATATCGAACTATCACCCCATTCTCATCGGTAAGTCTAAACTCATAGAATCGATGAACGATGAAGAACATTGAAGAACATGTTATGAGATGATCATATAAACTTTGGTCTAGTTCATGATCATCGAATATAACATGATCTAAGCTATACTCTAGTTCTAGCACAAAACTATATATATAATGAGAACTTGAATAAGGAAGAACTCCTCATAGTATATTACCAAAGAGTAGCACTTTTTCCTAGGAGACAAGCTCTCCTTGGTAGCTCAACCTTGCTCCAAAGAATACTAAGTGTCTAAACTAGGGAACAAATGTGAGGAAATGAGAGAGGCACAAATGGTGTGTGTGTGAGGGGGGTGCTCCTCTTCTCTTTTTATAGGTGGTGGAAGGCGGTTCGGTGGTAGACTTGTAAAATCCCCGACGCTATCACCTTCCATGCAGGTCCACGAACTGACCTGCAGAGGCTTGCCCTAGAAGGAAGGGGGGAGGGCGCGTGCGCCCCCCAGGCGCGGGCGCGCCTGGGTGCCACCTCCCCGCGACCGACCTTTGCAGGTCGGTTCCTGGATGGGCCTGGGCCTCCACCTCGCTGGGGAATTTGTCCCTGTGGGTCTCGAAGTGGACGTTCTTCATTTCCTCTTGATTTTACGCTTTTTCGGAAAGCGTACTTTATTTAATAATTCCTTGTACTTTATAAATATTCCTACAAAATAGAAATTCTCTAGGTACAAGTGGAGTTATGTTAGTAGCAAAGGTGTTTGAGTATAAAAATATATAATTCTCCCCTTTTTGACCTTGAGTTGGTGGTGTAATGTTGTCGATAAGGACCGCCAACAACTACGACAAGTAGAGGTACAGTGAGGTGGCTCCAAAATGAGGTGTGTGAAGGTGGGAGGGCTCCTCCTCTCCTTTTGTAGCTAGTGGGAGGTGGTTCAGAGGGGAATATTCCTGAATCCATAGCACACCGCCCTCCCCCAGGAGTTAATGTGCCGACACTTGAAGGCTGGGCCTGAGTGCTCACCCGGCTGGGGCGGCCGCCCCCAGGTAGAGCCGCCCCCCGACCGACTTTGGTTGGTGGGCTCTGGACTGGGCCTGGATCGTAGCGCTTTGGTGGATTTGGCCCAGTTTGACCCTGAAATGGCTTTTCCTTCATTTCCTTGGATTTACGCTTTCCTAGAAGGCGCCTTTTCTTCATAAATTCCCTATACTTGGTTTATATTCCTACAGAGTGTCACAGCTTCTAGTACAAGTGGAATTGGCTCAGTAGCAAAGGTATATGTGTCTATAAAAATATAATTCTCCCCTTTTTGGTCTTAAGTTGGCGGTATAATATAGTCGATACGGACCGCCAACACTCTGGTTGATTTGTGAGAGGTTCTTGAGCTTTCCTCGGCGGAGCGCCAAAAGCTACTCTAGTGGAATGCGCGTGTCGTTGAGTTACCTCACTTGAGAGTGGTGTCTTGTGGTGCCTTGTGGGGTGTGCCTTGAGGGGCAAGTGACTTGAGGGTCACACCGGGGAACCATCTAGGTGTTGGTCGACACAACCAGTGACGTAGCTTGTCGGTGCACAAGTGAACACCGGGTGAACAAATTATTGTGTCTCCATTGTCTCCCGGTGATTGGCTTCATTCTTATTGTGTTGTCCATACTGATTGATAGAGCATCATCTTTGTGATTGGCAATATCTTCTCTTCACCGTCAGTATAAGAATCACAATCCTATCTCTTGTACTTACTTTTGCTATCTTATCTTGTGTAGCTCTAGTTGTAGCCTTGCTAGTAGTTCTTGTTAGCTTGCTCACTAGTGTAGAAATAGTGACCTAGCCTTGTGTGAACTAGAGATCATAATCTACTAGACTTGTGGATAGGAGGCTTGCATCACAACCATAGGCTAAGCAAAACTCGCTTTACATCGTTTGTTGATCTAACAAGTTTGCATAGTGGCTTTTGTAGAAATTTTTATAGGCTATTCACCCCCCTCTAGCCATCTAGGACCTTTCACATAGGCACTAGGTCATGAAGCTTATGGTTTTGAGCTACCTTCATGTATCATGACTAACCATTTTTTGCAGCTAGTAGAAAGCCATCGTCCTTATGAGTGTCGAAAGACTTTGCAAAGCAAGTCAATTTTTGACAAAGCTATAGCGCATAACCTAAGTCCCTAAAAAATACAGGAGATCAACTCAGGTGCATTTTCACATGACTTCTTTGGCCTTCGGCATGAGGCATCGATGTCCAAGTTGGCATGACCTTTGCCAAGCTCTTCAGCATGAGGGGCTTCGCCACCATCTTCAATGACTTCACCAACATCGCCTCCGCCAAAATGCCATTTTTTCTTAGGAGGGCCTTCACCAAGCAGCTTTGCAGGAGGGCCTTCGGCAAAAACTTGCCTCCGCCAACATAATAGCACAAGGGGCTTCATCGACACCTTCATCATCTACAACAACATTGCCTCGGTCAAACAACTTTTACCAGGGCCTCTGCGGACATCTTCAGCAAACGACAGTGACACACCTCCGCCAATCCTTCAACAAGAAGGGGCGTCTCCAACATCATCAATGAGCCGCTATGACTACACCAACACTTGAGCAATGGTGGCCTCAACACCATCTTCATCCACTACAACAGCTTGAGAGCCTTCACCGACACCTCCGATGTCAACGCCTATGATGACTCGGAACCATCGCCAAGCTTAAGCAGCTACATCAACTCCTTTGACACCAAAGTCTACCATGCCTTCGACAACCACTTTGATGAACCTCTGTGACTAGCCTCCGCCAACACTTTGTCAAGAGAGGCTTCACCATCATCATCACCAAGGTCGACCACACCTTCATCAACCATTCTGGCTCAAGTGGCTCACCGACATCTAGTTTGACTATTATGACTACGTCGACTACACCAAGCGTGGCAGAGTATTCGCTCATGAGTGCCGGCCAAGAGGGGCTGGGGGAGTGCACCGGAGGACCAGCAGCTCAGGAGCATGACGTCTTTTGCCCGGCGCTCATGAGCAAAGACAAGATGAAGCGAAGTCAAAAACCTCCACATCAAGAAGAAGCGAAGTCAAAGACCTCCGCTTGAAGAAAAGTCGGAGATGAGGAACTCTACACAAAGCGAAGTCAAAAACCTCCACGTCAAGAAGAAGCGAAGTCAAAGACCTCCGCTTGAAGAAAAGTCGGAGATGATGAACTCTGCATGAAGCAAAGTCAAAGACCTCCGCTTGAAGAAAAGTTAGAGATGATGAACTCTGCACGAAGTGAAGTCAAAAACCTCCGCATCAAGAAGAAGCGAAGTCAAAGACCTCCGCATCAAGAAGAAGCGAAGTCAAAGACCTCCGCTAGAAGAAAAGTCGGAGATGATGAACTCTGCACGAAGTGAAGTCAAATACCTTCACATCAAGAAGACTCGAAGCTGAAGACCTCCACTTGAAGAAAAGTCAGAGATGATGAACTATGCACGAAGCGAAGTCAAAGACCTCCGCGTCAAGAAGACTCGAAGTCGAAGACCTCCGCATGAAGAAAAGTTAGAGATGAAGAGCTTCATGTGAAGGAAGACCGAAGACCTTGGCATGAAGGAAGACCGATGACCTTGGCGTGAAGGAAAAGCAAAGACCTCCGCACTAAGAAGCTATGAAGACAATAACTTCAAGAAGAAGCCTCAGCGACAAATACCTCCGTGCCAAGAAGGCCCGAGAGTTAGAACATGCATAGGTTAGAGTCATGCACTTGCTCTTTTCTCCATACCCTTTTTTCCCACAGGGTTTTTGGGATGGAGTTTTTAGCGAGACGTGCACGTTTGGGTTGCGAAGGGCAATCCTTGCAACCAGTTTTAGATTTGTATTATGCCTCTTCCTGTAATAGCAGCTACTAGAGCATTTAGTACCGGCTATAACCTAATAGCTGAGGGGCTACTATTGGGGGAGCCCATATTGTAATGGGCCAGCTCCCCCCGGAAGAGGCCCAATAGAGGCTGTAGTAGTCACTTGTCATTTTCCACCCCTACCATGGGGTCGTTTGTAAACTGCCGCTTGCCTATATAAATACCAAGAGAAGGAGGGCAAGGGGCCTCTCTCATCCCAACAACCCATGGTCCTAAAACCCTAACTTCCACTCTCCTGTTTGGGAATGGCTTTCCCAACAGAGCTCGTTGCAGTTACTGTAGCTAGTGTCTCTATATTATTCCTCAAAACAGCATGGATATGGATAAAGCTCGCAGTAGTCCCAGTACTCCATCACAAGCTCGATCTAGAACAAGAAGACTGGTTAGTGTCGCTCATGACGACATCCCAGCATCAGTACTATTGGCAGGACTAGTGGGTCTGCTCACTATGAAAATTGTTGAACATGATGTTTTCTCAGGCTCATGGCTCCATGTTAACATAGGCTAGGAAGAGCCCTAGCGTGACACATACATCTTGTACAACAAGTCAATCTAAATCATCTCTATCTCATCTAGATTACAACACAAGAAAACAAAAACCTAGCGTATATCCTATGGAGCCGTAACAAACTAAGCCATGAGAAGCTAACTAACTTTTTTTTCACGAATACGCACGGGTGTGCGTATCTTTGTATTAGAAGAAGATAGTATATATATAATACAAGAAGCCGTTACTGGCGGTAGATACAATGAAGCTCTATATCTTTACCAAAATGTGCTATGCATCAATGCCACATCGCGATGCTGCTATCCACGCGCTAGGCTTCGAAGTCCATTTGCTCCCGCCTCGATCCAGTGATCCGCCTCCACCTTGATTAGTTGTAGCATGTCGGCGACGGATGAAGTAGCATTCTGAAAGCAGCGAGCGTTGCGCTCTTTCCAGATCAGCCACAATACCAAGGCGAATAGAGAGTCCATGCCAGAACGTCATTCGCCATTGAGGCCCGATCTCATCCTTGTCCACCAGGATCTTGCTGTTTGCACCGACTGCGATAGCTGGAGGCCAAGCGCATGGAGCACAAAGAACCATATCTCCCTGGTGAAGGAGCAGGTGGCGATGATATGATCAATGGATTCCTCAACCTGATCACACAAGTAGCAGTTGTCCCTGTTAAAATGTGTATAGATATCCTCCTAGAGTGTAGGTGTCTTCGGTTATTAGGCATGCATGGTTGTTAGCTGTGAGTAGCGCAAGTATAGGAGAGTTGGCTGTGCCTTGTACTCCAAGTCTCTGATGTAAATCTTCTTGTTGTAAACACCACGCCGGGGCTGTTCCCGGCACTATAACATGCAACCGAGTCACCCAAGATAGGGTAACTCGTTCCTATCATTTTCACATGGTACCAAGAGCCAAAACCCTAACGGGAAAGATCCATGGCGTTTCCACACCTAGCTTCATCCTCCAATGCTTCTGCTGCTCCATCTCTCGGCTACTCCGTGACCGAGAAGCTAGAACGCAACAACTTCCAGTTGTGGAAACTCCAAGTTACGTCGGCGCTCAGGGGCGCTCAAGTGGCGTCGTTCATTTAGCTGACAGCCGAACCACCATCTCCATTCCTGAAGGAGGAGGGAAGCGGCGACAGCAAGGTGGAGGCCAAGCCAAACCCTGACTATGAGTCATGGGTCGCCAAGGACCAGTCCGTGCTATGCTTTCTGCTCGGGTCTCTGTCAAAAGAGGTCTCCGGTCAGATCCTGACGACACTGACATCGGCGAAGGAGGCGTGGGCCGCCATCGAAGGGATGTTCGCGTCACAATCTCGTGCACGCGTCATCTCCATCCGCATGGCGTTGACCACCGCGACCAAGGGGTCGTCCTCGATGGCGGACTACTTCAAGAAGATGAAGAATCTGGCCGACCAGATGGCGTCGGCTGGGATGAAGCTGGAGGACGAGGAGCAGATCTCCTACATCCTCACCGGGCTCGATGAGTCTTATGACTCCATCGTGGCATCAATTGCGTCACGCGTCGAACCGATCTCCTTGGGTGAGCTTTACACACAGCTTGCTAGTTTTGAATCCAGGATCGAGATGCGCGGTGGTGGTGGACAACAGTCCTCCGCGAACATCGCGGCAAAGGGCGGGCACAACAATAACCAACCCCGCAATGGTGGACGCGGTGGCCGCGTTGCTTTGTCCGCGGCGGCAAAGGCGGGCGTGGTGGCGGCCGCTCCCCAGGTTTCCTGGCTGGAGTGTACTGTCAGCTGTGCCAGAAGGAAGGGCACACCATCGTCAAGTGCTTCAAGAGGTTTGACACCTCGTTCTCCAGAGCTCCGCAGAAGTCTGCATCATCTGCGACAACGAACTCGTACGGCATGGACACTAACTGGTATCTTGATACCAGTGCGGCGGATCACATCACCAGTGATCTAGAGAGGCTGACGATGCAACACAAGTACAACGGAGGGGATCAAGTCCACGCAGCGAACGGTTCAGGTATGGAGATTGTTCACGTTGGTGACAGTATTTCGCATTCCCCATCCGCTAATATCCATCTTAAACGTGTGCTTCATGTACCTAAAGCACATAAAAATCTCGCATCTGTTCATCGTCTTACTCGAGATAATGGAGTTTTTCTTGAATTTCATCCCAATTATTTTGATGTAAAGGACGAGGAGACGAAGAAAACCATTCTCAGAGGCAGGTGCAAGGGAGGCCTCTATCCACTACGATCATCATCTTCGAATAAGTCGTCCCCAAATAAATAGGCACTCGGTGTTGTTCGACCGACTACATCCTTATGGCATCATCGGCTGGGACATGCTGCAACTCCCGTAGTTAGGCAGGTTCTAAGTCGCCATAAGCTTCCTTTTATCAAAGAGTCCAGCAATAATCATGTTTGTAATGCTTGTCAGCAAGGCAAAGCACATCAGTTACCTTTCCCTAGGTCTAGCAGTGTTTCATCTAGGCCTTTAGAACTTATTTTTTTAGACGTTTGGGGCCCGGCTCCCACATCAGTTGGACGACATAATTTCTATGTTAGTTTTATTGATGATCATAGTAAATTTGTGTGGATTTATATGCTGCGTCACAAGTCAGAAGTTTTTCAATGCTTCCACAATTTTCAATCTCTAGTAGAAAGACAGTTTGACAGAAAAATTCTTGCCGTTCAAACTGACTTGGGTGGAGAGTATCAAGCTCTCAACTCCTTCTTCCAGAAAATTGGAATAGAACATCATGTGTCGTGTCCTCACAGACACCAGCAAAACGGGTCAGCCAAAAGAAAACATAGACACATAGTAGAAATGGGTCTCACACTTCTATCTCATGCATCAATGCCGCTGAAATTTTGGGATGAAGCTTTCTCTACAGCGGTGTATCTAATAAATCGCCTACCATCTCGAGTCATTGATAATGAAACACCATTTTTTCGGTTGTTGGGGCAACACCCTGATTATAGCGTACTTCGCACGTTTGGATGTGCATGCTGGCCTAATTTGAGACCATATAACTCGAGAAAACTTCAATTCCGGTCCAAACCTTGTGTTTTTCTTGGCTATAGCCCTATCCACAAGGGTTTCAAGTGCCTAGACCCTGCTGAAGGACGAATCTATGTCTCTCATGATGTTGTTTTCGATGAACACATTTTTCCCTTCTCCACTATGCGTCCCAATGCCGGAGCCTTACTCAAGGCCGAGCTTCGGCTTTTACCTGATCTCCTCCTAAATCCATCGGGGACTAGCAATTTACTTGATCCAGTTGTGTCATCTTCATCACCAACTAACCTATCACAAAGTTCCTCTGGAGATCTACTGTATGCAGGAGAAAATTCGGACTCAAATGACGCAGCAATGAGCTCAAACGGAGATGGAAGTGGCGGTCATCACATGTGTCCCCTGGCCGGGAGCAGGGGGGCCGACGCGCCTTCCCAGGCTGATACGCCTGAGCTAGCTGCGGGCATGGGTGGCGGACCCACCCCGGGATCGGCGTCGCGATCCGGTCCTGTTGAGGCCGGTACGGAGGCAGGCGGCGCGGGATCCTCTGTGGCCAACTCTACGCCGACACCGTCTGGGCCACAGACACACCCGCCGCTTCCGGATCCAGGGAGGGAGCTGGCTGATTCTACCACGGCAGTCGAGGCTGATCAGCTGCTGGGATCCGGTGCAGCAGCAGGTTCATCCGATGCGGCCAGTCCTCATGTGGTCGCTCCTGCGGAAGACTCACCAGATCGCCCGGTTACAAGACTGCAGAAGGGGATTTCCAGGCCCAAGATGAGGACTGATGGCACCGTGCGATGGTGCAACCATACCATTGTGACACCCGAGGAACCCACATCAGTAGCAGCAGCCCTTACTGATCCAAAGTGGACTGCAGTGATGGATTGTGAACATGATGCATTGATACACAACAAGACTTGGAGGCTTGTCCCTCGCCACAAAGGAAGGAATGTGATCGGCTGCAAATGGGTTTACAAGGTTAAGAGGAAGGCTGATGGGACAATTGAGAGATACAAAGCCCGATTGGTTGCAAAAGGCTTCAAACAGCGGTATGGGATAGACTACGAGGACACATTCAGTCCAGTAGTCAAGGCCGCAACCATTCGGCTCATCTTGTCCATTGCAGTTACAAATGGGTGGTCATTGCGTCAATTAGATGTACAAAATGCCTTCCTACATGGAGTCCTCGATGAAGAAGTTTATATGGATCAACCTCCAGGCTACACAGATAAGTCACATCCTAGTTATGTTTGCAAACTGGATAAAGCTCTATATGGGTTGAAACAAGCACCTCGTGCGTGGTATGCCAGATTATGTGGGAAGCTGATAGCCTTGGGTTTTAAGCCTTCCAGAGCAGACACGTCATTCTTTTACTTCAACAAAGGAGGACATACTACTTTTGTCTTAGTATATGTCGATGACATAATTGTAGCGAGTTCATCAGCTGAAGCTACAAAGGCGTCGTTGTCTGATCTGCAGAAAGACTTTGCCCTGAAAGACTTGGGTGAGCTCCATTTTTTCTTGGGGATGGAAGTCAAAAGAGATCAGGGAGGTCTAGTTCTGTCACAGACAAGGTATGCCAAAGATGTACTCGCTCGGTCAGGTATGAGTGACTGCAAGCCGGTTGATACTCCAGTGCCAAGCACACAAAAATTGAGCGTTGCTGAAGGGACTAAGTTGGGAGATGAGGATTGTACTCGGTACAGAAGTTTGGTCGGAGCTTTGCAGTATCTCACTTTGACCCGACCGGATATTTCATTCGCGGTTAATAAAGTATGCCAGTTCCTTCATAGTCCCACGACGATACACTTCACTACTGTCAAGAGGATACTGCGGTATGTGAAAGGCACGATTGGCTTAGGACTGAAAATTCGCAAGTCCAAGTCCATGATGGTTAGTGCCTTCTCGGACGCCGATTGGGCAGGCTGCATTGATGATCGACGATCAACCGGAGGATTTGCAGTGTTCCTTGGCGACAACTTGGTATCTTGGACAGCTCGGAAGCAAGCTACAATCTCGCGCTCGAGCACTGAAGCAGAATACAAGGCTCTAGCGAACGCTACAGCAGAGTTGATGTGGGTACAAAAATTGTTGACTGAATTAAAGCTGCCTCATCCTCCAGCAGCTCGTCTTTGGTGCGACAATCTCGGTGCTAAGTATCTCTCTCGCCAAT
>JAENPR010001037.1:0-231278 GCA_018135685.1 Themeda triandra | reverse complement strand
CCATGCGACCACCATTATAAATCCAGCCGGTGGGTGGGGTTTCCACTCCGCACTCCAAACCCTAGCTCTCACTCTGCTTCTGCCTCCCAAATCCTCTGCCGTCGCCGCCACTCAAGAACCTCTTCTTCGTCTTCCTCGTCGACACCGCCGCCGAGCCCATGGATCGCCGTGATAAGCGCCCAGCGGCCTCAGAGGAGGAGGTGACCTCCAGGCTGGTGGTGCGGCCGCGGATCGGGTGAGTCGACCTCTTCTGCTCGGGGATTTGGGGCTAGGGTTTCGATCTGATCTTCTGTTCTTCTTCTTCTTGTTCTTCTTGCATAGGGACATGGTCGTCGACCTCGTTTCCGGGGAGGATTCGGCGGGTGCCGCGGCCGGTCCGGCGGTGGCGGCGGCCGATGCGGCCCCGGCGGCCGCGGTTGTGGCACCCGAGGCCGCCGTCGAGGAGGCAATCGAGGTGGCTGCCGCAGTGGTGGCGGCTACGCCGGTCGCCATCCCGGTCCCGGAGGTGGCGGTCGTCGCTCCTGCGCCCTCCGTCATGGAGGCGGGTGCCGCCGCTGTTGCGGCGATTGCTGTGGAAGCCGTGGTGGCGGCTCTCCTCATTGCAGTGGCGCAGGAGGCTCTAATCCCGGTCGTCGTCGAGGAGGCTAGAGATGAATCAGATTCGTCCTTGGGCCCTGCTGATGTTGAAGGGCCGGGAGGCCAGTACCATGACAAGATGGTGCTGGCCCGGAGCTTGTACTGGAAGGCCCAAGGCCGCATCGAGGAGCTCGAGGCGGCGACAGCGGCCCTTCACCAGCGGCTTATTGCGGCCGGCCAGGCAGCCGAGGAGAGGGCGGCGGAGACCGCAACCCTGCGGGCTCAGCTCGAGGAGGCCCAGCAAGCGCTGTAGGAGAGGACGGAGGAGGTCGCTGCCCTTACCCGTCAGCGCGAGGACGCGGATGCGCAGCTTGCCAGTAAGTCAGCCTTTCTCCTTCCGCCTTGCCTTCTCCTTTGGTGATTGTCTTTTGATCTTGAGTTTTTTGTCTTCTTGGTGTAGACCATGAGCGGCGTCTTGCGGAGGTGTTCAATGCCGCGAACGCCGCCGCTGACTCTGTGAACACCCAAGGGGGAAGCGTGGTTCAGCGGCTGAATCAAGTTGCCCCTCAGGTGAACGCGCTGGCGCGGTACGGCATCCGCTACGGCGCTGGCGCTGCTCTTGCGGCTATCAATGGCCACACCGGCTTCGATGCTCGGGGCCTCGACATGTCTAACCCCGAGATCATTAGGATCATGGAGGACGAGGCCCGAGACTTCTTCGTCAAGGCGGATGAGATCGCCGAGGTCACCCCAACTCAGTGGGTTATCGGCGAGCTCTGGAACTAGTAGGTTGTAGTAGGTTACAATCTACTTTGTACAAACCAGTCGGATGAATGAAGGCCGGGAGCCAAACTTTTGCTTTGCCTTGAGGCCTTCTGTGTTTATCGATCCTTCGAGGTTGACCTGCTCTTCTTTCTCCCTTCTTGTTGAAATGCTTAAGGCTTCACGGTAGTTATTCAGAATAACTTTGGCTAGACCACGACGTCGATTAAGGAGAGAGCTCGGGCGCTCGGTCTTTGTGGAGAGCGTTAAGCGTAGGCCGTCGAACGTGGTTGGAACCATCGTGACTTTAGCTTGTTTGCTAAAAACACGAGCCGGAGTCTCTGTAGTCGATGTGTGCTGAAGGTATGTAGGAGTTTTCAGCACCTTGGTGGCTGCCGCCGTGTGCCTCCTGCCGTTAGCTGGAAAAAAGAAGGAAAAAATGCGGTAGTCTTCCTATTTCCGAGTGTTTAGTACTTATAAAGGAATATTAGGTCATATTTTAGTTGTGAGACGAATTGCGAGACTGATAAGAGGATTCACCGGCTCCATTAGGCGACCAGGGGTGCGCTAGTGAACAGCGTGGTAGCCAGGATCACTAGGGATCTGATGCCGTTTAGAGAGCTAACTGACAGTATCTCCTATGTCATTTCAGCGCGGAGCTGTGACATGTGGTCGGAGGAACCAGGACAGCGCTGCTCCGGTGGTCCCAGCAGATGGGTCCAGCAATTCGAGCTCTTTTTAGAGAAAGAAATGACAAATAAAATCGTAAATAACAAATGACCCAAAATTTATAAGAACTTATCTTTTTAAAGACTCTCGACGTGGTGCGATACAAAAGATGGGGACCCGTACACCCAAGCGATGGTGTACCCATGGATAGAAAGAAGAAGATCTTGACTAGACGATCGTGAGTTGCATTCGACCTAGAGGTCGAAGCATTTAGTCTAGTTCCTGTCACCCTCATCTTGATCTTCGGGTTCGTCTGGATCTTCTTCGATTACCACTGTGTGGTCGTTGCGCTGTTCGGGCTAGTCGATCAGGCGTCTGTTGACTTGCAACTCCCTCCCTGGGAAGGGCACGTTGATGAATTGGTCGTCCTTAGCTGGAGCGTTGGGCCAGAGATATTTCGTTCGTGGTGGCGGAGGGTCCCGATCAGCGAACTGGCTGGAGGCAGGCTGCGGCTCCGCCACGAACCACTCTGGGTCTAGTTCGTCCTTATGGCATAGGAGACTTTTGGTGAGCCTCTCGTCCGAGGCACAAGTCGCGTAGTGGAATGTTGTTCCAGGCGCGTAGTTAGGTGAGGAAGGTGATGGTCGGTGAGACGGACTACGCTCCTTCTGTGCTCGAGTCTCCTCGCCGGACATCGGAGCTTTGCCCAACAGTCGGTCTGGACTGACAGAGCGGTCACCAATACAGATCTCCTTTAGGAAGGATGAGATGAATCCGTTTCGCCTGCTGGGTGATCCAGGTCCCACCTTCCTTGCCAGAGCTGTTTCTTTGGTATGCTCGACCTGTGTTTGAGCCGGTGGATATGGCATCTGATGCGCACGATGGGCGTCAGGCGCTTCTCTCTGCCGGTCCTGAGGCGGTGATTGGAACATAGATCGGGCCTCGGCGCAGCGTCGTGCCGCCCGTAGGCGTTGGTAGTTGTCTGCCAACTTGCGGCGCTTGATCTCGTCCGCTCGCTGTGCCACCAGCTCAGCCCAGTTGTTAGCGCAAGGTCGCTGTCCGACCTGCCCTTGCTGACATTCCTGAACGGACCGTGCGGCATTTGGTGGGCTGTGAGGTTGTCGCGGTGAGGAGCGTATCTGCTCCGTCGCGTCATAGATAGAGGCGGTATCTCAACCTTGCCTTGCTGGATGTGAGAGATCGATCGGGACCTCGTTCCACTCCGACCCCTAAAGCCGCTAGATCTGTTGCCCGAAGGCCGAGCTCAGGCGGCTGCAAGGGTCGCTCGGCGACGTTCCCTCTGGAGGTTCCTAGCACTGGTTGCCAAGGAGTTACCTTGTGGCCTTCGGCTCCCTGCTAACCGCTAGAAACCGACGTGAACCGGTTGAGGTCTACGAGTTCTTCTTGAACCGCCCTCCGAGTGACGACGAGTCTGCCATCGTCGAAGGTGTCTGGCCGTGGCCTGGTTCAGCCATTGCCGGATGTCGAGCCGGTTGTTGGGGCCCTGTCGCCGTGAACGATCGGAGAGGAGTCCACTCTCGGCTAGCTTCCACTCGAGGACACCTAGCCGCGTCCTCACCTGAGTCAAGCTGTTGTTTTGGCAATTGATTGCACTCAGCAGATCTTCGTCGGACCTCCTTTGAAAGTCCCTAGTTTGGTTTTGGCTAATTGATGAAACCTAGGACTAACCTTGTTTATCTAAATGGTTGATTTAGAGAAAGGTTGTCCACATGATGAGCTTATTGCATATGAAGCATGACACATGTCATGTGATCAAAGATGAAGATCAAGACGATGCTTGGCTCCATGGACCGGTGTTGAAGGTGGAGGGCTAGTCGAGGCTTCGGAGTAAAGGACCATGTGATGGTGAAGCTCGGGCAAGACTAGGCGCCGATGGACCGATGCACGGTGAAGGGCAAGTGAAGTCGAGGTCGATGGATCGAGACGGTCACATGATGGTGTGAAGTGTTCATATCATTTGGAGGAACAAAATGGGCTCAAGGCAAAGGTATAACCGATAGGGCCATTTTGTTTTGCACTCAAGACACCATAGAGGGTGTGAGTGGTTTAGGATCGATAGCCGCACTATTAAGAGGGGAAGTCTTATCGGCTATTCGACGCACGGGTGCCACTAGGTGAATTCATGAAGTGCATTGCATGTAGGGCCTAGTGAGCTAACCTAACCTTTGGGAAATGTTTGTGAAAAGCTAACACACAAGCACATGGAGATGTACACTTGGTGGTGTTGGCGCTTTCGAGAAAAATGGATGCATATTTTCTATTGCGCCGGATGCAAAATTTGGTTGAAATCATGCTATCTCTGTTGTTCAAGTTGGTATACTTGTTGGATAGCATGTCTGAGAACTTGGATCGACGACACGGCGAAAGGCAGCTCTGCGCAGGAGGCGCCGACGCGCTTGGCGAAGCGCCGGACGCTGGCCCGGCGCATTGTGTCTTGACATGTGCCGATGGCCGATGATCGGCTGCGCGGACTCGCGGCGGACGCACGCGGCGGACGCGGCAAATCACCGTGCCGAGTCCGGCGAGTGCCGAGCCTCGCATGGCGCCGGCCGGCGGCGTGAAGGCGGCGGACGCTGCCGGCAGTCGCGTCAGCCCGGGCCGGACGCCGAACACAAAGTTCCGTGGCGCGGCTCGGGAACCGGACGCGAGCGCGGACGCGCGATGGCGAGCGCGCACGCCGCTGGACGCACACGTGGTGGACGAGATTGAACGCGGAGCCAATCTGCCGACTTGGCTCGCGCGCGAGGAAGAAGCGCCGGACGCGTCCGGCGATTTGCGGCAGACGCGTCCGGCGCGTGCTGCTCAGCCTCCCGAGGGGGTAACGGTCACATTTGTTTGAGGGGTTATAAATAGAAGGTGGCCGGCCCTGGGGAGGTCTCTTGGCCATTTCTCATCCCTTGTGCATTCTTTGAGCTAAGAGACTCTCTCCCACTCTTCTCCCTTGCTTGGTTGTTCATCCTAAGAGAGATTGAGTGAATCACCTAGTGCATTGCATTGCTTGAGGGCATCTAGTGGCACTTGTGGGTGGTTTAGCCGGTGGATTTCTTGTTACTCTTGGAGAGTACCGCTCCTAGCCGGCTTGAGATTGTTGGAGGCGTTGGCAAGAGAAGGTGATTGTTCTTGGCCACCTCCGGTTGATTGTGAGAGGTTTGAGCTCACCTCGTGGGGATCACGAAGAGCATCCTAGTGGATTGCGCGTGTCGTTGAGTACCTCGCTTGAGAGTGGTGTCTTGCGGTGCCTTGCGTGTGGCGAGCCTTGAGGGGCTAGTGACTTGAGGGTCACACCGAAGAACCATCTAGGTGTTGGTCGACACAACCGGTGACTAGCTTGGCGGTGCCCAAGTGAACACCGGGTGAACAAAAACAATTGTGTTCATCTTTGTTCCCGGTGATTGGTCTCCGATTGTGTGTTGCCGATTGATTGATTGTTCATCTCTTGGTGATTGACAACCTCGACTCTACGCGTTGGTATAACAAGCTCCTACCCTCTCTTGCATTACTTTGTTTACATTCTTGTATAGTAGAATTGCTTGCGTGGTCTGGCCGGAACCACATCTTGTGTAGACTAAATCCCGTGGGTAGAATTGCTTGTGTGGTCGGTCGGGAACCACTCCTTGTGTAGATTAAATCCCGTGGGTAGAACTCTTGATCACTAGCGGTAGCTATTGTTTGTGCTAGTGATCACCTACTAGAATTGTTTGGATAGGAGGCTTGCAACATCTAGTAGGCTAAGCAAAACTTGCTTTCAAATGTTTGTGTATCTAACGAAGTTTGCTTAGTGAGTCTCCGTGTGGAATTTTTATAGGCTATTCACCCCCTCTAGCCATCTAGGACCTTACAAGTGGTATCGGAGCCGAGGTCACCGTTTTAGTGCAAGGCTTAACATCCTACGGTGTTAAGATGGCTCAAATTGTGTTCAACCATGTTGGGGGCAAACCGCCTATGTTTGATGGAGTTAGTTCTTTTGATCATTGGAAGAGAAAGATGATCATGTATCTCGGTTCAATTCAAGAGAGAGTCTTGCAAGTTACATTGCATGACTATGCTATTCTTGATAATGATCATCTCACCGATGAAGATAGAGCCAACACAACATGCAATAGAATGGCTCTCAACACCTTATACAATGGCATTGATACAAAGGTGTTTGAGGGGATCAAGGACTTGGAGCGTGCAAGTGAAGTGTGGACAAGGTTGGGTGAGACCTACGAGGCACCAAGGTTGTGAAGAGTGCCAAGTTATATGGACTCAAAAGTGAGTTCGAGAACTTCAAGAAGAAAGAGGATGAAACAATCATTGAAATGTTTCATCGCTTACAAGTAATTGTGAATGATCTCAAGAGTTTGCGGCACAAGACAAAAGATGAAGACTTTTGTCATAAGTTCTTGATTTGCTTGCCGAGGAGCTTCAAGATGTTGAAGCTTATGCTACAAAGAGATGGGCTTGAAGGCAAGAAGCCAAATGATTTGCTTGGTGAAGTCTTGACATATGACAAATTTGATCAAGATGATGAGAAGGTGGAAGAGGAGAAGAAGAAGAAGACCGTGGCATTCCAAGCCACATCCTCCAAGGGCAAAGCACCAATGTTTGAAGAAGAAGAAAACAATGATGAAGATGGTGACTTTGAGATTGATGATGAGGCACTTGCTCTTGTGGTGAAGAAGATGGGACACATGTTCATCAAGAGAAGAGGCTTCAAGAGAAACAACTTCAAGAAGCAAGAGCAACCAAGAAAGTGCTTCAATTGTGATAGCACCGAGCATCTACAAGCCGAATGCCCATATGAGAAGAAGAAGAACTACAACAAGGGCAAGTTTGAGAAGAAGAAGCATGAGGCCAAGATGACACTCAAGAAGGGCAAGAATGGTGCATTTGTGGTCACTTGGGAGAGTGACAATGATGATGAAGATGAAGATTCAAGCAACAAGGCTATGGCTTCCATCGCTATCAACAAGAAGTCTTCATTATTCTCCACATCACCATCATGCTTCATGGCCAAGGAAACAAAGGTACAATATGATGATAGTGATGATGATAGTGAGATGGAATATGCTCACGATGTTGATAATGTTGATGATGATGATGAACCGGCTAAGGATCAATTATATGACTTGATGCAAGAAACTAGAGATATAGCTATTGCCAAGGAAAAGGAGTGCAAGAAGCTTTCAATGAAAGTAGAAATACTTGAGAAAGCCCTAGGTGAGCTTATGACCACTCATGAGAGTCTAGTGGTAGACCATGAGAAGCTTGGTGATGTTCATTCTAAGCTTAAAGAAGCTCACTCACTTCTACTTGAGCAACAAGCAAAGAAAGTGGTGATTGCATCATGTGATATAGGTCTTACTTGTGACATCATTGATGAGTCATTTTATCAACCTATCATCATGACAAATGCTAACCCTTCTTGTAGCACATCATCCACCACCACCACCGACTCTATCTCCACTACTAGTGATGGCTTCACTTGTGATGCTACACTAATGGTAGAGAATGAGACCCTCAAGAAGGAGGTGGATGAGCTCACTCATGCCTTAGGCAAAGCCTATGGTGGTGAGGCCCGCTTGCTAAAGTGCTTGGGTAGCCAAAGGTTCTCTCTTAACAAAGAGGGATTGGGCTATACCCCCAAGAAGGGCAAGTCGGCCTTTTGCAACTCCAAAGCCTAGCTTTGTGAAGAGCAATGGTCGGTTTTGCTATAGATGCAAGCAAGTTGGGCACCTAGAGCAAAATTGCAACAAGAAGCAACAAAACAAGAAACTTGACAATGCTATACCTTTTGATTCTTGTTATGTGCTTACCAAGGGTGTGAAAGGTGTGCAAGCTAAGTTTGTTGGTACACCCATTGTTGGCCCAAAGAAGAAGGCAATTTGGGTACCAAAGAGCTTAGTCACTAACCTACAAGGACCCAAGCAAAAATGGGTACCTAAGCTTCATTGATTTGCTTGTAGGTGAATTATAAAGCCGGAGGAAGGCATTGGATTATTGATAGTGGGTGTTCTCAACACATGACCGGCACATCAAGAATTTTTGATTCAGTTGAGAAGAATGATAGTGGCATTGAGTCAATTACTTTTGGCAATAACAAGAAAGGCAAGGTTGTTGGTTTGGGCAAGATTGCAATATCAAATGACATGAGTGTCTCCAATGTGATGCTAGTTGAAAGCTTGATTTCAATCTTCTTTCCGTGGCACAAATTTGTGATCGAGGCTACAAGTGCATTTTTGGGGCAAATGATGTTGAGGTAGTTTCTCTTGATGGCTCCAACTTGGTGTTCAAAGGCTTTAGATATGAGAATCTCTATCTAGTTGATTTCAACACTAGTGAAGCTTCTTTGACAACATGTTTGATATCAAAATCAAGTTTGGGTTGGCTTTGGCATAGAAGGCTTGGGCATGTTGGCATGAAACAATTGAAGAAGCTCACACAACACAATCTTGTTGAAGGCTTGAAAGATGTTGTATTTGAGAAGGACAAGTTGTGTAGTGCATGTCAAGCCTAGAAGCAAGTTGGTAGCTCACATCCAAAGAAGAGTATAATGAGCACATGCAAGGCATTTGAATTGTTGCACATGGATCTATTTGGCCCAACTACATACACAAGCATTGGTGGCAACAAGTATGGGTTTGTCATAGTGGATGACTTCACAAGATTCTCATGGGTATTCTTTCTTAGTGACAAGAGTGAAGTGTATGACACCTTCAAAACCTTTCTCACTAGAGTTCACAATGAGTTTGACATGAGAATCAAGAAAGTGAGAAGTGACAATGGGAGTGAATTCAAGAATACAAGAATGGAAGAATTGTGTGATCACTATGGCATTGGTCATCAATTTCGGCCAAGTACACTCCACAATCAAATGGCCTAGTTGAGAGGAAAAATAGAACATTGCTTGATATGGCTAGATCAATGCTTCATGAGTACAATGTTAGTCAATCATTTTGGGATGAAGCAATCAACACGGCATGCTACTATATCAATAGGCTCTATTGTCATACTTTGCTTGAGAAGACCCCATATGAGCTACTTCATGGAAGAAAGCCCAACATTGGCTATTTTAGAGTGTTTGGTTGCAAATGCTATATCTTGAGGAAGGGCACTAGATTGGGGAAGTTTGAAAAGAGATGTGATGAAGGGTTCCTACTGGTTATTCAACTACAAGCAAGGCTTATAGAGTTTGGAACAATTCAAGTGGCATTAGAGAGGAAGTTCATGATGTGCAATTTGATGAAACCAATGGGTCACAAGATGAAGATGAGAATCTAGAAGATGTTGGTGGAAACCGATTGGTTGAAGCTATGAAGAACATGGACATTGGTGACATAAGAGCAAAGCAAGTGGTTGATGTGCAAGATGATAAAGATGAAGTGCTCAATTCTCCATTGAGGCAAGCTAGCAATGCTCAAGTGCAAGATCATGGTGCTAGTTCATCCAACGAGGACAAGTCAAGTGATCAACCAAGCTCAAGCAATCAAGTGCAAGTGATACAACCACAACATGTTGCAAGAGATCACCCAATTGATAGTGTTATTGGTGATGTTAGAAGTGGTGTGCAAACAAGATCAAGAATGGCTATGATTTATGAGTATGCATCATTTGTGTCAACCAAAGAGCCAAAGAAAGTTGAGGAAGCCTTGGATGATGCCGATTGGATCATGGCAATGCAAGAAGAGCTCAATAACTTCACAAGAAATGATGTGTGGGAGTTAGTTGAGAGGCCGGAGGATCACAATGTCATTGGAACCAAATGGGTTTTCAAGAACAAGCAAGATGGCTGACATGATCGAAGCGGCGGACTCGCGGCGGACGCACGCGGCGGACGCGGGCAAATCACTGTGCTGAGTCCGGCGAGTGCTGAGCCTCGGCATGGCACCGGCCGGCGGGCGAAGGCGGCAGACGCTGCCGGTGTCGCGTCCGGGCACGCGCGGACGCCGAATCGTAAAGTTCCGTGGCGCGGGGCTCGGGAACCGGACGCGAGCGCGGACGCTGGGGCGATGGCGAGCGCGCGACGCCGCGCTGACGCACACGTGGCGGGACGAGATTGAACGCGGAGCCAACGGCCGACTTGGCTCGCGCGAGGAAGAAGCGCCGACGCGTCCCGCGATTTGCGGCAGACGCGTCCGCGCGTGCCGCTCGGCCTCCCGAGGGGGTAACGGTCACATTTGTTTGAGGGGTTATAAATAGAAGGTGGCCGGCCCTTGGGGAGGTCTCTTGGCCATTTCTCATCCCTTGTGCATTCTTTGAGCTAAGAGACTCTCTCCCACTCTTCTCCCTTGCTTGGTTGTTCATCCTAAGAGAGATTGAGTGAATCACCTAGTGCATTGCATTGCTTGAGGGCATCTAGTGGCACTTGTGGGTGGTTTAGCCGGTGGATTTCTTGTTACTCTTGGAGAGTACCGCTCCTAGCCGGCTTGGAGATTGTTGGAGGCGTTGGCAAGAGAAGGTGATTGTTCTTGGCCACCTCCGGTTGATTGTGAGAGGTTTGAGCTCACCTCGTGGGGATCACGAAGAGCATCCTAGTGGATTGCGAGTGTCGTTGAGTACCTCGCTTGAGAGTGGTGTCTTGCGATGCCTTGCGGGGCGAGCCTTGAGGGGCTAGTGACTTGAGGGTCACACCGAAGAACCATCTAGGTGTTGGTCGACACAACCGGTGACTAGCTTGGCGGTGCCCAAGTGAACGCCGGGTGAACAAAAACAATTGTGTTCATCTTTGTTCCCGGTGATTGGTCTCCGATTGTGTGTTGCCGATTGATTGATTGTTCATCTCTTGGTGATTGACAACCTCGACTCTACGCGTTGGTATAACAAGCTCCTACCCTCTCTTGCATTACTTTGTTTACATTCTTGTATAGTAGAATTGCTTGCGTGGTCGGTCGGGAACCACATCTTGTGTAGACTAAATCCCGTGGGTAGAATTGCTTGTGTGGTCGGTCGGGAACCACTCCTTGGGTAGATTAAATCCCGTGGGTAGAACTCTTGATCACTAGCGGTAGCTATTGTTTGTGCTAGTGATCACCTACTAGAATTGTTTGGATAGGAGGCTTGCAACATCTAGTAGGCTAAGCAAAACTTGCTTTCCGCCGTTTGTGTATCTAACGAAGTTTGCTTAGTGAGTCTGTAGAATTTTTATAGGCTATTCACCCCCCCTCTAGCCATCTAGGACCTTACATCCTTGGAGGAGGAATCTGCCGTCTGTCCCGCGCCGGTGGTTCCGGGCACCAATCCGGGATGGCGCTCAAGGCTGGATTGGGCCCGCCGTGGAGGAGCTGGTCGCGAATGGTCTCGACCAGTCCCCGGGTTTCGACCAATCCTGCCCCGTGCTGATTGATCAGGCCGAGGAGATCTAGGTTCTCAACTCGATCTCTCTGAGAAAGAGACGGAGGCACTGGAAGGTTCCCAGGCGCCGCGCTGATCGGCACGACAGGAGTCGTTACCAGAGGGGGAGCAACCCCTTGGACCATGAAGGTCGCTGATGGTGCAGGAAGGAACTGTACCGCTCTGAGGACCGCTGGGGTCGTGGCGGGCACAGCTAAGAACTGCGCAGTCCCGGCGACCATGGAGATCGTTGGTACGCCGGTGGTCCAGCTGAACGCACCGATCGTGAAGGTTTGCCCTGCCTCGAATGTCATCGAAGCGTAGAGATGTGCGTAGAGATGTGCGTAGAGATGTGCGTAGAGATGTGCCTCAAATGATCACATACTAGAATTGTTGGATAGGAGGCTTGCATCACCTTGTAGGCTAAGCAAAACTTGCTTTCCGCCGTTTGTCATTCTAACGAAGTTTGCTTAGTGAGTTTGTAGAAATTTTTATAGGCTATTCACCCCCTCTAGCCATCTAGGACCTTACAATTGCATAGAAGTAATCACAGCTCTAGCATTGCAATTGCGCCATCTTGTAGTCTAACAAGGTTGTTCTAGTGTTTTGCAAGAAATTTTATTAGGCTATTCACCCCCCCCCCTTCCCTAGCCATTTAGACCTTACAGAGGGTGAGCTCCTCGATGATGACAACAAACCAGGTACCCCTCCTCTGACATGAGACACTCCGCTTCTCTCATCGCCAACGACTGACTAGGCACCTCCTCCTACGCCAGGCGCTCCACCTCCGTCGACAACAACGGGCCCAACTACAGGTTAAGTAGTCATAGGTTGAGTCCATTAGTTTACAAACTTGTTGGCTTTCCAACTTCTTTGGTTTTTGCTATCCAGCTATAATCTTGCAAACCTAAAGTCCACATATAAATTAAGAAACAAGAGCAAAAATATATTATTCCATGCCAGCTTTTGTTGGTTGTTGCTAACTCATTAAGTAGCTCGTATATTAAGAAACCGTATTGTTTGTGATATGAAACGGACATTGATTTATATTGCAAAAAGGACTATTATGTGTGATACACACAAGCATGCACACGTGCACATTCTTCTTTTACACTTAACAAAAAATATAATGGAAGGAAAGGAAACATGACTCAAGTGGTGTGAATTGGCGATATGTCTCAGTGTTAGGTTGTTGTCTTATGAGTTTTGGATTTTTAGGCTACATTTATATGCCACATGCTAGTACTAGATATTATATACCTAGGGGGTTCTTTTTGGGGCATAGAGCATCCACCTATTTGCCCATCCTACAGGACGGGTCCTACAAACAACCATAGCAGCTTGACCTTCTCATTGAATATGCTTTGTGAAGACCATAAAGCCCGAGGATGAAGCTACAAGTTGCATCACAAGGCAATTATGGACGAGAATATAGCATCTGCAATGCTAATCAGCTTCCTCAAATGTAGAGATGGACGACCGTGCCACCACGAGAAGTGGCAGCAGCAGCGACAACGATGGAAAGGGGGGATGCTTGGCGAACACCTCATCGTGGTGACACCACCTCATGTTGTCCTCGCCTACGACTACTCAACTCATGTTAGAGTTCAGCGCTACTGGTGATGCCGGTGGCACTGTTTTTTCCTCATCGCTATCGTCTTCCAAGGACCTTGACTTGGAGGTGTGCCCTGCAAGCCACCCACGTAGCAATGGACAACACCATCATCATGGAGGGTGAGCACCTCGACGATGACAATGAACCAGATATCCCCCCCTATGGCATGAAACACTCTGATTTTCTCTCATCGCCAACAATGGACTAGGCACCTCCTCATGTGCCAAGCGCTCCTCCTCCATCGACGACAATGGGCCCAACAAAAGAGTAAGTAGCTGTAGGTTGAGTCCATTAGTTTATAGACTTGTTGGCCTACCAACTTCTTCTAGTTTTGTTGTCCAGTGAATATCTTGCAAACCTAAAGTCCACATAGAAATTAAGAAACAAGAGCAAACAATATATTATTCTGTGCTAGTTTTGTTGGTTGTTGCTAACTCATTAAGTAGCTCGTATATTGAGAGACCATAATGTTTGTGATGTGAAACAAACATTGATTTATATTGCAAAAAGGATTATTATGTGTCATACACACATGCATCTACACACACACCCTTCTTTTTCACATAACAAATATATATAATGGAAGAACATGCAACATGGCTCAGATGGCTTAAATTGGCAACATGTCTCGGTGTTATGTTGTTGCCTTCTGGGTTTTGGAATATTAGGCTATTAATATATGCCACATGCTAGTACTAGATAAATATATACCTAGGGGGGCTTCCTTTTGGGGCATGGAGCGTCCACCTGTTTGCCCACCCCTAGGATGGGTCCTACAAACAATCATAGCAGCTAGACCTTGTTGAATATGCTTTGTGAAGACCATCAAGCCCAAGGAAGAAGCTACAAGTAGCATCACAAGGAAAATTATGGGCGAGAATGTAGCATCTGCAACGCTAATCGGCTTTCTCGAATGTAGAGATGGACGACTGCGCCACCACGAGAAGAGACGGCAACAACGGTAGCAATGGGAAGGCTGCTCGGCGAACACCGCATCGCAATGATGCTGCCTCATGCCGTCCTCACCTATATATGGCTACCAAACTCATGTCAGAGTTCAACGCTGCTGGTGATGCCGAGGGCTCTAGGTCTTCCTCGTCGCCATCATCTTCTGAGGCCCTCGACCAGGAGGGTGTGCTCCTGCAAGCCACCCCCATGGCAATTAATAACAACTCCATCATCGTGGAGGGTGAGCTCCTCGATGACAACAATGAACTAGGTACCACCCCCTCCAGCATGAGATGCTCCTCTTCTCTCGTCACCAACAATGGACTAGGCACCTCCTCGTGCGCCAGTAACTCCTCCTCCGTCGACAACAACGGGCCCAACAACAGGGTAAGTAGTCGTAGGTTGAGTCCATTAGTTTACAGACTTGTTGGCCTTCCAACTTATTCTGGTTTTGTTGTCCAGTGGCAATCTTGCAAACCTAAATGTCCATATAGAAATTATTTTTTGCTAGTTTTTTTGGTTGTTGCTAACTCATTAAGTAGCTCGTATATTGAGATATCATATTGTTTATGATGTGACACAGCATTGATGTATATTGCAAAAAGGATTAGTATGTGTCATACACACATGCATGCACACACGCACAAACTTCTTTTTCACTTAACAAAAATATATAATGGAAGGAAATGCAACATGACTCAAATGGCGTGAATTGGTGGTATGTCTCGGTGTTAGGTTGTTGCCTTCTGAGTTTGGATTATTAGGCTATTAATATATGCCACATGCTAGTACAAGATATTATATACTTATGGGGCTTCCTTTTGGGCCATGGAGCGTCCACCTGTTTGCCCGCCCCCAGGATGGGTCCTACAAACAACCATAGCAGCTAGACCTTCTTGTTGAATATGCTTTGTGAAGACCATCAAGCCCTAGGAAGAAGCTACAAGTAGCATCACAAGGCAAATTATGGACGAGAATATAGCATCTGCAATGCTAATCAGCTTTCTCGAAAGTAGAGATGGACTACTGCGCCACCACGAGAAGAGACAGCAACAGCGGTAGAGATGGGAAGGGGCCTGCTAGGAGAACACCACATCACAGTGATGCCACCTCATGCCGTCCTCGCCTATGGCTACTCAACTCATGTTGGAGTTCAACACTACTGGTGATGTTGAGGGCTCTAGGTCTTCCTCGTTGCCATAGTCTTCGGAGGCCCTCGACCTGGAGGGTGTGCTCCTGCAAGCCACCTCCATGGCAAATAATGGACAACTCCATCATCGTGGAGGGTGAGCTCCTCGATGACGACAATGAACTAGGTACCCCCCCCCTCCAGCATGAGACGCTCCGCTTCTCTCGTCGCCAACAATGGACTAGGCACCTCCTCCTGCGCTAGGCACTCCTCCTCCATCGACAACAACAGGCCCAACAACAGGGTAAGTAGCCGTAGGTTGAGTCCATTAGTTTACAGACTTGTTGGCTGTCCAACTTCTTTTGGTTTTGTTGTCCAGTGACTATCTTGCAAACCTAAAGTCCATATAGAAATTAAGAAACAAGAGCAAACAATATATTATTTTGTGCTAGTTTTGTTGGTTGTTGCTAAATCATTAAGTAGCTCGTATATTGAGTATTGTTTGTGATGTGAAACAGACATTAATGCATATTGCAATAAGGATTAGTATGTGTCATACACACATGCATGCACACACACACACACACACACACACACACACACACACTTCCTTTTCACTTAACAAAAATATATAATGGAAGGAAACACAACATGGCTCAAATTGCGTGAATTGGTAGTATGCCTCGATATTAGGTTGTTGCCTTCTGAGTTTTGGATTTTAGGCTATGAATATATGCCACATGCTAGTACTAGATATTATATACCTAGGGGGCTTGCTTTTAGGGCATGGAGTGCCCACATGTTTGCCCGCCCCTAGGACGGATCCTACAAACAATCATAGCAGCTAGACCTCATTGATTATGCTTTGTGAAGACCATGAAGCCCTAGGAAGAAGCTACAAATTGCATCACAAAGCAACTATGTATGATAATATAGCATTTACAACGCTAATCAGCTTTCTCGAATGTAGAGATGGACGAGTGTGCTACCACGAGAAGCGGCAGCTATGGGACCATCATCATGGAGGGTGAGCTCCTTTATGACAACAACGAACCAGGTACCCCTGCCCCTCCGGCATGAGACGCTCCGCTTCTCTCGTCACCAACAATGGACTAGGCACCTCCTCCTGCGCTAGGCGCTCCTCCTCCATCGATAACAACGGGCCCAGCAATAGGGTAAGTAGCCGTAGGTTGAGTCCATTAGTTTATAGACTTGTTAGCCTTCCAACTTATTTTGGTTTTGTTGTCCAGTGACTATCTTGCAAACCTAAAGTCCACATAGAAATTAAGAAACAAGAGCAAACAATATATTATTATGTGCTAGTTTTGTTGGTTGTTGCTAACTCATTAGTAGCTCATGTATTGAGATATTGTACTGTTTGTGATGTGAAACGGACATTGATTTATATTGCAAAAAGGATTACTATGTGTCACACACACATGCAGGCACACACACACACACACACACTTCTTTTTCACTTAACAAAAATATATAATGGAAGGAAACGCGACATGGCTCAAGTGGCATGAACTGGCGATATGTCTCGGTGTTAGGTTGTTGCCTTCTTAGTTTTGGATTTTTAGGCTATATATGCCACATGCTAGTAGTAGATATTATATACCTAGGGGGCCTTCCTTTTGGGGCATGGAGCGTCCACCCATTTGCCCCGCCTCTAGGACGCAGTCCTACAAACAACCATAGCAGCTAGACCTTCTTGTTGAATATGCTTTGTGAAGACCATCAAGCCCTAGGTAGAAGCTACAAGTTGCATCACAAGGCAATTTTGGCAAATGCCGTAGTAGGCCATTTCCTTACATTTGGTCATAGCTTTCATGTCTTGATCATCGATGACAATGAAGATTTTATAGCATATATAATAATTCTCAAGGTGTTCCGATTCACAGCAAAAGCTCTAGTTATTTTGTGGCAGTTTTGTAGCTTGTATATTGGAAGAACTAAGAATATACATATATAGTCAACCTAGAATAAAGGGTCTAGGCTATGTAATAGAAGTTGAGTATATTAAGGGAAGAGACAAGAGACTATGGTCACAATGTAACAAAAATTCATAAACTCTTAAGCTTTCTTCGTTCTACCTTCCAACTACCCTTGTTGCCTATCTTAATCTTGTGCTAGCTTCTCCTACCTTAACATTCTAGTATAGGATTCACCAATCCCTCCACTCTAATATTTTGATCTCCTACTCCATCGATCAATCAAATACTAGATCCTCTTCTTATTTGCATACCGCTATGGTCCATTAAGAAACTCACCTTCTAATCCGGTCGGTCTCAAGGTTCTGCACTTACAAACTATGACCTCATTTTGGGTATGGACTAGTTTGAAAATTTTAACCCCCAAGATGAACATCCATCCATTGGATGCACAAATGGCTGATTCTACCTTACAATGGCTCCTTTGCACCATTAATGGGTTTCCACCAATGGCCAATGCGCATCTCTTAGTTCAAGTTTGCAGCCTCTCAACTAACACTATTCTAGAACGAAGCACCTGCCCAGTCATGCCTCTAGAAATTTTAGCTATACTTCATGACTTTTCTTCTGTATTGACACTGGTTAGTAGATTATTGTCGCCCATCCATCATTATGATCATCACTATCCCACTAATTTTTTATGCTGAACCTATCTACATAAGACCGTATCGGTACACTCTAGATCTCTAAGATGAAATCAAAATTCAAGTTCATGACATGCTCACCAAGAAACTTATCCAACCCACCACCATCCCATTCTCATCACCAATGCTTCTGATAAAAAAAGGATAGTTTGTGGCGACCGTGTGTCAATTATAGACACCTCAATTTGGATGAGCTAATGGATATGAACTGTCAAGAGCTAGTTGTATCAGTGTCTAGAATCGTGCCCTAGACATAGCAACGAGTAAATTTGTATCTGCACGTCTAGGCACGAATGGTGTGCAAATGCGTTCATAAGTATGTATTGGTTTGGGTTGAGTGTCCCTATGTCCAATGGATTCTGCTGCTCGTGTTGCCTTGCACAGGGGTGCTCATAGTAGGGGTCACAAGCGTTCAAGAGAGGGAGGAGATCCCATGTATCTTAGGGGGTGTGTAGGCTCGATATGGTGAGTTGTTCGATGGCCCCTAAGGGCAGTCCCGACCGCCCTCCTGTTTATAATTGTGAAGGGGAGGGATCAAATTATGGCTACGGTAAATGGTATAAAAAGGGAAAAGAAGAAAGAGCAGAACAAAAAGGTGTCCTCGGGCGTGGCTGTCTTCCTCCTTATCCGAGGTGAGCAGTTTATCATGTAGAAAGTACGCAATGGCCGTTGACCTCCTGGCCTCTTCGTCCACTGGTGCGACATGTTGTGGCCATGACTTGGGTGCCTTCGTACCGTTGAGTATGGGTGGTGAGTGCGCCCAGATTTGCATCAAGAGGAGGTTAGGTAGCACAATTGTCATTGCTCCCGTTGTTGTAGAGGTATGGACACCGTCGAGGTGAAGTGATCGGAGTCACGTTGGATCATACCGTGGGTCCCATGCTTCCGTACAATGTACGTGGTCATGCCCTATCCCTTTATTGGGAATGGGCATCGTGGTGGGGGCCTGTGCGGCTTGTAACTGCGCCCGAGACCCTGGCGTAGCCCTCAGGCGAGGCGAAAAGATGTGGTGACATCATGAGGGATGGGGCGAGGCGAAGATTGTCCTCGAGGGGTCGGTCCAACTCGAAGTCTTGAGGTGGGGCTCGGGCGAGGCAGATATTGTTCTTAACCCTCGGGAGATAAATATAGACGCACTATTTACTGCCTTTGATTGGGTACCTCTGATATTGGTACCCGACAAGCTGGTTTTCCTCCTTGGACCTCAACTCCTGATTCCATCAAATCCGCCTCAAGACTTGTGAAGAATTGAAAAATACTTTTTAAACAAACTTTGGTCAGTTCGAGTTCAAGGTCATGCCATTTTCCTTGTGTGGCACTCCAAGGACATTTTAGGGTGCTATGAACTCTACATTACTACCATTTCTTCACAACTGTGTTCTTGTGTTTTAGGGTGCTATGAACTCTACATTACAGCCTCAAGACAAAGATCTTGTTGCTAGATAGCTTGAAAAAAAGGTATTTTAGTGAAGTATCATTTATGGGTCATTTTAGAATTCTACCCGGCAAACTTTAGAATTCTATCCGGCCAATTGTTTTTGAACTTCTCCAACCAAACATATAATAGGTTTTGTAGCTAAGTAGAAGCTTAATACATTGTTATTTACTTGCCGCTTACCCTTGTATCCAGCTGGATGTAACATGGTGCCGTGCCGTTTGTATATCTAGAGCTTGGTACTATTTGTCTCATTGATTGTGTTGTCTAAATTTCCAGAAAACATAATATATCGTTCAATGATGTGACTTGGTAAGTGATGTAGCTTGTTGATCCTTTTTGTTTCGCTAAAAATGTTTCTTTTTAATTCTATAGGCATATATATCATGCCTATTAACTAATCGCATCTCGGCATTATGGGATGCACAGAACATAAACTTCCTATTTTATACAGATTTATTTAAATGCAGGTGACTGGTATTTTGTTTACATGTCAGTTGACGAACCCATGCATGTGCCCCGCTGGGCATGAAGAAGACGATGGCTAGGACGGTGACGGAGACCATGCCAGTGTTAGGGTTCTGGCATTTTCTGCTCTCGTGCTCTCCCTGTCTTCTTCTCCATCTCCGGCGAGCACAGAAGGGGGTTTAGGGGAGGAAGGCCAGCCAGGCAGTGGGGACAGCGACAGGTGATTTAATAGGGGCCTCAGTTGTGGTGGAGGCGGCTGGGTCTGGTCGGAGTGGGGGAATTCCATGGTTAGAGCTCGCCGCGGAAGAAGGGGGAGAGGAAGAAGGCAGCCGCTGCGAGCACGCCAGGGTTTCACCGGAGATCTGCGGCCACCCCCCGATGAAACCCTAGCGTGCTGCGGCAGGGTGTGGTGGGCAGCGACGGGGGCGAGGACGAGGTGGGCGCGTCACCAGCGAAGCAATCGGGGGTGGGCGCGAGGACGAGGATGACGAGAACGCGTGAGGGCAAGGAGGTGTCGGGGGCGGGGATGAGGAGGGGTGCGAGGAGGAAGGACTACCTTTTATAACTTTTCTTGATGTTTTTTTAGAAGTTTTGTGACATTCCGAGACGGTGGCCGGGGGTGGTTGGGGATGGGAGTTTTTACCCAAGGAAATAAAATGCCTCTAAAATCCCTCCAGGGCTCCCTTTTGAGTGATTTATTACCCACCACAATCCATCCAAACTAACCCTTTTGCCTTCACATTCTCCTCCCCTATCTTCCCCTTGGTTTTAATGGACATAAATATACCCTAGCCTTTCCGCTAGATCTTCCACTAGTAGCATGGGAAGATCGATCTATTTGCATGTTCTATATGATTATATTCTATGCAAATTGTAGCACTGGTGAAGAGGAATTAAGGATCGATTTTGGCAAATAAACCTAAATTGTAGGCCCCTCAATTTAGGCTTAAATTGACAAAGGGGGTCGGGTCCGGCGTGGGCCAACAAAAACGACGTTACGTTTTTTTTTTCCCGACGCGACATGGATCCAACGGCCCGGATAATGACCAGGTCATAGTTGATGCTCATGTTAGGAGCAGTCGATCAGATGACAGCAGAGCGGAACGTCTGGCTGTGAGCCCAGCAGGATCGGATTGCGCCCACGTCACGCCAAACAACCAAACCAAACGATACATTTTGGCCAGGAACAACAACCAAGGCTGCACAGAACCCTTCTTCTCCGGCTCCGGTAGATTATTCCCTTGGCTGCCCTGCCCTGAATCCCTGATGGAAGCAGCAGTGGCAGCCACGTCCTCCCTGCTCCTGGTCTCCGGCGCCAGGAGATCATCGCCGACAACCTTGCCTCCTTCCCCCTCGTTGCCAATTCGGCCTCCCTGCAAGATCTGCTGCTCCATCACCTCCACTACTGCACCGAGGCTAGGCAGCAGCAAGGGGAGTAGGAGTAGCAGAAGCAGTTCGGGCTGGAGGTGTTCTTCCAGTGCAACTGGTGGCTCATCAACCACCGTCGAAAGATGGGTTCTTGACCCTGCAGGTCAGGTTTGGTGTTCTGCTGAATGTCTGAAACTCTGAATGCAGTTGTGTAGTGTGTAGCCAACACGACTCAGTGCCATTTACTCACTTTATTATTTTCCTCATATCATTTACTACTCACTCACTTTTGTCATGTTATATTCTTTAACTGCAAGCATGGTTATTAGTAGCAGTGTAGCACCACGTTTTAGTGTTTTACTTTCAATAATTCGTATGCCCACTGTGGTGTGTGGTGCTAAAATCTCGTTGCAAAGCATAGCTCAGCATCGTTATGTTCTCGTGTTACCGATTTCAGGTGACGGCGATTGGCGTCACATTGGCTACAAAGTTGCACGGCCTGGCGCGATCGAGATTGTCTCAGTAAGAGTACATTCCTTCTCTCCATATGTCGATATATATCATGCATTGTGCTTTTATTCAGAAATACTACAGCATCAAACTGATGCAGTGTGAGCCTCTTAGCAGCCAAAGCATGTATACAAATATATGGTTTTATCTAAACAATAAAATGCATATGTAGTATGTACTGTAACGGCAACATGACACATACTAGTCACACCTTGAGAGAGTTGAGACTTCAAGCAGCTTGGCAGCAATAGCATATACTGTATATGCACAGTTAGTTTTTTTTTTCTGTGTTCTGTTCAGGATGCGGTAACCGTTGGCCGAGTTGCTGACAAGGCTGACATCGTCCTCCCCATTGCCACAGGTAGGTCAGTTCTTGCAAAACTTCAGTCACTGACTCTGTTTCTAGGCACCCTGTCAATTCAGCCTAGAATCCATGATACGCAGCCGTGGATGTAATATAACAACGCAATGTGGAAAGAAATATATGGAATGCCTTGCCAATTAAGTTCGTTCAGGAATCAGCAGCCAGCAAGGCCAAACAAGCAGCAACCAATCTGATTATGTATACATGTTGCACTGCCTGCAGTTTCAGGCACGCATGCTCGACTGGAGCAGAAGGGCGGGAGCCTGCTGGTGACGGACCTGGAGAGCACCAACGGCACCTACATCAATGAGCGCAAGCTCAACCCTGGATTCCCCGTGTCCATCGAACCCGGCAGCTTTCTCATCTTCGGTTTGTATTGGATCCAACGATTCCGGCCAATTCATCAATTATGCACGTGTGCTAGCTAGAGGCCTTTCGAAAAGCATGTGTGCTAGAGAAGTAGCTCGATCTTGGTTGTGAACTCTGAAATTAGTTTGCATTCTGCATCGATGTAATTGATTGCAGGTGACATCCACTTGGCGATGTTCCGTGTAAGGAAGATGAGAGTTGAGGTGCCCAGTACTGAGGCCGAGGAAGTTGAACAAGAGACCAAGACCGAGGAGGTAGTATCGGCTGCAGCAGTTGAAGATGCCGGTTTTATCTAATTATTATCTCCAAAACGAAGAAGGCTTTGTATTTGATTTCGTTTGGGTCCAGGAGATGAAGTTTAGTCCACTCTTGCTAGCGATTTGGTCCTACCGATTGGCATGTGACAACGGCAGAGTTGTCGCACGTGAAGGAATTATGGTCTCTTATGGGCATTGTCCAGAAAATTAGAGCTAGATCAAATCAAGTGAGTTTAGTTGTTGAGTTTGTCCATAAAGGATGGCAATCAAATGTGGATGCTCATAATCTTGCTAGGAGTTGTATCTATGCTCAATTAGGGAGACATTTTTGGATTGTATATCCGTCTGATGGTGTTTATACTTCCTATGAAGGTCAATAAAAGGTTCTATTATTTTCTAAAAAAGAGAAGCACAGATTCGTGACTCCTAAATTGAGCAAAGGCAACAAAACCATTGTCGAGAGGTCCTCCCTAAAAATGTGAACAGTAGAGAGTCGATTTCCTTCATATGTACCACGCCTTTCTTTTTCGAATAAAAAAAAGGCGTGTACAGGAAAATCATCACAAATATATATTAATAGAGAAAGAAGAGCAACATGCCACAATACCCTACAACAATATACATCAATCATTTAGATAAAGCCTCGATGGTTAAAATCCATATCTCATCGGTGACCAACTATCTGAATTATTTGACATGGCTTTATTACAGCAATAGTAGCCAATGTTACAAGAACAAATATTACATGGTGCTCGATCTACATTATTGATCGGCTTATCTATCCAATAGAAATTGCATGATCATATAAAAGTGACAAACCAAAAAAAGAATAGGCGTGTCACTTGTAATATACAGAACGGTTCGATTGTTTCATCTACTCGAGTAACAGTTGCTCCAAAATATTGGCAGACCACAGACATTAGACATAATGGGCTCATACAAAGTTTATGGTGAATGAGACGTAAGGATGGACCTCTGATTCACCTCCCACACCAGCAACAGCCACATCATCTTCAGCTTTCCAATAAATACTGTAATTCAAATGTTGCATTTAGTGAAAAACAAGACAAATGATGTGACTTAACAATGTATGACTGACTACACTCCATACACTGAATTACCTATGGACATTGCCACAAAGCTCCTCTAAGATGCTCCTTACTTTCTTCTCGCCCTTTGTAGATGGAGCAAAAACGGCAGACTGATGGTCTAAAATCAATTTTCCATGCAACGTTTATGACATTCACAAGGAAAACAAAACCAGTTGCATTTTTAACGAAACAAATGCTATTGTGGGTAGTATTATAGGACCACTGGAATATGTTGGAAAAGACTAAGTACCTCGCTGTAGCTGGCATCGCACCATTGCAGAAGCGAGGTCCTCATAGCTTCCTGGCCTTGCAGTAACTTCTCCATCTCTTGCTTTCTACTTTCTTGTGCTTCAGGACTATACTCAAAATCACGAATTTGGAACAAAATGGATAAAACTTAGTGAATGACAAAAGACTAAAGATGGGTTGCCAGATTAATGTTAAGCGTCTAAGGAAACCTTACCTGGAAACCCTTCTCGCGAGCACGAACCTTAAAGTTGTCAACAACCTTAGCAAAAAGTGTTACAGTGTAGAGGGCATACTCAGTGTCTTCATATAGCTGTTTAAAAGACCTGGGTACATATAAAATCATGTTTAGCCCAAAATGAAAGGGGTGCCGATACTATAAGGGACACAGTTTAGAGCAACTTGACAGCTTTTTTATATAAGTATAAGATCCTCCTAAGGGCAGATTAAAACAGCATTCAATTTCTCTTTAAATGAAAGTTTGAAGAAAAACTTGGCCAATTTAGGGGTTCTCAAACAGTAAAATAGGCTGAAAGCACCATAAATGAAGCACAACAGAATAACGTTACCACAAATGTGTCGAGTGACTCATAGTTTGACAACCAGTCCTTTTGGGAGTACTTTGGAACAATAGCAAGAAGCATTACTAGATGCTCTGAGCTGACCATATCCTCTGGTTTTACCAGATTGGAAAGATCACGAACTGCCAAGCTGTCACAAAAGAAAAGGCAAATTAATCAGTGCATAACAAGAAACAGTTTACCTCACTCTGCTTCCCCATTTGCATTAAGTAAAACAATAAAGGGATTGAATAATGGTTGAGATCACAGCTAACACACGCATGTATGAAAATCCTCCAAAAGCTAGTGATCAAAGTATGGCAATACCTCCCACTTTGCTTTCTGTTGATTGCACTAAGCTGGCTCCTTACATTGTTATATTCCGCTGCTCGAACCTACTAGAAAATATCATGTTTTTAGTCATTGTAAACTCAGTTACCAACCAACAATATGACAGAAACCATCATCATATAATACAACAACAAAATGAATGAACATGAGACCAAACCCCGTTTGGGAACACAGCTGATAAGGAACAGAAAAAAAAAGTGTAGATAGAGTTGGGGAAAAATAATCACAGGAAGATATTCAAGGGGAATGTTATCTCTGAAATACATTGGTTTGCTTTATCCTGAGAAAATCTAGCATCAATTTCTCATTACTTTGGACCCTAGTTGTGATCTGTAAATTTGAACAGAAGGAATGTGACGATTGAAAGCTAGTAAAAGGAGAACTAGAGCTAAAGGTGAAGTAACTCGTCATGCATCATTTAGGCACCTATTATGGGAAACAAAAAACACAGAAACCGCCAGAATGCTCCAGTAAACAAAGCCCATCATACTCGCTCTCTGCCCCAATCCCCTCGGCGTCCCATCGTCTCGCTCCGCCGACCACTGCCTCCACGCCATGGTGGCTGCGCCGCCGCCGCCGCGGGAGCTTGTCGACGACGTCATATTGGCTGCCTCCACCCCCAATACCCAATTTGCCAACTTATTGGAGGCTCAATTTTGTGATTTTGGCATAAATCCTATAATGCAAAGTCTTTTTGCCAAACTATTGGAGTTGCTCTAAGTGTTCTATTCTACACTCTCTTGTATTGTACGAGCCCTTGTTTTTATATCTTGGCCTTCTTTATCTTTATTTGCAGCTTCCATATGTTTGCTTAGTTAGCTGGTTCTGGGCTTTGCTATAATGAAAGCACACTTTGACAATTTGCATGTTTAGAGAAAACATAATATATGGCATTGAAAGGGCAAAACTAATGCCTCATAGTTTGTTTATCTTTGAATGGGAAAAATTGTAACAGCCGGAGAGAAACTAAAGATATAATTTAGCTTATTTTTTAAATACTTATTAGAGCAACTCTAGTCCAACATGTAAATTGGGCCTCTATTTTTTCCATTTGTATGCTGGCCTACAAAAAATAGAGATTCAAATTTGCTTCCAACTCCAGCCCAAGACCATATTGCTACCCCTCCGACCCAAGATTGAGTCATGCTGTTCCTCAGGACTGACACTAAATTTTGGGAGTTTTGCTAAAATAGGAGTCCAAATAGGAGCTCTACTAGAGTTATTTTTCTTACTTGAGCTCCTAAAAACTCAGAATAGGGGTCTGTTTACGAGGCCCACTGGAGTTGCTCTTAGCTTGTAATATGTTCGCTAGGTTTTCTTCTACCTGAAAACCACATTGGTTGGTCCTGCTGTTTGTAGTGTCCTTGGCAAGAGCTTTTCATTAGCTGAACTAGGTAAATGCCCGTGCGTTGCACCGGGAAAACATAATATTACGATAACATATTCTGAGCGTGTGTACTATTACTAAATAGGTTAATGCTCGTGAAAAATTCTATATCCCAGTAACATATGTTGTATTATTGTTATAAAAAAGATACTACAAGCGTGATGTTCAGAACAACAATGTCGTATTTTCCCAAAAGCTTTATATTTAACGGTTGAACATCATAGACCAATCCATTCTAAATTTATCTTTTAAAAAGACAAAAAAATCTTTGACCCAAGTTTTATTAGACGATAAAAAAGGGAATAAAAGAGAGCAAATTCTACAGGCAAGCAATCATAGTTTGTTGTCTCATCTCTGACCCATCAGAGACATTACCGCTCATAGCGAATAGATTACAAATTACATCTACCAAGGTTCATATGCAATAGACAAATTACATACACAAGGTAAATAGCTCCAACAAGTTAGAAAATAATTAAAAAAAATCCCAGATTTGAACATTGAATTGTATTAAGAACTAATCGACAGTACCGGATGAAATGATCTATTTAAGGGCCATAGGATTCAACATATGAGTTTAATAGCTATTGCTCTAAGGCCCTGCAAATGGCGTGGCGACGTCAGCGTTGGTGCTAGTGGATCAGATTTTTCGAGGAGGCGCAGACCTAGGTCTCCGCGGGTTGCAGTCACCTCGGTGTGGTTCTGGCAAGATTGTAGGTGGTCTCTGATCTTTGGGGAAGCAAATTAGTGTCAACCATGTAGTCTATAATTTGTATTAGGTGGAGGTGGTCGGCTTTTTTGGGTGTGCTCCTGGTAATCGTGGTATTACTATTTGCACGGTGTTTGGTTTGTAACTCCTGAACTTCGTTTTTTGCTTTACCCGCTTAATGAAATGCGCGCAATGGCGTGGTCTAAAAAATAAAGAAACTTAACCTTCCAAGCTAATAAATATGCATTAAGAGAGGAAACACAAATCTCTCTGTTACAACAGGCAAAAAAAAAATACTTAGACACATGTATATTCAGACTTTAGAAATAGTTTTTCTTTCACTTTGCTGGCAAACCAGTGACAGAGCGAGCGAGGGGAAAGCGCCCTGAGGACATTTTTTTTTTTTCAATTCTTTCTCCAAGTGCTCGGCAAGAATCAAACTTTTTAATAGCCACAGTACCAGGTAACTGAAGGCAACAGCCATAAGCCTTCAACTTTATATATAGCACCAGTACCAGGTAGACCAACTGAAGGTGGCAGGCCGCAGGTGTAAGCCTTCAATTTCTAGGCGATCTGTATGTTGTTCATGATGTATACAAAACCAAATGGAATATTTAATACAAACTTGTTTTCTCAAATTAGTGACCAAAACATATCTTGACCATTCCTATCTAGCATAATGACCATCCATATCCTGGCTGTATTTCTGAGCCGTGATCTGCACAAATTAAAAAAAATAATACATTATCTGAATATTATCAAGGAAAAAGAAAAGAAAAGTGAGGTACGATTTCAAAATAACCATCAGGTCAAATGTTTCTACGTATATGCGTCCACTTAAAAAAATCTCAATCAATTAGCAGATCTGAGAAGAGAGATAGCGCTCACCTCTATTCCGACCCGCAGCCGCAGGCACCCAGTTCGTCATGGCAAAGGAGCCCACGTTGTCGTGTGCTCGGCGTATACCGCCGCTGCAGCACGGTGCCGGCTGCTCGCCGCCCGCCTTCACTGGATGCCGGTACCACTACCGTTCCCTCGCCACTGTGCCTCGCGAGCTGGGCTGACCTCTGGGCGGGGATGGGTCCTCACAGGACGGCGGCCGCGGCGTACGTCCTCGCAGCTCGCAGGACGACGGCGGCGTACGCTCTCGCAGGTCTGGGCGCCGTACATCTTCGAGGGTTGGGCGCCGTACGTCCTCGCAGGACGACGGCGGCGGCGTACGTCCTCGCGGAGGGCTGTGGAGGACGACGGCGGCGGCGTACGTCCTCGCGGAGGGCTGCGGCCGGAGGGGATTTGCCCACAATGGTGTTGAGGAAGGCAACGGAGGATTTGGCAAGGGAGAGGTGTCGTATGAGGATTACTCCTTAGGAGAGAATCACGGCAGCGGGTGTTAATTTTGGAAAGGGGAAACTTTTTTCGGAGGCGTGCTTGACTGTGCCGGGCGTTGATTTTTGAGGAGGAGTCTGCCGGGTGAACGATTGCATTTACCGTGTTTTAGGTGTAGAGATTATCTTCTTCATCCATGTATAGATATTTGGTGAGGATCGAAGTGTCAAGTGGAAGCTGAATATTGTATATATGACATTGTGTAAAACTCGGAGATGGATTTTGTTTAGATCAATTTTGGAGATGGAAGTTTTTTTTTTTTTTTGTGCCGAATTTGGAGATAGATGGAAGTATAAGCCTTGCAATGAGCTGTGGGCCGATTTCCTTTTTTTCTGAGAGGGAAATGGACCTATTACAAAGAGACCGATGCAGCCCTCAATTGCAGTTGGGTCACCGCATCGTCTCGCTCCCCGCGGAACCTGCCTCCATGTCCCCGCCGCCGCCGCCGCCGCCGCGGGAGCTTGTCGACGACGTCATCCCCGACATCCTCCTCCGCCTGCCGCCGGACGAGCCCAAGTGGCTCTTCCGCGCGGCCCTCGTCTGCAAGCCGTGGCTGCGCACCATCTGCGACCCGGCCTTCCTCCACCGGTACCGCGCCTTCCACGGAGCCCCTCCCCTCCTCGGGCTCGTCGACCCCCTCCTCGACCGGGTCCCGGCTCTCCGCTTCGTCGCCACCGCGGAGGTGCCCGCCTTCTCCGCCCCCATCCCGGTGACCGACACCCTCTGTCCGTGGGCCGACTCCTTCTCCGCGTCGCCGCTCGACTGCCGCCACGGCCGCGCCCTGCTCCGGATCTCGCTCCGGATACATGTGTACGAGCGCGAGCACTACCTTGTGTGTGACCCGGTTTTCCCTGGCAATCGCCGTCGCGTGCCCCGCCCGGATGGAATATCATCGTCGATGCTCCACGATGCCGCCGCTGCAATTTTCTGCGCCGTCGCCGGCTGCCAACACCTTGACTGCCATGGCGGTCCCTTCTATGTGGTTCTCATGTTCCGCGGCTCGTTCGCAGTTGGTAGTACCATGTCGGCGACCATTTACTCGTCCAGGAAGGGCACGTGGAGCATGCCAGCCTCACTGGCACGGCAAGGCATTCATGATTCTACTAATGATGAAGCCTACGGGCGTGGCACTCTTATCGGAGATGAAATCTACTTCATGCTTTCAGGGAATGCTGGAATTGTTATCAAGTATGACTGGGTGAAGAATTGCTTGTCTGTGGTTAATCTGCCATCACTGGTTGCGTACAACGGTGGGGCTACCCTCATGGCGATGGACTCTTCTCTTTGGCTCGCTGCCATTCAGCATATGAGTCTTCATCTGTGGTCCAGAAGGGTGAGTTCAGAATGGGTACCGTGCAGGGTCATTGATCTGGAGAAAATGATGCCTACGGCGAATCCCAGAGACAGAGCACAGGTGGTTGGCTTCGCAGAGGGTGTGGGTGTCGTCTTCATCACCACAAGTGTTGGATTATTCATGATGGGGCTCAAATCAGGCAGAGTGAAAAAGATTGGCAAGCCTAATCGGAACTTAAGCGTTCTACCCTACATGAGTTTCTACACTCCTAGTATTATACTACCCTTGCTTATATTCTGGCCTTCTTGTCTCTGTTTGCATCTTCCATATGTTTGCTTGCTTAGGTAGCTGGTTCTGGCTTGTGAAGGAACTACTGGTTGCAATGTAAGCACACTTCGGCACTTTGTATGTAATTAGACCAAACGGAACATATGGCACTGAAAGGCTTATTGAAGACCAACCATTGTATTGGTGTATGCTTTGCTTACAAATATGTTGATCTAGCATCGTCATGCTACCTTGTGTCATGTAACTTCTTACATATGGACTGGAAACCTTGTGCTACTATATGGACTGCCGTAGTCAATTGTAAGCAGGGCCAACTAGATTGTTCACACTTGAATAAAATCCATCCTTTTGACTTGGTTTGACTTGGGCTGTTTATTTGTTTAAAAACATAAAATGGCCGCTGGGTCCATATGGCACTACTCTTCTCCAGCCCAGGTTTTCATTGTATCTCTTTACTCTCCAAGAGTCCAAGGTATTGGAAAATGGGGATACCCCATTTCGAAAACATAAACTGGCTGCTAGGTTAAACTTGATATTGTATCTGAACATTTGGAAATCTTATTGGTTAGCGTTATCCTTCTACCTTGCTTCAGATTTTCTTTAAAAACTAAAGAGTATTTTTTTTCTGGCATAGCTTAAGCTCACATCTAAAGCCCATTTTTGTAACATTAGTATGAATTATAAATTCTGAGTCGATTTTTTTATCTTCCAGATTGTGGCATATTTTCCAAAAAAAAAATACTTACTCTATCCTAAATTATGAGATGTTTTGACTTTTCTAGATACTTCTCTTTGACTGTGTATATAGACCTAGTGTATATCTATGTCATGGGCAGCCAACAGGCTGCCAGGCGCAGAGCGCGTGGCCAAGAGCAGGCCCAGCCGGCAACCAGTGGCTAAAGAGGAAGTTTAGATTAGTTTCCTATTTTTACTTCCTAAGATTAAGGAGCAATTGGCTCCGTTTAGTTCCTAAGATTAAGGAGCAATTGGCTCCGTTAGGCTAGTTAGGAAATCACGTTACGTTCCTTAGTTTTAGGAGCAATTAGCTCCATGCGGCTGCAGCCTTTGGGTTATATATATCAGATGTAATCGGCACTATTGAATCAAGCAATGAATTATGAAGAAACAATTCTAGTCCCCCCTCAATCTCTCAAGCTCTTGAAAAGCATAAGGCCTATTTATCCTAAAATATCCACCACGACCATAACAATCTAAGTGCAAAGTAAAAACTATGTATCTGAAAAAGCCAAAAATGTCTAATAATTTGGAATGGAGAGTAGTGTTTTGGTTTAGTTTGCGAGACATTTCAGTTATTGTTTGGCTAATATGCTCGAATCAGCTAATTGGTAGTAAACTATGTGTATATCACTATATCCTATATGTCGTTTTTCCTTTTATGAAATTTTAACTGAAGGGTGTCGAAGTAGTAGTGTTGACTTTACTGGACATACAAGCTAGGAGCTAGGATACCTGTCATAATTTAGTTTCACTGCAATTTTTCATTTGTAAATACAATATATAATAGCTTCTTTGAATATGCATGGAACTCAATCATTCTACGCTGTTACTAAACTTGGGGGAAAATAGGTGTGAATGTTATGTCATATAATAAAATAAAATGGTACATCTTGTTTCTGCATATGTTTCTGAATTCTGGAAGTCCAGTTATCCTTATATCTGAAAACCTTGTGCAATTATATGTAGCAGTCCATGGGAAGCAGGGCCAATTGCATCGTGATAGGAAGAAATTTTATGTTTTAATTTCACTATAGCCATTGATTTGCTTAATAACTAGTAGACGAAGCATAAAATGGTGCGTAGGGTCCTTATTTCTGTTGATGCTATGGCTTCCTCGTATCAATTTCTGTACTCATTATTATTTTTCCATGTTAATGGAAAATAGGGATTCCCCTGTTGGGGAAAAAATGGTTGTTAGGATAATAGAGATTGCTAAAACATTTGAACACCTTTTTGTTATATCATTATCCTTTTACCTTGCACATTTTATACCTTCTTTATTACTTTATGGCATAGCTGAAGCTCACATCTGAAACCGAGTTTTGTAACCTTTGGAACTAGTCATTCTAAGTACATAGCAGAAGTTATAAAGTCTTGAGTTCGATAGTTGCTTATAAGTTTTTTTGCTTGGTATCTTTTCAGGTGGTGGCAGATTCTTGCAGCTTGCGAGGAGTCACTAATCTCTGATGTGCTGCTTTAGCAACTTTATTTAGTTCAGAATCTGCTTATGATTTTGGATAGCTGTATATGTAGAGGTTGTTTCATCTGGTCTGTGTGCTGCATGTCGAGCTTGGAGCCTGTAAGATAGTCATGAGCCTCAAATCGTTTATATATGTATAATATGCATGACATATCACATGCTTCTTTGTTTTACTTTAGCTGTGTGGATGACTGGCGGGGTACACTGAAAACTATACATTGGTCTCTATAGTCTTGAGTTAAAAAGAACAGTGTGTGGAGAGTGTTATGTGTACGTTTGCATCATCTTTATGATCGAAAAATTACCTTAGCTTCATTAGTTTAATCTGCAATTTAGTGGCTAAATGTTCACAGTATGCCTAAACATTTAAATTTTTGGATTGAGTATAGTGTACGGCTGATCAAAGTGTAAGGAGTGATTGGAGCAGGTGGTTATGAATTCTGTCCGCGGTATCTTTTCAGATTACCAAAGACTCACTGATACTGTCCAAGATGCCTCTCGACAGTAAGACCTACAGAACATAATTCCAAAAGAGATGGATCCTTCATCTTAAGCCTGTTGCTGAAAGTTTCTTTCTGACCTACTAATGTATTTTCTTTAAGCTGTATAAGATTGAAGGTTGAGGTGATTGTGATCCATCGTGCCTGTCTTGTTGAATTATCCTGACCATATAATTGGAGAACCTGTATCTGAGTTTAATATCATCAAAATCGTAGCACTTGTGTTTCTTCTATAGTTATTCAACTTAGCGCTCACTCATGTCTGGTTTTCTTCTGCCTGAGACCCACATTGGTCCTGCTGCCTGTAGTGTCCCTCTTAGCAAGAGCCTTTAATGCACTAGTTGATGGAAGCATGGAGGTTCTAATCTAAAAGGGGTAAAGTAGTTGACTCAGAAATCTTCACTTTTATTTTCCTTACCCTCTCCATCCAGGTAAATATTTGGTGAGGACTGAGGAAGTGTCAGCAACTAGTAGTTGAATACAGTAAATGACATTGTGTAAAACTTGCTTTAAAATTTTGTTGGGGGAAATCAGGGTCACATACTGGGTCTGGACGAATTTCCAAAGCTGTTCACTTTGGATTCATGTCTTGTTTTGTTTGCTTCCAGTGAACCAAACTAGAAATGTCCGCGGCGTTGCCGCTTATGGCCGTTGTGTCTGCTGTTGGTAGTGTTTGTTTCCACTAATTATTTTTCTATCAAATTATCCCTAAGTGAGAGTATATATTTAAGATGAAGAATCGTGGCGTTAAGAGAGCTGCTATCCATCGAGCAAAAGCATGGGCAACTGGTCTTCATATTTGGCCAAAGCTTCCATTTGTTGCAATGAAGGAGCTGAGAATCAAGGTTTTGGACAAATGTTCCATCACTGAAAAAGAAACTACTGTATTTTCTTGAGTACATTTTATTAGAATGGGAGCTTTCATCATAGCATTCTGAAAAAGTGCATGTCATGTGTTTGAACCTGCAAACAGGAAGCAGATAAGTAACTAAAATTGTGGACTTCAAATCTCAATTAGTTTGGAGGATGCGAGAAAATAGCTGCTCTAGGTTATAATTGATAATGTTGCTCAAGAAACATTCAAATTGAAGTTGATAATAGGATTATGTCTTTTCAAGAAAATTAGTATACTTAGTTTATTGTTTGGTGATATATAATGTTACATGACTTTGTAAACTAATGGCTTCTATGTGATCATTTGATTAGATTGTTTCCTCTAAAAAAAAGATATAAATAGAAGCATTGTAATAATTCAGCCTTCTAGAAAACATGACTGCCTGAGACCCTTTAGAAAGCAAAATTTGTATCTAGGGCACACTGATAAATAAGATACTTTTCTTGAACTGATGAATCACTTGAGTTTGCAGTTTATATAAGCTTGAAAATTTCTGATTTAGTAAAAGACCTAACTACAGGAAGTTGGGTGTAGACCAAATTGATGTTGATCAGGTGGATTTACCAAAATGTTTTGACTACACACTATATACATACATTTTGGAAGTTTTTGATACAACATGCTTTATATAGGACTTGCAACAAATATTTCAAACAACTCCTTTGTAAGCATTTGGACAACCAAATTCTTTTTAGGCAATAGGTAGAACACTCTGTAGACATTCCTAGTATGCATGAGTGATGACACTTAACACACCGGGATGACAGACCATAGCCTCTGATATTGATTAGTGCTCCAATCCATCCTCTGCATGGTTATGGGTGTATTGCTTCAAAGATCAGTAAGACAATCTTATTTTATAATATTGATCAGACCATTAACAGTACGAACCAAAAAATGTAAACACAATTTAGTCTGCAAGGGCCAAAAGGGATGAATACAGAGCTCTGATGCTTCTATTGTCAAGTATCAGAATACGCAGGACAGCTGAGAAGGCAGATGAAAATGCTGCATATTGCAATGACACACATCCTTCTTTGCTGTATCCCAAATTTGTATAATTTTTTATTCAGCTTTGCACCAAGCTAATAAGTTTGCAGAAAATGAGCGAGCTCCCAGTTTTTGGACATTACTAGAAGACAAACATCTAAATTCACAGATTGATAATTAACAAAAGGAGACGGAAACATGTCAATGACTGAACCTGCAAGGCTATATGCAAAGAGAATATTAAGAACAACAACTCATGCTTATGCCAATCGAGTACCTGTGGCTTTCTCATTATCAGTAGAGGAGTTTAGATTATAGGTTGCCATATATTTTAGAAAATATGGCTCTAAAGCACTGTCAAATAGGTTGTGTGCACGAATGTACGACTGCAAGCATGTAACAGCGGTTGTCACGGTGATGCAGTCCCGTAATTGATTTGCTTGTACGATTCAGGCCTTGGCTTTTATGCGGCAGAACACAAGATGAAGACCTGAGCATCAGCTACGGGCAAATCAAAGTAGGGGTCTCTTGGACGGCAGCCAATTTTGATTTTACAACATGGTTGTGTCACCTTCAGTGATCCAGTCTCGTGCAGGACGGGTCATCGCGGTGTCCACGCATATGAACGTCGAGAGGAGAGCATGTACTAACCGATTGCAGACGCGCGAAGAGAGTTCGCCGAGCTGTGCAACGTCGCATCGTCTGGTCCAGAGTTGTGCTTCAGGTGGCGGCGTCAGGTCCAGGTCCTCTGTGTGGTGGAGCTCTACGCATCGTAGCAGGGCCGGGAGAGGGTTTGTCCCAGGAAGAAGAGGACTGACAAGCCTCGTTGCCTGAGATCCAGAGGCAGCTCGGGCTGCTGGTTCTCCTTGCGAGCGGCGCGGGCGCGCGGCAGTCGGGAGGCCATAGCTTGGACGGCGGTGGGGGTCAGCGGAGGAGCGTCGTGGAGGGGATGAGGACATCGCCCAGGTTCGAGACGATTCGGGTCGCCCGGGTTTGCGGGTTGATGACTGACAGGCCCGATTGAACTTGCATCAGACGGTCAGTATTACGTGCGGGGCTGATCCAACGGCCAGATGGTTAGCGGGCGACGTGGCCCGACCCGTTAGCTTGCTTTTGTTGCACAAATCGTATATAGAAGATTGGTACGTTGCAAATTATGAGAATTCAATCCTGCATCCGTTGGGTGTCGGAGATGGAATTGTAGCCTTGCATTTGCATCCGTTTTTTATTTATTTTCCGAAGCCCCTCCAATTCAGTCTGGACGAGGGATGAATAAACAGAGCCCCTCCGCAAAAGCATTGTCGAGAGTTCCTCCGTGAACACGTGAACAGTAGGGATAGCACGTGAACAGTAGGAATAGACAGTTTCCATTATCTGTATCGCGCCTTTCATTTTTTTTTAAAAAAAAAAACATGTACAAGAGAATCTCATGCATATATTAATAATAAAGAAAAAGAGTAACATATATACAACAATATACATCAAACAAAAACAAAACACTCACGATACAAGAGACAACTAACCAAAGTCTGGCAAGCGAAACCCTAACCTATTTTTTTAATTTTTTTATAATACAGAACTGTTTAAATTCGCTCCAAAGATGAGTCGAACCAACCACCATAATATGTACTACCCACAATACCACCAAAGCAGCAGCAGATAGATGTCACCAAGGACATCGTTGAAAACATGTGAAGAGCTTGAGGGAGAGGGGGATGTTCTCAATAGTGCCTCCAAGGAGAAAATCGACATTCACAATCCTGCAAATGCCAGGTTTTTCGACCAAACACATAGGAGGCAAGGGATGTCACAATAATGCCCTCCAATAAAGACCGTGGTGCCAAGGCATCACCATTTTCGGCCATGACTTTGGAGCCTGATGGGGCATTCGGCCATGACTTGGAGCCTGATAGGGCATTCGGCCATTGGCCGGCTCAAAAGTCCCTCATCTCCAAAACCATCACACCCAAGCACCACGCAAGAAGCCGTCACCAGCTCGTGCAATGGTGCAAGTAATCAGAACCACACCATCCAGCCTCGTTTGGTTGGACAGAATCCTCTTGCGGTAGGGGCCTGAGTGGGCCTAGGCTCGAGCTTTGTTCGTGAGCCATTTTTTCCTCAATCGGAGTCGAGTGATGGAAGCCCGAGGGTTTTTGGGAGATATCCGGCAGGGATGCACGAGCATACCCGCTCTAGATCTAGCCTCGAGTTCTTGGCTGATTGGTAGAATCAGTCAAGAGGTTAATTACATTATAAAGGGGTTAAGGTATTTGTGTAATCTCAGTATTAGTCAACATGTATCCTATATGTGCTTTTGGTTATCCTAACGTTTTGGGTTTGATTTGAGGAATTCTAGAGATTCCATTTTTTTCATTCAAAATCATTCTTTAAATTCTTGGAGGTGGCAATCATGATTGGAAACTTTGGGAAGCCATTTAGATAAAGCCTCGACGGTTAAAATCCACATCTCAGTGACCAACTGTCTGAATTATTTGACAAGGCTTTATTATTACAGTAATAGTAGCCGATGTTACAAGAACAAGTATCCACATCTACATTATTGATCGGCTTATCTACCCAATAGAAATTACATATCAGATAAAAGCGACAAATCAAGAAAGAATCGGCGTGTCACTAGTAATATACAGAACCACTCCATTGTTTGCTCCAAAATATTGGCAGGCCACAGACAGGCCACAGACATACTATATTCAGACAAAGTTTATGGTGAATGAGACGTAAGGATGAACCTCTGATTCACCTCCCACACCAGCAACGGCCACATCATCTTCAGCTTTCCAATAAATACTGCAATTCAAATGTTGCATTTAGTCAAAAACAAGACAAATGATGTGACTTAACAATATGACTGCACTCCAAACACTGAATTACCTATGGACATTGCCACAAAGCTCCTCTAAGATGCTCCTTACTTTCTTCTCACCCTTTGTAGATGGAGCAAGAACGGCAGACTGATGCAATAGAAATATCAGACAAAACATGCAAGATATAGCTGAGCATCACAAAGAGACAGACATCAGAGAACATTACCAGGAATGATGGTGGCAGACCATATCTAAGAATGCTCTCTACAAAGATACGCACAGCACAAAAGTGCATCCAGGAACTGAATACCTGCACAAAAATAATTACAACCCTTTAGGGAACAGGTCCTTATGAAAGAACTTTTAGGCAAAAGGGATTCCTTTAGGGAATAGGTCCTTCTCCTTAAGAAAGAACTTTTAGGCAAAAGGGACTCCTTTAGGAAACAGGTCCTTATAGAACTTTTAGGCAAAAGGAACTTAATCCAGTCAACAACACATTGTCAGGCAAGCAAGATAAGCATGAGAAAGAAACCAAATCAAACATGAGCAAATTGTATAACCACAACAACAAAGCATTTGATCCTCAATACTTCAGTCACATTTACTCACGCAACCATCTAAAAAATCAAGTTCACCAGCAATATCAAAATCTAGCCAAGGCCACAGGTCCACTAGTGAGATTTTTTTTTTTGATAAAAATTAGGAGTTCCATAGACCTAAACCCATAAAATCAGGACCACAACCAATGTCCACTGCCCAGTGACCAAACATTATCGTAATGGCTTTCAATATAAACATGTGGTGTCAAGGGCACCGTAATCTAGGGTAGGCGGCCCTCGACTACGTAGTTCGTAGTCTCCTGCCGTGTCTTCCGATCGTGGAGGTTATGCCCCTCTCGACGAATCGGGCTTGAGAGTGTTGAGGGAGAGAGAGCAACTTTAGATACTTGATCAATGCTTAACTTCTCAATTGTCTCACAATTACAATATATAGGCCTTGGCCTCAACCGAATGGAAAGGAAATATCTAATCAAATAATAATCACTCCTATAAAAGAAAGCTTGTGCCACCGTCTCGGCCGTGTAGGGGTGCGCCAAAGCGATGAAGTGGCAGTACTTGCTGAAGCGGTCGACGACGGAGAGGATGACCGACTTCCCATTGACCCGTGGTAGCGCCTCCACGAAGTCGAGGCCAATGTCCGCCCAGACGACGGTGGGGATCGGCAGGGGCAGCAGGAGACCCGCCGGCAGGAGATGCTCCAACTTGTATCGTTGGCACGTCGCACACGCGCGCACAAAATCCTGCACAACACGACGCATATGTGGAAAGTGAAAGTCGCGGTGAAGTCGGTGGAGAGTCCGCTGGACACCCTCATGGCCGTCGTCGTGGATGGCGGCCACGATCTCCTGCACCAGGGGAGACGCCGGTGGGATGTAGAGCCGGCCGTCGTAGAGACCATGCCATCGGGCGATCGACCACGGCGCGGCGCGTGCTCCCGCGCGGACGTCGTCGTGGATGGCCACCGGCCGCGGGGTCCGTCGCTTGGGCTTGGCGGAGCGCGCGATGAAGTCGAACCGCGGGGCGGATATGGCCTGGAGCTCGCCCACGCAGTCCTCCTCCGTGTCACGGCGCGACAACGCGTCCGCCACCGTGTTGGTAGCCCCGGATTTGTATTCCACGGCGAAGTCAAAGCCGAGGAGCTTGCCCACCCAATGGTGCTGGGGAATGGTGGCGAGGCGCTGGTCGAGGAGGTACTTGAGGCTGTAGTGGTCCGTCTTGACGACGAAGCGCCGCCCCCATAGATACGGCCTCCAATGCCGCACCGCGAGGACCAGCCCGATGAGCTCGCGCCGTACGCCGCGAGGAGCGATGGCGGGGTGCGACGGGCGGCCGAAGTAGGCGATCGGGTGCCCTCTCCCGCGAAGGACGGCGCCAAACCCGTAGGTGGACGCGTCGCACTCGACGACGAACGGCTTGGGGCGAAGTCGGGGAGCGCGAGCACCGGCGCGGACGTGACCGCCATCTTGAGCGGCCGAAGGCCGCCGCCGCCTCCTCGGACCATGCGAACCCCTCCTTTTTGAGGAGCGCGTGAGTGGCCGCGATGGCGCCATAGTTCGAACGAACTTCCCAGTAGTAGCCCGCCAGCCCCAGGAAGCCGCGCCTGACCGCCCGGCCGACCGTGGCGTTGGCCAGTCGTGGATGGTCCGGACTTTCTCCGGATCCATGGCAACTCCCGCCGCGGAGATGATGTGGCCGAGGTATCCGACGGAGGGCGCGCCAAACGAACATTTGGAACGCTTGACGAAGAGGCGGTGGCGCGCGAGCTCGGTGAGGACGACGCGGATGTGGCTCAGGTGCTCCGCCCATGTCTTGCTGTAGATTAGTATATCATCAAAAAATACAAGGACAAAGCGACGCAAGTATGGCCTGAGGACGTCGTTCATGAGTGACTGGAATGTCGTCGGCGCGTTGCAGAGCCCAAATGGCATGACGAGGAACTCATAGAGCCCATCATGCGTGCGGAACGCCGTCTTGTGTACATCTTCCTCGGCGCATCCGTGCACGGTGGTACCCGAGCGCAAGTCGAGCTTCCAGTGAAGAAGCGCGCGCGCCGTCGAGCTCGTCGACGACCGGAATGGGAAGGCGTCCTTGATCGTGAGCGCGTTCGGCGCCCGTAGTCGACGCGAAGCGCCAAGACCCGTCCGGCTTGACGAGGAGAACCGGAGACGAGAACGCCGAGAAGTCGGCTGCGGCGGACGATGCCTGCGCCATCATGGCGGCGCACCGCGCCGAGTTCGTCCTTGTGGGCCACCGGGTACCGGTATGGTCGGACCGCGACCGGTTCCGAGCCCGCTTGAGCGTGATGGCGTGGTCGCGGCCGCGGGCGGGAGGAGACCGCTCGGCTCGGTGAAGACGTCGGCGAACTGCGCCAAGAGCTCCTCCCGGAGCGACGCGGCGGGCCGTGGCGATGTACGGCCCGGTTAACGCCGGGGCTGAACGGCCGACCAGGTCGTGGTGCGCCCTCGTGTTGGAACGAGACGGTGCCGCGCCAAGTTCCACGTCGCCCGCCCAGCGCGCGCCATCCGGTCCGTCCCCAAGACGACGTCGTATCCCGCAAGAGGTACGAAGAGGTCGACCGTAGAATAGCGGTCGTCGATCACGAGCGGCGCGGCGCGAAGAACGCCGGCGCACGGTATGCGCTCGCCGTTAGCGACCGTGGGCCGTCGGGCCGCGGCCGAGGCCGAACGGTGGAGGCCGGCCGCGCACGGCCGCTTCGCCAATGAAGCCGTGGGTAGATCCCGTGTCGGCGGGCGATGAGGATGACGTGCCCACCGACACGCGGACCTGCATCGTCTTACCCATCGAGAGCCCCCGGCGACGGCGTGCGGAGAAGATGGGGCGCGTCTCCCGCGGCGTCGTCCCGCCTCGGCGGCGGGGCTCATCGTCGATCTCGACGCGTCGACGAAGAAGAGCGGCGGCGAGACCGGTTGTGGCCGCGGAGAACGGCTCGTTGCGGTTGAAGCACAACCCTAGGCGACGGCGTTCGGCCATCTCTTCGGGGGCGGCGGCTGGGGGCCGCGGCGCGCCCGGCCGCTGCCACCGGCGGCGGCCAAGGCGAGAACCGGCCGGCGCCGGTAGGCGCCCGCCCGCGGGTGGAGCTGGTCCGCACGGTGGCGCGCGGGCGGGGGGCGGCACGGCGCGCTGCTCCATCATCTCCATCTCGGCCGGCGACTCATCGCGGCGGACAACGAGTCCGGTTGTGGACGCGGACGGCGTGCCGAGCGGCGGAAGCGAGGCCGCCGAGAAGAGCCCGAACCCGCGCTCTCTTCCAGCTTCCGGCGGGGAGGAGCCTCGCAAACGGTTGGCATACTCCTCCACGGTTCCGTGCGGCGGCATTCGGCCGCTCGAACATGGGAGCGGATCGGGCGGTGACCGAACCGAAGATTGAGGCCGTCCTTGAAGTTGCCCCGGGAGGCGTGCCGTCATCATCCCGCAACCGGGTGTACCGAGTTGCGCGACGTCGTCGAGGTGGTAGGAGGCGATCCGGACGCGTTCTTCCGCCATGGTGCGATGCTGCCGGAAGTATGCCTCGCACTTGTTGAGGAACAACATCGGATCGGTCGTGCCGTCGTAGCGAGGAAAGTCCCACTTCTTGTGCTTGGGGTGGAACTCCTGACCGCGCCCGCCATCGTGGCGGCGGTCGTCGCCTCCCCCGGAGGACGACTCGGTCTTGTCCTTCATGGCGGCCATGTCGGACTCCATGGTGGTCATCTTCGTGGTGATGGCCTTGAGCTGCGCCATGACCTCGGCAAGGGTGGGCTCGGCCATGGTGGTCGAGGTGGTTGCGGCGGCTGCGGGTAGCGGTGGTGGTGGGTTAGGGTTTGGGGCGGGCGAAGCTGGCGGCGCGGTAGTGGGGGATGGCGGCGACGGTGGTGAGCTAGGGTTTTGGGCGGTCGGAGATGGCGGCGCGGCGGTGGATGACGACGAGGATCGATTGGATCGCGATACCAGGTTGTCAAGGGCACCGTAATCTAGGGTAGGCGGCCCTCGACTACGTAGTTCGTAGTCTCCTGCCGTGTCTTCCGATCGTGGAGGTTATGCCCCTCTCGACGAATCGGGCTTGAGAGTGTTGAGGGAGAGAGAGCAACTTTAGATACTTGATCAATGCTTAACTTCTCAATTGTCTCACAATTACAATATATAGGCCTTGGCCTCAACCGAATGGAAAGGAAATATCTAATCAAATAATAATCACTCCTATTATTAAGGGATATTATCTAGCCACTTCCTAGGGAGGCGCCACCTGCTGTTGCAGCCGCCCTTGCTGCGTCCCTCCTGACGTCGCGGGCCCGCCTCTGACGCGAGTACGTGCGGCCCCACATGACATGTGGTCTAAAATCAAATTTCCATGCAACGTTTATGACATTCACTAGGATAACAAAACAAGTTACATTTTTTAGGAAACAAATGCTATTGTATGTAGGATTATAGGACCACTGGAATATTTTGGAAAAGACTAAGTACCTCGCTGTAGCTGGCATAGCACCATTGCAGAAGCGAGGTCCTCATAGCTTCCTGGTCTTGCAGTAACCTCTCCATCTCCTGCTTTCTACTTTCTTGTGCTTCAGGACTATACTCAAAATCACGAATCTGGAACAAAATGAATAAAACTTAGTGAATGACAAAAGACTAAAGATGGGTTGCCACTTGCCAGACTAATGTTCAAAAACATTAGGCATCTAAGGAAACCTTACCTGGAAACCCTTCTCACGAGCACGAACCTTAAAGTTGTCAACCACCTTAGCAAAAAGTGTTACAGTGTAGAGGGCATACTCATTGTCTTCGTAGAGCTGTTTAGAAGACCTGGGTACCTATAAAATCATGTTTAGCTCAAAATGAAAGGGGTGCTGAATACTAAATATGAATATACACAATGAAATAAGGAATAAAGTGTAGAGCAACCTGACAGTTTTTTTTTAATGAAAGTAATATCTTCCTAAGGGCAGATTAAAACAGCATTCAATTTCTCTTTTTAAATGAAGGCTTCAAGAAAAACTTGGCCAATTTAGGATGTTCTAAAACAGGTTGAAAAGCATCATAAATGAATCAAAACAGAAAATTAACATTACCACAAATGTGTCAAGTGACTCATAGCTTGACAACCAGTCCTTTTGGGAGTACTTTGGAACAATAGCAAGAAGTGTTACTAGATGCTCTGAGCTGACCATATCCTCTGGTTTTACCAGATTGGAAAGATCGCGAACTGCCAAGCTGTCACAGAAGAAAAGGCAAATTAGTCAGTGCATAACAAGAAACAGTTTACCTCACTCTGCTTCCCCATTTGCTTTATGTAAAACAACAAAGGAATTGAATTATTGTTGGGATCACAGCTAACGTAAGCATAAAAAATTTCCTCTGAAAAGTATGGCAATACCTCCCACTTTGTTTTCTGTTGATTGCACTAAGCTGGCTCCTTACATTGTTATATTCTGCTGCACGAACCTAGAAAATAGAATATATTTTTTAGTCACTGTAAACTCAGTTTCAAGCCACCAATACAACAAAAACCATCATCGTGTAATACCACAATGAAATGAAGGTCATAAACTTGAGACCAAATCCCATGTGGGAATACAGCTGATAAGGAGCAGGAAAAAAGTGTGCATAGAGTTGGGAAGGAATAATCACAGGCAGATAGATATTCAAGGGGTTGTTCTGTGAAATACATGGGTTTACTTTATCCTGAATTCCTGAGACAATCTAGCATCAATTTCTCATTACTTTGGAGCCTAGTTGTGATCTGTAAATTTGAATAAAATGAATGTGACGACTGAATGGTAGTACAAGGAGAAGTAGAGATAATGGTCAAGTAACTAGTCACACATCATTTGGGCACCTATTATGGGAAACAAAAAACACAAGAAACCCCCAGAATGCCCCATTAACAGCACAGAACTCGTTCTAATTAACTCTAGATAGAAAAACTACAGAATCCCGCAGCAAATCATAAAAGATAACCTTAGTCCATATCCAATAGCATGTGCTAAATAAATGCAGCACAGTAGTACACACAAATCTGATCATATGTGATGTTGATGTTGGTGGATCATTAGTTCATTACAGAACATTCTGATCCGGCATCAGAGTTATGTTACGAGAAACAAACCAACCTTCATGTCGTCCTCGATCTTGGCGACCTGCGACTGGATGCTGCCGACTATCTCCTTGAGCGGCGACATTGTGGGGAACTTGCCCTCATCCCACACGAACCTGCACGCACACACAAGCACAACCCAAACAAGGAAGCTAGTTTTTGAGCTACAGACACATTGGGGCAACAAACCACGCAGCCGAATCCGTTCAATTGGCAGGCTGGACAGCAGACCTGACCTGGTGAGGTAGGTGTCGACGGGGACGCCATCGACGGTGAGCGCCCCGCCGTCGACGCCCCCGGCGCGCTCGAGGTCCTCGATCTGCCGCCGGATCTTGTGCGACACGCCCTCCACGAACACGTTGGACTGCCGAAGGCGAGGGAGGACGGGTGAGGCAGAGTGGCATGGAATCGAGCTATTGCTCGGGGCAGCAGCGAGCTATGAGCGTACCTTGACGAGGTCGTCGCTGAGCGCGAGGAGGGAGTCGAGCGTGCCGACGCGGAGGTCCGGGACGTTGAACTGCGCAGCGAGAGCGGAGGTCAGGTCAGGTCGAGGCGAGCTTTGGATTCCGGCGAGGGGAGGGGAAGCGAGCGACAGGATTACCCACCCGGTAGAGCGGGGTGTCGAAGGAGTGGCGGGAGATGCCGTCCTGCAGGCGGGACCAGAGCGAGGCCGCGGTGCCGGCGCCGGGGGACTGCTGCACGGCGAGGGAGACGATCCAGTAGCGGGTCGCCATCGCCCGCCGCCGCCGTGGAGGTGGAGCGCCTGCTCTGGCCTGGGATTGATGGTGGTGGTGGATCTCGGCGTCTCGGCGGGGAGGGAAGCGGGGGGACGAACGAACGCCGGGGAGGGGATGAGTCAGGCTGGGCTGGGCCCTGTTGGAGGAAACGACGGCAGGCCGGGCCGGGCCCGAAATTCAGCAACGTGTCCGTTCCATGGCCGTTGGAATACGGGATGCACCGACCGGCGTGGACACGTGGCTGTGTGAGAAGGGAACGTAACTCTCTCTGCAAAACACCACGATACTTGCTGCAGCATAAGATGTTTAGAAAAGTATTTTATGTTAAAACTAATTTATAGAACTTAAAAAGAGCGCTACTATACTAGATTACCCAAGACTCGCCTAGTAATCGCTCCATTCTAGATTATAAAATATTCATCTCGATAGTCGACACACTATATAAGGGTTCACCATTGTATAGAATAAGAGAATTTTTATGGTACTTCTCGTTTAAAATTATTTTTCAGTAGCAATTAATTAAGGATTCTAATTAAGAGCAAATTAGTACTTCTGCTACTCTAATTCTCAGCTCATTAACCCAATTCAACCATGGCACGAATTGTTCGCTACAACGTTGCGTGCCGCCTCCCAACACGTCAACTTCTAGGTCACCGTCTCCCAGCCCACTGCCTCACCATTAATCGAGTCGTAGTGTCCTCACTAGTCACCGACGTGTCTTTGATCGCCGCCCACCTCGCCGCCTCTCCCCTCAACCCACTGGCTCGTGGCTTCTCCGACATCGTACCCGAATAGGGACATCATCGGACACATTTGCTCACTTCCAATAAATCTATGACAATATGTTTTTGTCTCAATTTTGCTCTTTTGTAAGAATGATGTAACCGTCTATGAGTTATTCTCTGCTTATGGAATTCTTAGTTGCCATATGACGTAACCGTGTATGAGTTATTATCTACTAAAAAGAAGAATTGCTAAATGTTGTATCAATGTCATCCACAAGCTACGTTTCATTGTGCCTTAGATATTATCTTATCCACACTACATGGCGGACTAATGCCATGTGCAGAGAAAACCTGATCTCAATGGTAGCAGTCAATATATAAATTAGAATAACCTTCAACTACATTGACGATTGGACACCTCAAATTCATAATCCAATCAATCCAATAAAAAAACATTATGAGTACATTTCCTGCACCAAGAACAAATGTCCAAATTCGTTCAGAAACTCTCCTATCATTGAGGCAAGCCGATCAATCCTCTCACAATACCCTTGAAAAACTGAAGTTACTATCCATGATCGTCCCGTCGCGGTTGCAGCATGGGCAAGATTGCAGGAGCCAGGAGGGCAGATTTGCTACATCTTGCTTTGTAGTCTAGCAAACCCTGCTAGTGCCAACAACAACAAACCTAACCTCCTACACACAAGCAACGACTCTGTATTCTCCCCGCTGCGACGGGTTTACTTTGCCGAGTGTTGACTCGGCACTCGACAAGGAACCATTTGCCGTCATTTACTTTTTCTTTTTTGCAGTATGTCTTTTGCCGAGTGTAGTATTCGGCAAAGTCTTTGCTGAGTAAGCCTTCGGTTCCGGTAGTTGCACATCTTTAGTTGCGAATGTATAAACAACAGATCTAAAAATCAATTGTCTAGTCTTCCCAATTTCTGCTTAACATTTTTTCTTATCTTCCGTTGTCTCCTCTTTCCACGTGTTGATGTCCTAATGGCTGCTGCACATCCCTTCTAGATAACGAAACTGGCGAGAGCAAGAACCACCACGAGCCAAAAACTGGAACCACCACGAGCTCAAGAAAGCGACGGCGGCCAATCCAAACATGGCGGCGACCCTCGCGCGCGCCGGCGTCACCGCCACTGCCGGGAATGGCCTCTCGCGCCCCACGGGCCGCCGCCGGCGGCTTAATGGCACCGTCGTCGTCGCGGCGGTCACTAGAACGGGCACCGACGTGCCGCAGGAGGGGGCGCTGGAGCGGCCGGCGTGGTCCGGGGAGACCCCGCTGTCGCGGCTGGTCGGCGCGCTCATCGCGTTCAAGCCGCTCTACTCGCTGCTGAAGCTCGCCTCCCGCGAGGTCATCATCAGGTAGTTCAAACTAGAAACCTGCGCGCCGTTCTTTCTAGACACTATTGTTCTTTCACTGGGATGGCGGAGATGTCGGTGAGAATCTGAATGCCTGTGTGTAGAACGGCGGAGAAGTCGAACATCCCGTGGAGGGAGATGACCAAGCAAGTGCTGGAGTCGGACGTGTACGAGGTGTTCGAGAGAATCCGAGACCCAAACCTTGTCTACCCTGACTGTGAGCTCACTTCCCCTTCCCTTTCCTTTCTTTCAGTTTCAGTGATTAAAAATTCACCATTATATTCGACCCAAAGAAGTCTATATGAAGTCCAATAAACTGGAGTGATATATATATATATATATATATATATATATATATATATATATATATATATATATATATATATATATATATATATATATATATATATATAATAAACTCCTTGTTTCTCTTGATCAGACTATCTCAGCCCGTTTCATGCCTACGATGAAGGGAATCTATCATGGCTGGTAATTCACTTTTTTTGTTCTCATTGTTCTTTTATTTATATTCTGATAATCTGCAGCTCAGCTTCTGTAATAATCCTAGGTTGCCATTCTACAAAATCCTAAAAAAATGTGACACCGTCCTATTGAATCCTGAAAATATGACACCCGAAACGCCTTGGTCATGGCGTGGAAATGACAGCTGAAGGATATCGTATTTTGTGTACGCTCATATAGTTAGTTTGATGTTGAATAAGCTAGGCTGCAGCAGAGGCTGAGCCGGCAACACTGTCGATCGCAAAGAGGGCCATACCTGATGCTGCATCGATCGAAGAGGCGAACCAAATCGTCCGCGGGACCTGGCTGAATGCAATTGAGGAGCATCATCTCAAGTACTCGGGGAACCGTCAGGTAAATGACATCTTGGACATTGGCTGCTCTGTTGGAGTAAGCACCAGATACCTCGCCGAGAAGTTCCCTTCAGCTCAAGCTGTTGTAAGCCCTCAAATCTCTGCTTAAGCTCCTTTTGTGTATTGTCTTGTACGGAGCAATAATAAGCTTCAATATCTTTACATTGTACTATGCCAATATTGGTACAATTGTATCTGAATCCTATTGCCTGGACCATTCACAAGCAACCCATGTTCACAAAAAGAATAAATCGAGTAGTAGATACTAAGTAGCTTGCATACATTGCAGTTTTTTTTCTGCATATTCATGGCAGAGTAGTTGTGCACAACCATGCACTCAATTCATAAATGTTTGTGAATAACGCAGGGGCTCGACCTATCTCCATACTTTCTCGCTGTGGCGGCACAAAAGGAAGCTAAAATGTCACGGCCAAACCCTATTCGTTGGGTTCATGCAAATGGTGAAGCGACCGGACTGCCCTCTGATTCATTTGACCTTGTCTCCCTTGCTTATGTGGTAAATTCCTATCAGATTTAAAATCTTCTCCACATGGATTTAAAATCTGTACTAGTGGTTACCATAAATTTATCACTATTATTCAAAAATCTCTGCAGTACCATAATCAAAAGCACAGAATATAAGTCACCACCAAATGCAGTAACGCTGCTCCTGAAAAACCTGCAGTGCCATGAGTGCCCAGCACGAGCAATAACCGGATTGGTGAAGGAAGCATTCAGGGTCCTTCGTCCAGGAGGAACAATTGCCTTGACCGACAATTCGGTAGGAATTTCTTTTTCTTGCTTTTCCCTAGAGTACAAGTATGCAAACTTGTTCAAAAGTCGATTAACATAACTCCATTTTTCATTCTAAAATCCTTGCAGCCAAGATCCAAAGTACTTCAGGTAAGCTTCAACAGTCAGCACCATATTTCAACACCACCTCAATCGTCACATAGTGATGATTCATACTGGAACTGGACGATAACATTTGTTCCCATGTATTCCAGGAACTATCTCCAGTTTTGTTCACTCTGATGAAGAGTACCGAGCCTTTCCTTGACGAGTACTACATGCTGGATTTGGAGGAGACGATGAGAAAAGTCGGCTTTGTTAACGTTTGTTCCATCCTGACAGATCCCAGGCACAGAACAGTCACTGCAACCGTGCCGTACTAATTGGGTCAGACCTTCTAATCCAAACCTGGCCAGCACACAACAATTGACTATTTAAAATTTTGGGGTGGTTGCATTTGTATGAAGTTGAATAATATCTGCTTGTCTGTGCACGTAGTGAACAACCAAATCAAACTACACCAATTTATGAAGTCCAACACTACTGACTGTTATGATCAGATGATTCAGGGAGCCAATCTAAAAAAACACATGTGATAATTGTGGCCACGAATCACTTTCAGGTCAGGCGAGGCGAGCTTTGTAATTTGTATTCTACTATACTAGTTGATTCGATTCCAGCGAGGGAAGGGAGGGATCCCAGCGACAGACAGGATTACCCGGTACAGAGGAGGAAGCGGGAACCTGGGGGACTTGGGGAGGGGATGAGTGAGGCTGGGCTGGGCCTGGCCCTGTTGGAGGACACGCCGGGCCGGGCCCGGTGTTTAGCAACGTGTCCGTTCCATGGCCGTGGCCGGCCGAGGAGCTCGTTGTCGCCAGGAGCAGTAAATGGAAAGATGTCCTTGATTATGTGAAAAGAGTGTTTTCTTTTGGAAGAACTTAAAATTTTAAAATCCTCAGCACCACTGTAAAATGGCGATATATCCACTGCAAAAAAAATGTTTTCTTTTATTAGTTCTCTTAGAATTTTAGATATAAGTTGTAATCGTCAGCACCACTGCAAAATGGCGATATAATCTATTGCACCGTCGCTTTGGTCAGGGTTCGTGAGAGGGCTGCTATCACGTTGAACGATTGTACTAGGAATCAATTTCAAGTTGCCGTCTGGTTGAATTTGGAATTAATTCTACAGAGATGAGGAAGCTCTCAAATGCAGCTTCGCCAATTCTCGTTACTGGTAGTCGAGCCAAGAATAAGCTCGTATACAGAAGTAGAGTGCAAATGCTTGGAAGGGGAACAAATGCAAATTGCAGACAAGCCAGACTAAATTTGGTCTTCCAATCAAAGCCAAGAATAACAATAAAGACACATGCACTGCAGGCTTAGAATCACAGTACAAAAATAAACACAATTCAGGAATAAATTACAGCTCAACATGATGCGACTCATTCAGGATTGAATTGTCTCGAAACGATGCCATCTTTTCTTCTCAAGAACGAGCTATCAAATAACAACACATGAAACAAGGCAGTGGGAGTTCCAAACTAAGCACAAACAGCTATAATTGAATAATATGCTCAATCTCCCACATGCAAGAACCGTGGATCCAAGAGCAACACCATCACTAGCAATACAGGCAACTGAAAGAGTTAAATAGAGAGAATCCCATGCCCACTATATAGTTATACAGGCTTGCAGCCATTTTCCCAATCTCAGGAACAACATTCCAGAAATATGTTACAACTAAAGCTTCACACATTTTTTCGTATAAAGCACATACAACAAAATCCTAATAATATTTGATACAAAAAAAAATCCTAAACAAGTCAAAACATATGAAATGTGTCATAATAGAGCAAATCGAACTAAGGCAAGATACCTAATCAATCAGAACATAAACATTTGGCAATTCAAAAATGTCTTCGATGCCACATTCATAACAAAAGAACATTTGTTAAAAGTCATCATCTAGATAATCAAAATGAAAACATTTGGAAGAAACATTGATGCTTTAGATTTCTTTACTATCCATTTTCAGTGTCACTTGCAGAGGCCACAAGAACCACGAGAGCCAGAAATCGAGCACCAAATACAGAAGACATGATTGAAGATATAGCAATCCTCACAAATCTCATCAATAGAGACACACAACCTAAGGCTACATAGATATAGATTTCTAAAAAGTTAATACCAGAAGAACTAGCGTGCGAAGGATAAACATTTCTCACTTGGATCCAACATGACCACACATCATTTAAACTAACAATTACTCATCTACAAACTAATAATCACTCACCTACCAGATAGGTAGACAAACATGTAACCACACCAATCAAGCTGTCTATCCATAGAACAAACACAAATAAACATGCCATCAAAGTTCTGTATAATCTAACCAAGTATCATCTAATCAAGTCAGCTAAACACTAACAAGTAATCAGCACAAATGAGCGTAAGAACAAGAATACATGCTGCAAAACTGAAAGCAACCGGAACATCTAATATACATGCTGCAAGACTGAGTGGCAACCAATCCATATCATAAATTTATGACAAACATATTGAAATTCCTAACAAAACTTCCTGAGCTAATATTCAAAATTTCTCAGATTTTCATATCACGGTGTCAGAAAGATTAAAGACAAGGCTTAAAGAGTCTAAAGATGAAGGGAAAACAACACCTAGTGTGTAGCTCCAGTGATAGGAAATTAAGCTAGCTTTAGCTCCAACTACATTAAATTAAACCACAGTGGAATTTCAAAAGGGGTACATTAAGATGCTCTATCACCAACATGATCACCGATATGCAAGAACCATGGATTCACCAGCCAGAGGCTAGGCAATGCAGGCAAACAATAAATCAGAATATAACCTATTGCTGCCAAATCCATAACATAGGGGCATTTGTTAAAATGGATCATCTAAACAAAATGAAATCGTTTAGCCAATCAAAACATTGATATTTCACGATTTCTTACCTGATTCCTAAACAGTTAATACCAGACAGACTAGTTTGTTAAGGATTAACATTTCCTACCTACAACCAACATGATCCAAACATCACTTAAACTAAGAATCACTCATACCACACCATGACACCAGTATGCTTTCTATCCACTTAATAACACAAGAATCAGACAAGAATCCAAGTAAACTTTAATATGCTTGCCCTTAATAAATAGCTTGTAGCATAAATATAAACAAACAAAAATAAGGCCTGAGGCAACTACAAATCGTGGCATTAGGGTTCTGTAAAGTCATATCATCTAATCAAGTCAGCTACACTAACACAACTAATCAGCGTATATGAGCATAAGAATATAGATACATCCTCCAAAACTGAAAGGCAACCAGTACAGATCATATGAATGCTGCAAAACTGAAAAGCAACCTCATCATAAATTTATTTGTGCCAAACATATTATAAATTAACACAGGTAACAAGCAAAACAAAACTTATGTAGTCTTCAAAACTTCTCACATTTCATATCACAATATCAAAACTGCTCGGGACAAGGCTCAAAAAGTCTAAAGATGAATGTAAAACCGCATCTAGATATAGAACCAGATAAATATATCTCCAACGATGGGCGATCTGGCAAGTTGGGACAGCACAGGCAACGGTCCGGCGAGCAAGCGCTCAACGGTAGGACTTCTGGAACCTGGCGCGGGCGCCGCGGCCGCCGAACTTCTTGGGCTCGCAGCGCCTGGGGTCGGCGACGAGGAGGGTGCGGTCGTAGCGGGCGAAGATGTCCTTGACCTCCTTCTTGGCGGCCTCGTCGACGTACTTCTGGTAGTAGGCGACGAGCCCCTTGGCGACGGCCTGGCGGATGGCGTAGATCTGCGACGTCTTCCCGCCGCCGCGGACGCGGATCCGCATGTCGATGTCCTTGAACCTCGACCGCCCCGCCAGCAGGATCGGCTCGAACGCCTTCAGGCGCAGCATCTCCGGCCGGATGAGCTCGATCGGCACGCCGTTCACCTTGATCAGCCCGCGCCCCGGCTTCGTGTACGCCACCGCCACGGCCGTCTTCTTCCGGCCGAAGCACTGCACCGTGCCCGCGGCCGGGCGCTGCAGCACGGTAGCCATGGTTGCGTGGATCGCAGCGGGGGCCGGAACGGCGGCGCGCTAGGGCTGCTGCAGCGGCGCGGCGGCGCGGGGGAGGTGGCGGCAGATTAGGGTTCAGCGAAAGGAGGAGAGCGCTTTTATAGCTTGGATTAGAAGCGTTAGGGTTTCTGCGATCGCCGCCGCTCTGAGACTGACGTGTGGGGCCGTGGGGTCCGATTATGTGTTTGGGCCTGAGTATTTTTTACGGGCCCAGAACTTGTTGGGCTGGGCCGTAAATGGAAAACTGGTGACTCGTGAGGCCCAATTGCGTGTTCGTCCTTGTCATAAAAGGCCGAGAGGGGAGGAAGGAAGAAGCTAGGGTTTCGGCCCTCACGAACACTACTTGATCTTATCCGAGCGCGCCGTCCGGCGGCGCCGCTGCGGTGGCCGGAGCCGCCTCCCCGTGGCCGTGATGCCCCCGCCGACCCGCAGGGTTGGTGGGTTGGTGGCGCGGTTCGTCGGGAAGAGGCGGCGATGGCACCCGCGGCTGCTGCCGGCGGCGGGCGATGACGACTGCCCGCGGTCGGAGCGCGCGCGATGATGGCCGCGCGGGTTCACCCCCAAAACACAAACAAATTCGCGATGCTTTGTTTGCTTTGCTTTGAGGTCTTCTTTTCGAAAAAATTAGAAGTGTTTGTTTATTAGAAAATGATTTTCTGTGTATGTGTTTGATGATGGCTCCTGTCTTCTGTTTGTGCTTAATCGTTTTATTATTCCTGGAGTTTGATTCTGTATCAACTTCGTCATTGACAAAGTGATTTGGTGAATGATACTAACGATGAATTTGCCTTCTTCTCTGTTAGCACGGGTGCCCTTGGGTCCTCGCTTTGAGCGAATCCGATGTTCTCTGGGTTCGGCTGTATTATGAGGGCTATCAATAGATGGTGGATGTTAACTACGTTTTGCGGTGTAATCATCTGCATATATCTTTAAATTGTCTGTATCAGTATCAATAGTCACTGCACACGCTTAACCAGATTAGCTTGTAATGTCTGCTGCAGTCCTCTGCATGTCTGAAATTTTTCTGTTGCATGGATAGTTATCCTCGTGGTTACTAAACATTTAGAATGTACTTGTGGCCATGTGTGTTGCTCAGTATATGATGTTTGCCTGATTTTGCTAATATTAGGTGCTACACTGCCAACTAACTAAACGGACTCGGCCTTGCTTGATAAGTTGGCATTATTAAGTGTGTTATGGGATGATGAGGATGAGATGATAAGCTTCGGATATAGCTTAGTACTTATGTTTGATAGTACTTTATTACGTCTGCCCTTGTGGTAATTGCACACCTGCAGGATGAACAGGTCCATCACATTTACTACCATATTATTCCCTTTGTAAAGTAATCAATAAGGATGGAAATTTTTCCTACATACCTTTGCTTCCCTCTCAACTGATCATTCATTTGCCACTTAAAATGGAATGCAATTGCATATACAACCTTTGATTCCAGTTTGTCCATTAGGCTTTCAGTTTGTCTTGACATTTCGTATATTTGGGACTATTAAGTTGCCCCTATGGCTTTTATACTGTGCCTGTGGGATGAACAGGTCCCAACATTTTCTCCATTTTTTCACTTTGTCAGCTAATAGCCATACACGTTTAGCTGATCATTAAGAATGGGACATGTAAACTATCCATAATCCATACTATGTGTTTGGCTGCTTGAATACAGCTTGTTTGAGACTTTGAGGTATTACGTTTGGATGTAATATGTTGCCCTGATGGCAGCAACAGTGTCTGTAGAATGAGCCCTGGTTTTGTACCTTGAATGTGATTTAATGGTGGCTGATTTTTTTCCCATTGTGCTTTTGTTCAAGAGGATCTGAGTAGGTGAATCGCCTCTCAAGCCCAGTGTTTTTGGTGATTCTATTATGCTTCAGTAGCAAACTTATGTTTGTATTAAAGCTACAAGGAGGATAACATGCCGAGCACTTTGTTTTGGTATTGGTTTAATCTTTACTTCTATTCTGCAATCATTTGTTTAGTCTGTGATTCAATATCATAGTCAATCCACTGTTGGACATGAATGCACAATGCCTTGTATTTGATTCGGTTTAAGTACAGGATTCTGATTTGTTTGGAAAGAAGCAAGGCAAACGGTTATTTTTCGTTTGGAATCTAGTTATAATAATTTTCAGATAAAGAATTTACTGAAATATAGTTGTATCGTCGGGAAATCTTGTGGAACATGAATGTTTCAATGTGCCTAATATGGTTCCTTTCTCAGTATATATAGTTACATCTGATTAACGAAGTCTTACTTGCTTTAGACTTTTATATTTTTGGTAAAGCAAATGTTATTACTTAGCATTCCAATCCCCCCCCCCCCCTTCCCTAAAAAAAGAAAAAGCAAAGAAAGAAAAGGCATGTAGCTGTTCTGACAGGTAGAACTCGATTCATTCTAAACTAAATTCTTGAATAAAACAAGGTTGCTAAACATATCGGTTTAATACTCAGGTTTTGAACTTCTGCTGCTTTCTATTTGGCATGGTTACTGTTTGTTAAGACATTTAAATATTGGTTCCAGTTTAGTTTTTTTATATGCCGCTTATTAGGTTGCAGTTGTTACAAGCCATAATTTTTTGCCAGGTTTGCAAATGTCTTCAACCCCTTATCAAGCACCCTCACTCGGGCATCCAGGCAGTTGCTGTAGATCTTTCTGGGTACTGGAAAAAGGTTGTATGTACTTGAAGAGTCAGGAAAGAAAAACGGCGACTTAGAGAATGAAAGATCAAGTGACTCTTCATGAAAGTTTGAGAAGGCGAGACCCATGAAGGTTGAAAAGAATTCTGCATCAGCAAGCATGAAGGACAAGTAAAGAGAAGTAAAGAGACGTGAATGTTAAGGGGTCAGAAGCCTGATGATATTGAAGTTGAGAAGACCGCTAGTTATTGGTTCCAGAACTCAATCTGTGAAGGTCGAAAAGGGTATCCAAAGAAGTCAGTATATCCTGATGCAAAGGAGCCAACATTCACCCCCAATGGTCGGTCCCCCAAAGTTTACATCTCTTATCAAATGCAATTATTCTACTCGAGACAAAATCCGGGAACTACTTGCTGAAGCCTTTGCTAAGGTTTCCAGAGAGAATAGTAATTATGACCTTGATGAACTGAGAAACATCTTGGATGAAGTTGATGCATGTGACCCATTCAGAACTGCTGTGACAGTAGAGTTGCCACTATTTGAGAGGATTGGACGTTCCACTGGGGCTCAAAAGGTAAAGTACAGGTCAATCATGTTCAACCTGGGGCTGAAAACAAGACTGATTTCAGGAGAAGGCTTCCACACAAATACCCTGATGAGATGGCAAGTGATGCAAGGAAGTAAGAGAATATGCAGATCAAGGAGAAGGCTCTGCTTGACTGTGAGCGGGGAGCTGCACCAAACAACTGTTCAGTCCAAGTGTGGCAGATGTGGCCAGCGGAAGACAACTTACTATAAGCTGTAGAGTGCAGACTCGGAGTGGTGATGAACCCATGACACCATTCGTCACATTGTGTGAACTGCAACAGTCATTAGAAGTTCTTCTGAGTACTCCAAGCTCAGGCTCTACTCAGTTTTTTCGTAAACTAGGAACCGTTATCCTCTTTGTGATCCTGATTCATTCAGCTTGTACTAGTTGAACGCATAAATTTTGTTGACTTCATCATATAATCAACAACTGTACCCTTAAGTTTCAGATGAGTGCTTCCACTCTCCTGGTTTTGTACCTTGAATTTGATTTAATGGTGGCTGATATTTTTTAACCTTGTGCTGAGCCAAGCAGGTCGCATCTTAGCCCATTGTTTTTGGTGATTCTACTATGCATCAACAGCAAGCTTGTGCTTGTCTTGATGCTACAAGTAGGATAATATGCTAAAAACTTATTTGACTTGGTAATGATATAGGTTAACAGAAATTTACTGGCAGGTCCACTTGCTGTTGCTGTGATTCTGAAGCTAATTGACTTGATGGCTCTCAATGAAGCTGAACGATGTTGCTGCCTCGCAGAATCAAGTTTGAGTTTTCCTGGAGCTGCAAATTTTAGCAGCTGTACACAAATTCTCTTTATGTCTCAGATGCATGGCTATTGTATTTCTTACTCTGGAGACTGACGTCTACTGCCTGAGTGGAGATTCAGTGTGATAGTGGGATCCTTTTGATGCTAAGTTAACATGTTCAATGTAAATAAATTGCTTATTTCGAAGTATTCCTCAGTCAGGATGTGTGTTGCTATCCGTTTACATGTGAAGAAATCGATGTCCATGATTGTCAAAGCTAATTGAAGCTAGCGAGAACGAAATGTTTTTCCATGTTATGCCGTGTGCTTCGTCTGAAACAAGTGGCAGACGCCTGAACGAACATGCTCCTTTTCCCCTCTCGGAACGAGCTTGTTAGCATGATGAGTTGATGGAACTTTTGGTGCCGAGAGGGGAAAGGAGCATGTTTGTTCAGTATGTGAGTTGACTTCTTCCAGATTTCTGAAGCCCGAATTCGTGAATGCAATATCCAAGCGTATACTGCCAGTCAACTTCCACTCGTCCCGGCGTCCGCTGCACTACTCTACTCAGTTGCACACGTTAGTACACGCTTGGAAGATTGCAACAACAGGCAGTTAACGGCATCATTAGTTAATCGTGTGATAAAAAAAAACTTATATCTTCATTTTTTATATATGTAGGGAAAGCATTCAACTAAAGTGCTGCGACATTACTCCAGGTCGACCATGGGTGTTTTGTTACTAAGAATTGAATCAGCTACCAGCAAACATCTGATAAATCTGGTTTCCACCCTGCGTAAGCACAAACATCTGATCTCAATCTGGTTTCCACCCTCAGTAAGCTACCAGCAGAGGATTGGTGATGATGCAACCATGTACTCAGAAGCAACTTCTCAAATGAATACCGCATGGCACTTGATGCAGCCATATCAAGCAAACTCTCAAATAAATAAAAGTAGCGTACATGCTTTGGTTAACATTGGCCTCCTCTATCCTGGATTTCTAAACGACACAGTGAAACGATGGCTCCAGCAAATGCCAGCAGCAAGATGACAATCGAGGCTGAATAAGCTAAAGGCCAAATAAAATCTGCTACGTGCCAGAAGAATATCGGTTTCATCCCACAATGTTCAGAAACAGCAAAACTACTGTCACTCTTCCATGATTACACTTAACATACCTTACAAAACAACCAGCCTTTGACTTGACAGTATACACTCAAATCCTATGGTAGAAACCTTTCCTAAAGGTAACCTGAATATTACAATCTATCTATTTTGTGCAGCTGAGAAAACCTGAGAGCCTGTGTGTGTCAGTGAAATGTGTTACATCAGATTAGCCAATAGAGACAAGATTCACACCACCCTTTCTGTTTATTTTCCTCTGTCAGATCTTGAAAATCTACTTGATCTATGCACCTTCAGCTTAATTGTTGGCACCTTTCTAGCCAATGCTTGCCAGATCATCTGGACTGCATCATCCTTCTGGGATGGATACTGATACTCAAAATGTTTATCCACCTCTTTGAGCCTATTCCACATCTTTGTCCACTGTTGCTTGCTTACACCACTGAGCAGTTGCATCAGGTAACCCTTTTTAAGGGCATCAGACGAACGGACAAAGATGGAGAACTTTGAATAATCCAACACATCCTCATAAGGTAACTCAATGTTGTCACTGATGATAACAGGAACACAGTGGCTCACTATCGCATCAAACAGGCGATTGGAAGAAGGGGTGTCCCCGGCAATGTTTAAGCAAAATTTTGATGAGTGCATTCCTTGGCTGGCTTTGCTGGCCCCATGGTCCTGGACACTTCCAAAGGAAAAGTAAACATCCTTTTCATCTTTAAGCATATAATATAGCTCCTGTCGAATGCTCCCTCCCTGGAAATGGATGATGCAACATTAAATAATGAAACACCAATTGTCACTAAATGACAGAATCACTTAACGTTGTAGCACGACAGTTCTTAAATAAGAAAATAACAACTAGCTGGCAGCAATTGGAATAGGTTCACACAGTCATTTTTGGCATAATAGTTTAGTTTCCATAATTCATACTGGTTTGTAAACAAAATTGATTGGTATATTCCTGTACCAATACCCTTTTTTTATGTCAAAAGGTTGAAACATAGGGAAGATGTTAATAATCAATTAATCTCTGGAACTTAATATCTTTAGAAAACAAACATAAACCAGGAGTCTTTCCAACAAAGATAGAAGATTGAGAAAGCCTGTGTAATCCACAGTGAAAATTATCAAATTACACAAACTTCATCCAGAGGTTCAAGCATTAAAATAATGTGATGGATGTAGATTAATAAAGAAAGGGCATTATGCATAATCTAAGATTCTGAATGTACAAACATCAGAACAAATATCCATTTTAGTTCAGAAAAATCACATGGCTACATAATAAGTTTACGTTGCTAGTCAGTACTATCAGCACAGGATAGCCAAAATTGTGGCGCTTTTTAACAGTACTAACCTGTCAACACATCAACATTTGAACTGACAATCCCATCAGGATTCATGAACTTCAAAGAAATAGAATAATTATGTACAAGGCTTTTGTAGATCTATTTAGTACTATAAACCAGCTCTAGTGGATAGTCCCTTTAGCAATAAGAGTCATGATCCACTACATAACTGTAGTCATAACTCATAAGTTAAATTCACCAAATTCCAAATTATGCTAACCCTGTATAGCTTGCTAGTTCCTGGTTTATATTTGACAAAACAATTTCACCAAATTCCAAATTATGCTACACTTACTGTGTATAGCTAATAGTTTGCCTTTGCCGGTTTCTGATTTATATTTGACAAGTTTTGCTAGAAAAAAGGAGTCTTTACCACAAAAGACATTTTTTTTCTATGGTACTAGATTACTACTAGTTAGGATGTTCAACACTTGACACTTGTATTGATTAACCCATAGAATACTTCCCATTTCCCAAGTAGAGTGCTCAATGCTTGACAGCTTCAACTGAATCACAAAAGACATTTTCTTATGGTACTAGACTACCTATCCTAGTAGAACGCTTGATGCTTGACAGTTTCATACTGAGTAACTCATATAAAACTTCTCCTAGCAAGTGCTCAATGCTTGACTGGTTCATCACAATGATTAATTCATAGAACCATCTAACAAAAATGTTCAATGCTCGACAGCTTCACAATGATTATCTCACAGAACCAACTAGTGGACTGTTCAATGCATCACACAGATTCATAATGACTAGCTCACAGAACCAACAAAATTAACCGCCAAAATGCTTCACAGCTTCATCACACAATGCTTCACAGCTTCATGATAATGATTAACTCGCAGAACCAACAAAATTAATCCCCAAATTGCAGGAAGCAAAGTTACCTCCTTCCTGTAAATCGCTCCCCGGAAGTACACCAGCGTCGGCCGATCCTCAAACCCAGCCGAGTCATTAACGAACGTCTTCGCCATATGCTTGTACGGCGCGATGACATCCTTCTCCAAGCTGGCCACCCTGGGCGGGTACCTCCCGAAGTCGGACAGCACGAACACTGCCGGCGCCAGCGCCGCGCGGGCGTGCAGCAGGCTGTTGGGGTGGTGCGCGACGATGACGTGGTCAGCGCCGCCGAACCGCCGCCACTCCGGCCGCGCGGACAGGTACGCCACCAGCTTCGCCTGCAGCGCTTTGTCCCTGCTGACTTTTTCCGGCGGGACCGCGCGGGAGTGGCGGTTGTAGCTGAGCGACGCGAAGAACGGGACGAAGACGAGGTCGGCGGCGCGGGCGTCGGCGACGCGGACGGCGGAGTGGTGGCTGCAGGGGGAGGAGGGGGAGGAGGGGGAGAGGAGGGAGAGGGTGAGCCAGTACTCCACGCTGTGCTGCTGGTTGAGGCCGCCGGGGTAGCGGGGAGGAGGAGGGGAGGTGGGGGTGAGGGGTGGCCAGACGGAGGAGGGGGATGGAGAGGACCAGCCGAGGAGGCCGAAGTGGAACTCGGGAGGAAGGTCGTACATGAAGACCTTGATGGGAGCGGCGGCGCGGGGGTCGCATCTGGGAGAGGTGGTGGAGGTGGCGGAGGAGGAGGAGGAGGAGGAGGAGGTGGAGGTGGTGGTGGAGGTGGAGGAGGAGGGGTCGTCGGGTTGGCCGTTCTCGTCAAGAAACGAGAGCTCGGCCTCTTTGCTGCCGGCGGTGGCGTTGGAGGAGGAGGAGGAGGAGGAGGTCAGGGGCGTGGGCGTGGGGAAGGCGAGGGGAGGGACGGGGAGGCCGGTGTCGGCGGGGCGCCAGCGCGCGGAGCCGGCGGCGGCGAAGAGGAAGATGGTGGAGGCGACGAGGACGGTGGCCGCGGCGAGCGGGAGCAGCAGGGTCCGGCCGCGGGGCGCCATCGGGGAGCAGCAAGGGTCATGGCTGGACTTCAGGCGGGGGCGGCGGCGGCGGCGGAGGAGCATGGCCGCCGGGTGGGGAAGTGGCGGTGGCGGATCGATCTGATTCAGGGGGAAGAGGAGAGGAGACGACGCGTGAGTCGCAGGTCAGGTAAAGGTTGTGCTCTGATTCTTGGCACAATATACTTTTTACCACCCTTATTTGAGCCACTACTTCAAACGCCACTTTAAAATAACAAGATATTTTTTACCACAAGTTCAAAGACATTGGATACAATTTTACCACTTTTGCATATGTGGCAAGACACATCAGCTGGCCAGCGTGGCAGATGAACGGGAAAAGACCTCCCTGCCCCTGGCCTTATCCCCTTCGGTTGCCATCCCCATCCGAGCGATTCCCGTGACCGTGAAACAACGATCCCAGTTAAAAAAAAAAAAGAAACAACGATCCCCATCCGAGCGAGCGAGACGCGAGCGCCGCGACAGGCGAGCGCGACGCGAGCGCCGCGAACAGGGACGCGCCGTCGCACGCCCCCGCGCCAAGACCCGCTTGTCTCCCGCCGCGCCAAAGACTCGCCCGACCGCGACTTCCTCCTCGCCTCTCCATGGAGTGAAAGGTACAAGACCTCTATCTCCCATGTTTTTATTTGATTAGGGTTCGATTCGGTCGATTTGATTTGGTTCGTCGATTCCTTCTCTGTAGGGACCTCTCTCCCGTGGCTGATCTATCTTGAAACAATGGATTGGAGTGGTTGTCCGATTTGGTAAGATTGAATCCCCTACCCACTGTGCTCATGGGCAATGTTACTTTAGGATGTAGTCTAACTCGCTGATTTATTTCCTATTGATTCCTCACTATATTAGGATTGATCCCGGCAACGCGTTTAGATTAGTTGTTTCGTTGGTTCTTATGTTGCCGATGGTGAGTATGGGCTAGTAGAGGTTGTTGCTTCGAGCATGAGTTGTGGCTGGACATAACGGACAAGACACTCTTGAGAAATTTGCTTTGAGGACATGTCCACAAAAATTATCTCGGGGGCCAACACAAAAACTATCGCTTTGGGTAAGTGACGTGATAGTGGTTCTAAATGGAGTGTCGAAGGGATGAACATTTTCAGCAAATGGTAAAGGAATGTTGGGCACAAAGAGTTGCTTATCTTGAAGTAAATGTTGTCGTAAACATCCATTCTCTGCTCATGCTAGTTCTTCTCATGGATGGGGATCTGGTGGACCTTCTGGTGTCACTCTTGGTAGTGGTGGTTCTAATATACCTGATATTGCAGAGGGCACAGGTGATACATCTACTTCACCACCTCCATCTATGCCTGCTGATGTACCAGAGCCAGTTGATTGGGACAATTTGATCATACATCAAGATGAAAATAATGATGGTGATGCTACTGCAGCTGTAGATGAAGACACATTATATGAGGCAATGGGATTTAGGGATCGAGGGAAGAAGTACCTATCCCTACAATAACAAATGAAATGCAACAAGATATGAATGAAGCCGCTGTCCCAAGGATGATATTGCACCAGAGGAGCCTTTGCTTGATTGGGACAGGATAATCCCGATGTGTCTGTGGGAGTTACTTACCCTAGCATGAAAGATTTCGGGAATGCGGTGAAACAACATGCCATAGTAAGGAAGTTTGAACTTGGTCTTGCTCATTCGATAAGAAAAGATACGTGGTACATTGTGCTTTGCAGAGGGATGCCCTTGGATTCTTAGAGGAAAAACACAACATGATGGGAGTGTCGGGTATAATTTCTTGTTTTGGACCTTGTTCCACTTATGCAATTTTTTGTTTCATTTTTTTACTTATGGAAGATTTGTTTTATATTTTTACTTATGTAGATTTTTTTGTCATTTTGCAGGTGCGATAAATAATGACGGTGAAGACACTCACACTTGTCCTTCTAGATCTAGAGTCCCCGGTAATACAATGGCTTCTCGGGCTTGGGTGGAAGAGAGGGCTATACCACTACTCAAGAAAAAGCACAAAGATGGGTCCCAAAGAAATACGATTCCCTTCGGGAAAAGTACAAAATTGACATCAACTATCGACCGTAGTGTGTGGTAGAAGAAGGGCATATGAAAAGCTTTATGGGAAATTTGATGATTCATTTGATTGGTTGTACGTATTCAAGGCGAGGTTGAGATGAGATCACTCGGTAGTATTTTAGAGATAGATACGAGATTGTGGATGATAAGGTCCATTTCAAAAGGTTTTTTTGTTGTTTCAAGGCTCAAATTGATGGTTTCGAAATGGTTGCGAGACCTTATATCGATAGACTCAACACATTTGAATGGACTTTGGAATGGACAAATTTGCTGCAGCTCAAGCCTTAGATGGACATAATTGGATGTACCCCTTGGCTTTTGGACTTTTTGACTCGAGACCAAGGACAATTGGACATGGTTTATGGAGCAACTAAGCAAGGCAATAGGACCTATGGAGAACTTAGCTATTTGCACCGATGCTTGCAAGGGCCTTGAGACTAGGTTGCCAAGGTTTTCCCAAATTGTGAACAGAGGAGTGCTTCGGGCATTTGATGGAAAACATGAAGAAGTATTATCGAGGAGATGTTTATGCCAAGAACATGTGGCCACCGCTAGAGCATATGCACCACACAAGTACGGTATTTCTTTGAAAAGGTAACGAGATGCTAGCCCGATGTGGAAACTTGGCTCAAGAAACATCACAAACTACTCGTGGCAAAGGAGCAAGTTCAAATCCGTAAATCAAATGTGATTACATCAACAATAATCTAGCCGAGACATGGAATTCGTGGATCAAGGAGCATAAGGATCTACCCGTTCACCGCCCGGCCGATGCAATTAGAGAGAAGACACTTATTCTTTTTGCAAAAAGGAGAAAAATAGCTAGAGCATTATCTCCCGGAATTCTACCCGCAATCATCCATCGCCTAAATGCGGCTTCAAGGGGTTTGGACCATCCGAAAGTGACTAAAGGGTACCAAGAGGAAGCGTAAGTGACCGAGATCTACAAAGATCGGAGGTTAGGAGGCATGTTGTGTATCCAACACAACATATCTCGTACTCAGAGAGTGGCAAGTGACTGGGAAGCCTTGCCCTCATGCATTGGCTCTAATCACAACCCAAAGGCAACCTAATATGGGCATGTATGTGCACAACTACTACTCGGTTGAGAAGTTCCAGCCGCATATAATGGGATCATTCCTAGCATCACGAGATAGAACACAGTGGCCAGAGGTAAACAAGGGCTTCAGGTTGTTCCCACCAAATATGAAAAAGAGAGAGCCAGGCAAACCGAGGAAGAAAAGGATACTAGCTGCATCTGAGAGAAGTGGAAAAGCAACAAGACAGTTAAATGCCCTGAATGTTTGGAATATGGCCACAGGAAGGGAAACTGGAAGTGTCCAAAAAGTGGTACTAAAAAAAGGTAATTTAGTACTCATACTGTCATATTTAGTTATAAGTGTTAAGCATTGATCATACCAAATGCACTGCAGGAAAAGAACCAAAAAAACAGCCCTAAAACCAGGGAGGAAGAAGCGCAACGTCGACCCTACACCTAGTGGAGGCGATACGCCAAGAACAAGGTTAGCACTGGCTAGAGAAGCTGCAGTGAAGACAGCAAGGGAGGCAGAGGAGGCAGCAGCTAAGGCTGCTGCAGCACTGGAAGCTGCAGCAGCCGCAGAGAAATTCATAGCTCCACTCCAGATTGAGCCTCCACCACCATCATCACATGTAGCTAGAAGGTATGCCATAGTTGCAAATAAAATGTTTGGCCAAAACCTACTGTTGCCAGTATGACAATGTGTCTTCCGTATTTTTGGTCAGGAGTCTTTGTTGGGACCTACAAGTTGGCAATGAGGTCAATGAAACAGCAACAACATCGCATGAACCACCTACTAAAAAGATGACACCAAGGAGGAAGGCCCTCGCTGGAAGGAAGAAGAAGAATTCAGCAAAGAATGGCAACAAGTGATTGCACGTGGCAAAGAAGATGTTTATTTTGGTTGTGCAATGAACAAACTTGTAACTTTTGTAGCATGTGTGGCCACCCATCAAATAATTTGTGTGTCCCGATGCCGTGAACTATTTGTGTGTGCCATTGGTTTATTTGTGTGTGCCATTGGTTTGGCCAAAAAACATGCATATGTAGTGTCCAGACTAGTTGTAAGTGGCCAAAATTATGGTCCGAATGTTTTATGTGGTCCGATCCTATGAATTATGGTTTAAGTGTGATCATGTGACCTGTGAAATATGTGTGTATTTATATATTATATGTAGTCATTTATATGTGTGATCATTTATTTGATCTTGTGTTTGCTAAGCATGAAAAAACACACCGCAATACCGACTCCATGCGTCCCGAGCAGGGAAAAGGGAGAGCAAGGCGCCGTGGGTAGGGAGGTCATTTCCCTTCCTCTCGCCATGCGGCTAGCCGATGTGGAGTGCCGTGTACGCAAATGTGGTAAATTTGTATCCAATGTGCTGAAGTTGTGATAAAAAATATACTGCCATTCTAAGGCTGGCATTTGAAGTAGTGGCTCAAATAAGGGTGGTAAAAAGTATATTGTACCCTGATTCTTCGTCTTCTTTCTAGCGTTTTCGTAATCCGCACCTAATTCGTTCATTGGGTGACGTGTCATCATAAAAAACGAAAAATCTCGTTCGTTGTGATTTGTTTTTTAAGTGAAGTTCTTGTGAAAGAACTCAGTCGTGTCAAAAAAAAAAACATACTCCCTCCGCCCAAAATGAACGACGCTATGAAAAACGTGCAAATCAAACTTATTTAACTTTAACTAGATTTGTACAAAAATACATGTAATATTTATATCTCTAAATAAATTTAATAAAAAACTAGACTTAAAGATTCTTTGCAAATAAGTATAAATATTTATATATTTTAATATATAATTATTAGCAGTTTGAAAATATTAACTTCTCAAAAAATGATAATAACATCTATTTTAGAACGGAGGGAGTGTATCATAATTTTAAAAATAAATAAATGAAAAACGTATAGATTGTTTTGTATTTTTTTAGTGGGGTCTAGATTATTTTGTAAGGTAAATCATTCTGGAATGGTTGGTTGGCCCACACAAAACGTTTGGGCCGTAAGCCCATAAGTAGCGAGGAAGGCCCAAGCATCGAAAGTACTTTTAATCGGAAAAAAAAATCTACTTTTCCTCCTCTAATTTTTGCGAAAGTTTGCCTTTTGCTCCCTAAAACTCCAAAACTCGACTCCCTTAACTTCTCAATCCGCGCACTTTATCTCTCTGAAGCAGTATATTGTCTTTTTTTTATTTATCTCGGCTTAATCTTTAAACAATCATAATACTCGTAAAAAGGATGACACAAAGAGGAAGCGTGCAAGTCAATCTTTCTCAACTTTAGTGCAAGTATATCATAAAAAAATAAAAAATAAAAAATGCAGTTTTATTGGACTCTATATGTAGATCTACACGCTGAATATGTAACATGGTATACTTTAGTACAATTATTGCCATAGATTTAGACCTATATTTTTCTAAATCAACATCAAAAAATTTGAACTAAAATATACCATATTAAATATTCACCGTGTAGATCTACTCGTACATCAAAAAATTTAAACTAAAGTATACCATGTTATATATTCAGCGTGTAGATCTACATATAGAGTCCAATAAAACTGGATATAAAAAACCATGTCTTTACAATAATATGGCTCGATGGTTTTTTACTCCCTCCATCCCAAAATGGATGACGCGGTGGGAAGTGTGCAAGTCAATCTTTAGAGTGCAAGTCAATCTTTTTCAACTTTGACTAGGTTTGTAGAAAATACGTGCAATATTTATATCTCCAAATAAATTTATTTAAAAATTAGACTTAAAGACCTTTTTAAAAGTATTAATTACTTAGCATAAATATTTATATATTTTAATATATAATTGCCGGCAGTTTGAAAACGTTGACTTCTCAAGAAGCGAGAACGACATCTATTTTGGGACGGAGGAGTATATTGACAGTGATATACACACAAATAATAGTCTATTATAAACAAGGCGCACTGTCAAACCCAGCCTAGCCGGGTAGCAAAACTGGCCTGCTTGACAGGCTACTGTGTTCAAACGTGGTCTAACCGGGTTCAAACATAGGCCCTGTTCAGCTTGTCTTATACCGATAGATTTCAGCTTATTTTATTGAGTTTCACTTCTTGATCCTCCGTAGAGTGATTCTGGTGGAGGAGCAAGGTGATTCTAGTGACGATTGAAAGGGAAGTTATAGGAAGTAGTGGAGAGTGGATTTTTTAGATGTTAGCTTTTTAGAACCACGGTCCACCGTCCTCTCCTCGGCGACCGTGGTTCTCCTCGGCGACCGGCGGGGACCGTTGAGTACCCCGGGTTCGCCGACTCGGACGACGAGCCGCCAGGAGAGCAGCTGACGGCAGTAGACCCGACGACTGGCGGGGTGGACTCAGCGAGGAGCTTGGAGTCACCCGCGGTGCACCATGTGGCCCTGGGACGTGCTGCTGAGACACCGCCGGCCCTGGGCTGGTGTAACAGAACCGTCCAACTAATTTAATTACGAAGCACTAATCAAGCTGACGTGGCAACTTAATTAGAACTTAGTAACCAAACCAGCCCGGTAGTCCGGAAAATCTCGAAGGATTTTCGCTCAACATCAAATAACATCCCAGACTGATAAAGGCCCAACGAACGACCATCCATAATTATTACATAAAAGTTCCCAAATAGATATTACATAGCATAAATTCAGTTATTACAAACCAAGTTCTAAACAAGTGCGGAAGCAAATAGTTTAACAAGTTCTCAAACACACCCCAAATAGTTTTTCAGAAACATAGTGCCATGTCCTTCATCATATTCCACAAAAGAAAGAGATGCGACAACCGGAAGGATCGTGCCCACGATCTACTCATCTCCGACGGCGGGATGGAGACAAAGTCGGGCAATAGCCATAAAACATCTCCCCATCTGCAACAACAATTGGGAATTGCACCCTGAGTACATTGTACTCAGCAAGACTTAACCGTCTAAATGAAAATAAAGACTCTTTGGTGGATGTCAGGCTGTATGTGGGGTAGCTGACTATTTTTTTTGCCAAAAGGTGAGCTTATTAAATAATCATTTAGTGACAAAGGACCCTCTAGCTTACCTCATTAGGTAGTTACCTAGCCATGCTAGATTAGCACCTGCTCTACTCAAATATTTTGTAGAAGCAATCAAACTATTAATCATAACCGCATTGATTGATTAACTTAAACCATCATGTGAGGAACATAACCAACTCACATTTCAAATCTTATTTCCGGCACCGTAATCGCTCGGTCAAGTTATTTGCTATCCAGAACGATGGCGATTATAATCGATTGCAAACCAAATGGGGTATTCCTCACACAAACCACACTCACTGGCCAGAGTGAGTGACTGTCACCATGATCTACTCGGGAAAACGCGGGATCAACAACTCACCACCAAGGAAACTCCCGGCTGCCAAGGAAACTCCCGGCTGCCACAGGTAAGCGTGCACCCATCAAATGACACCGCCCCATCTTAAGGTCTCACAAACCGGGCCCTTGTTACTCACCACCCATCGCCAGCATGGATACCTGGAAGTTGAAACCCGGCCCAAGTAGATGCAAGGCTTCGCGGTTGGGCACTGCACGCCCTTCCAGCTATCTGTGAGGCGTTGTTCAAAATGATCCGAGGACGCTCATGTGCCATGATATATTAGAGGTGATTTAATCATGGCCACATGGTTATGTTCTACTACCTTCTAACCTCATCACCAATCCAGGGGTAGTAACACCTACCATTCGCGAGTGATAGTCGATCACCCGGCTTCTACCGACTAGTTAGCAAACTAAGCAGTATCGAAACCTCAAACCTAATAATAGGATATTTATAGTAGCAGGATGGTCCTAGTGCATTCTATGGTTCCATTTCAACGCCTATAACTTAATGCAAAGATAATAAGTAAATGACTCAAATTTAAAACATTGCGAAAACGTAGGAGGATGCACCGGGGCTTGCCTTTGACAAACGAACTGGGCACGTGGTTAGGACAGTCAGGAAGTTCAGCTTCTGGCACCTCCTCCTCGGCTACCTCCTGCAGCTCGAGCTCCTGAGGATCCTCCACGTCCTGCTCCTCGTGTACGGCTTGGGGGTTGTTTGCCTGCGATCATGTATGATGCAATGCATACTTATAAGTAACAAGTGGTGCTATGTAAATGATGGAATGATGCCATGATCAGTATATGATAGTAAAGCATAACTCCAAGCTAGACATATGACTTTCTATGCAAAACAAGCACAATATCACGTTAAAAGTGCTTAGGCTACAACAGCAAATCCTATCTGGACAATACAGAAAATTCTATAAACATTACAGTAGCTAAAGCATGCTCACAAAAAGCTACCATATACATTTCATCCTAAAACAATAAGTACTTTATCCTACACAAAATTCACATGTCTGCACCAATTAGTGTACCAGAAAATACTTTGTACTACCAAAGTAGACCAAAGTCAAAACCAGTGATATGTAGGCCTAAAGCATGAACTAAAAACAGGGTATACCCAAAATTCATGAGCATTGGCCAAATCATGAATTAATTATGAATTTCCTAAGCATAGTGCCAAGAATAGCACTTGAACTACAACTCTTAAAATTTCCACAGAACAGGGCCATGTAATGGCTCACAAAGATTAAGCATGTCAAAACTAGATTAACAAAGCAATCCTCACATTTTTCTCGAGCAACAGATGATTTACTATGAATTTCTAAAGATAAAAGCCATAGCAAGAAATTAAATATAACTCTACGAAAAAGTCGCCAAAAGCCACATCTCATAATTTCTATGTAATCTACTGCTCATAGAAAAAATAACCCAACTTGAATCAACCCAATTGGATTAAAAATGACTGAGATATGAATTTTTGAAGCTTAAAACTGGAATTCCTATTTTCTTTTTTAGAAAATCGAACCTAAAATGCTAGGTACACCCCGAGTGTACCCAGGCTCGGGTGTAAAAGGCTAGGTGCACCCAGTGATTTGCACACGGCTCCAGACTGGCAGGTGGGGCCCGGGGTCCCACTGGCCCACCTGTCGGCCTCGCCGACGTCGAGGACGCGGCGGCCCACGGCGGAACTTCGCCGGTGGCGGCGCTCGTGCGCAACCGAGGGCGGCAAACGCGCCTACGCGTTGCTGCGCACCCATCGGGCTAAGAAACACGGCCTGCAGCGGCCGGAAGCCATGGCGGTGGCATCCGCCGACAAGCGACGGCGGCGCTCGACGGCGAGCGGCGCACCGAGGCCACGACGGATTCCACCGTCTACCGGACGGTGTCCATCTCATCTAAACGACCGAGCCTAGCCCAAGAACTCAAAGAAATGACGATCTATGCCGCGGCTTACGTGCGCCGGAGCGGCGGCGGTGAGCTCACCGGCGAACCGCGGACACGGCCCGTCGGGGCTCCGCGCTCCGCTTGCTTCTACGCTAAGCTACCTCACGAGCTTGCGGTGCATGTGCGCGCCAATGCGGGCACAAGCGAGGGAGGAAGGCACGACAATGGCTCGCCGGAGCGCCATGGCGGCGGCGACCTTGCACGCGGAGAAGAAAAGAGAGACGGCGGCGCTACCTTGGCGATTCGGTGAAAAAGAAGGTCGGAGAGGGCGGAGCTGAGGACGGCGAGCACGATGCTGCCCTCAGTTTCGAAAATGGCCGGTGGAATCGAGCTCTAGGCGGTGGCGAGCTCGACAGCGGCCATGGCGATTCGGAGGAGGAAGAAAGAGGGAGGAAGGGAGGTGGAGTGAGTGGGCGGCAGCGAATTGAAGGCGACGGGACGGCGCTGACGCCTTTCCCATTCGGGCAGAGGGAGGCGTGTGCGCGTGGAGGAAGGCAGGCGGCGCGCGACGTGTGGCGCTGGCGACGCCGACGTACGGACGCCGACACGCGGGGGACGGAGGCCGCGGGGGACGCCAGCGGAGCGTCGGGTGGCGCTGTGGCCCGCCCTGTGGCTCGCCGCAGCGGATCCGGCGGCCACACCGCGAGCGCGGGTGTGCGCCGGCGTACGGACGCCGCGTGGCGACCGCCGGGCGCGACACCGTCGCCGCGAGGAAGACGATGAGGGAGGAGGACGCCCGACAGGGGGTCCCTCCTCTTTCCAATTTCAAACTAAAAATTCAAACCCCCGTAGTTTTCAAACGAATTCGAATTTGGGAAAACTTTCAACATGAAAGTTTCTCAAAATTTCGAGATGAATAACTTCTTCAACTACGACTTTTGCTAAATCGGCTTGATTTGAGAGATTCAAAAATCAGTTTGAAAAAGACTTTTAAAAGTAATATTTTTAAACCCCTTTGCACTGTTTTTGCCCAAAATGAAGCCCAAAAACTTATTTTCATAATTTGGTCAAAACAGCAAAATTTCTTGAAATATTTTTCTGCATAAATCATTCCAAAGGACCAAATTCAAACAAGCAATCTATCTAGCACTTTGGAATAGATTTGCTTGCACACTTAACTAACAATCACCCTATGCAAAACTTTAATTGGAAACTAATTGCCATTCATAGCAAGACTAATTTGTAGACTAACAGGAAGATTCTCAATCATATTTAGAATACTAAACCTAGCATTTCCAAGCATCATTTGCAGGCATGAAAATAATACTCTATCCTGACTAGCAATGCAAACAACCTCTAGGCTAACAAGATGATCATGAAGTGTTTATGCAAATGATGACATGATTAGAGAAGTTTAATTAGTGCTTAACACTGGAGGTGTTACAGCCCTACCCCCCTTAAAAGAAATCTCGTCCCGAGATTTGCGTGTACTAACCATTTATCGTAGAAAGTAGGATAGGCATCCTTAAGGTACTCTCCAGTTTCCCAAGTTGCATCACCGTCATCATGATGGCTCTGAAAGCATCTAGGCCCCTTTATGTGGGTTTCGATGATTGATGACAATATAGATTACTATGACTAACGTGTGTTTTGCAGAAACAGTGGGAGTTAGGTCATGGTAATGGAATCTCAGGCAATTGGCTATCATGCCCTCTTATCGATGGAAATCGTTTCGGTTTTCAAAGGATGGACGACAAGGTTAAGGACGGCTAGTTCCGATTGTCGATGGTGTTGAGAGACATCGGATTAGTCGTTAGGACTCTGTTTTTCTCTTTTGGCTGTACTATTAAGGGGGGTGCAAATGGGTAGCTTGACCTAGTTGAGTCTTGGGTTTAGGTGTGGTGCACACTGGTGAAATCTTAGCACTAGGCAGTTACTAGAAAGCCCTGAGATCAGTTGAAGTCGTCGTCGTTTCTAAGTTCGCTGAACTACTGGAAACAAGACTTCAAAAGGAGCCGGACGCGCCAGCCGTGGGCGCCGGACGCGTCCGGCGCACGGTAAACCTGTTCTTGAGTCTGCTCTGTGGGGCGGATGCTTGGTCTCGTGTCCGGCGCTCCGCCGGACGCGGAACAGAGAGTTTTTGGGATTGGGCCGGGCAGATCAGTCGCGCGCCGGACGCGCGTCGGACGCAAGCGCCGGACGCGTCCGGAGCTCGCACTGTAGCCCAACGGCTAGTCAGCCGTTTGAATCCCATCAAGCGCCGGATGCGTCCGGCGGTGGGCGCCCGGACGCGTCCGGCGCTCACGACTGAGCCGAATTCGATGTAACGGTTGGATTTCTGGCCTTGGCTATAAATACAACCTTACCTTCTCCTTTTCGGCTCTCTTGCTCATTTGTTCAGCTGATAGCCACCTTGTGAGAGCGGGGAGAGTTGCAAGAGCCTCATGACTTGAAGAGATTTGAGAATCCATGAGTTCATGAGAGATCAAGAGTAGCTAGTGTGCATCCACTCTTCTCCCTAGGCTTTGTGAGGTCAAGTGAGAGTTTGTGCTTGTTACTCTTGGTGATCGCCATCACCTAGACGGCTTGGTGGTGATTGGAGCTTGGTGATCATCCGGCGGTGCTTGTGGATGACCCAACTCATCTTGTGAGCGGTTCTTAGCGATTCACCGTGTCGGAGCGACGAAGAATCAGCCCTAGAGAGCACTTGGTCCTTGCGAGGATCAAGGGGGAGCTACACCCTTGCGCGGGTGCTCCAACGAGGACTAGTGGAGAGTGGCGACTCTCCGATACCTCAGAAAAAAGATCGCCGTGTTCCTTGTCTCCTTAATTTCCGCATTTACTTTCTAGCATTTACATTCTTGCAATTACTTTCTTAGAATTGCCATGCTAGAATAAGGATTGGAACTTAGGGTGCAAAACTTTAGTTGATCGATTGTCTAAGAACACACATAGGCACCGAGGGGTGAATCATGGGCTAGTAGGTTTAATTCCGCAAGAATTTTTAGAATTAGCCCAATTCACCCCCCTCTTGGGCATCTTGATCCTTTCAAGTGGTATCGGAGCCGATTTGCTCTAAATTAGGCTTAACCGCCTAGAGTAAAGATGTCCCATGGGGATGGACCTCCACCCATGTTCGATGGAGACGATTTTCTCTACTGGAAAATTCGTATGGAAGCACATTTAGAAGCGATAGATGTTGGATGCTTCCGTGCCGCTTCTCAAGGACTCCCAAAACCCAAGGATTCGGCTAACCTTATCGGTGATGAGGTTAACTATGAGAAGTGGAATGCAAAGGCAAGGAACGCTATATTCCGCGGCCTTTGTAAGGATGTGTTCAATCGCGTAAGGAACCACAAGGACGCCCATGCACTATGGTCCGACCTTTGTGCGCTCCATGAGGGGACCAAGAGTGAGCGTGAGGAACGCTATCATCTTGTTATGCGCAAGTTAAATTCTTTTGAGATGAAGACTAATGAAAGTGCTAATGAGATGTATTCCCGTTTGAACACTATTGTAGAGGAACTCAATGGGCTTGGACTCAATTAAATGTCTGCAGCCGATGTTGCAAGGAAGATCCTATGTGTCCTCCCCATTGAGAAATATGGGCACATTGTCACCGTGCTTCACCAAGGTGATCTTTCCAATGCTACACCAACTCAAATATTGGGAAAGATCAATGCTCATGAGATGTATATGCATCTCACCCCCGAGGATGGCTCATCATCCAAGAAGAAAGACTTGGCCCTCAATGCAAGTCACTCAAGAAAGGGCAAGGCCAAGGCTACTTATGATGATTCAAGCGATGCTGAAATTGATGACTTGAGTCTTGCTCTCATGGTGAAGAAGACCACCAAGATGTTGAAGAAGCTCAACAAGAATGGTGTCAAGTTTGATGGCAAGAAGAAGAAGTTCTTCACAAGTAGCAAAAGGAAGCCCATCTCGAAATGGAGTGCTTCAACCGCCACAAGACTGACATCTAGCTCATCAATGTCCGAGCCCCCAAGAGACAAAAAGTACAAGAAGAAGGGCAAGGACAAGAAGGATGACACAAGTGATGATGAAGAAAAAGAAAAGAAGAAGAAAGATAAGCATCACAAGAAGAAGGAAGAAAAGAAAGAGCATCACAAGAAGAAGGATGGCAAGGCCTATATTGTTGGTGATTGGCTCACCGATATTGAATCTTCTTGTGGGTCATCCGATGAGGAAAGTGATGATGAAGGTGTTGCTGCCATCGGCATTGGGTCTTCACCACCTCCACAAATTCTGCCATCATCATCTACACCATCCCACTTTTGCCTTATGGCCAAGGGTGAAAAGAAGGTACATTCTAAGCGTGGGGATAGTGATGATAGTGGTAGTGAAAGTGATAGTGATGAGGAGTATGAGTCACCCACTTATGATGAGCTTGTTAAACTGCTTAGAAAATACTCAAGAACCATCATAAAGACTAGAGGAAGATGTGATGAGCTTGATAGTGAAAATACCTCTCTTTTAGAAAAGTTGGAAGCTATGCAGAAAACTAGTGATGAGCTTAGAGATCAAAATGAAATTATGTCTTCCAAACTCAAGGAACTCAAAGCTTCTGAAAAAGAGCTTAAAGTTGAAAATGAGAACCTTGAGAAGAAGCATAATGAGCTCAAATCTACTTATAGCTCTCTAAAAGAGGAGTACACAACTATTAAAGTTGATCATGGGAATCTAGCGATGGCCTATGAGCTTCTCACTGAAACACATGAGGCTGCTAACAATGTTGCTAAGAATGATGTAGTTGCATCATGTGATGAGACCATTGAGCAAGGTGCTAGCAAAAAAGGCAAGCTAGTGGTGGTGGTCGAAAGCACTATGATGACTATGTCAAAATGAAGAATGAAAATGAACAGCTCAAGAAGGATCTTGAACAAGCAAAAATCAGTCACACCATCACTATTGAAGATGAGGGACTAGCACTTGAAAATGAGAAGCTCAAAGAAGAAAACAAAAGACTCCACTTTGAAATGTCATGCTTGAAGCAATCAACAAATGAGTCACTTCTAGAAGAGAACAAGAAGCTCAAGCAAGAGAAAGAACACCTCAAGATTGGGTTGAGCAAGTTTGCAAAAGGAAAGTCACTCCAAAGTGAACTCTTGATGAACACCGTAATGAAGACCGATAGAAGTGGCATTGGGTTCAAGGCACATCAAGAGAAGCAACATCAAGCAAAGCAAGCAAATCAACAAAAGCAAAAGCCAAAGCCGAAGCCAAAGAGATGCTTTGAGTGTGGACAAGAAGGTCATTTTGCTCATGAGTGCGAAACTCCACCACCACAACCCTTGCCCAAGCATGCTAGACCTTTTGCATACAATGCTCATTATGTGGTTAGAAAGGATTCAAAAGGACAAGTGAATGTCACCTTCTTAGGCCCCCCAATAAGAATAGGCCTAAGCAAATTTGGGTTGCAAAGTCTCTAGTAGGGAAAGTCAAGGGCCCTCAACAAGTTTGGGTCCCTAAACCTCAAGCTTGATCTCTTGTGTGTAGGTGAACTACAGACCGGTGGAAGTCATTGGGTTATTGATAGTGGTTGCACTCAACATATGACCAAGTGAACCTCGTATGTTTGCCTCACTAGATGAAGGGGAACAAGATCAAGATAGAATCACATTTGGTGACAATTCAAAGGGCAAAGTCAAGGGTTTGGGCAAAGTTGCAATATCAAATGATCATTCTTTGTCAAATGTGCTTTATGTTGCACCATTGAGTTTCAACTTGCTATCGGTGGGTCAATTGTGTGACCTTGGTTTCAAATGCTTATTTGATGAGAAGGAAGTGGTGGTGTCAAAGAAAGAAGACTCAACCGTGATATTCAAAGGCTTTAGATACAACAATCTCTACCTAGTGGATTTCACCTCCGAAGATGCAAATCTGAATGTTTGTTTGCTATCCAAGACTTCACTTGGGTGGTTGTGGCATAGGAGGCTAGCACATGTTGGGATGAGTACACTCAAGAAGCTTTTGAAGAAAGAGTTAGTGAGAGGCTTGAAAGATGTCAAGTTTGAGAAGGACAAACCTTGTAGTGCATGTCAAGCTGGCAAACAAGTTGCTAATACTCATCCAACCAAAGCTTTTCTGTCAACTTCAAGAGTGCTAGAGCTGCTACACATGGATTTATTTGGACCAACCACATACAAGAGCCTTGGAGGGAAACTCCATTGTCTAGTGATTGTTGATGACTTCTCAAGATACACATGGACCTTCTTTCTTCATGACAAATCCGAAGCCACCCCTTGCTTCAAGAAGTTTGCAAAAAGAGCTCAAAATGAATTTGATGTCAAGATCAAGAAAATTAGAAGTGACAATGGCAAAGAATTTGACAACACCAACATTGAAGCTTATTGTGATGAAGTTGGGATTAAACATGAAGTCTCATCCACCTACACACCTCAAAAATGGCATAGTTGAGAGGAAGAACCGGACCTTGATCACTCTAGCAAGAACAATGCTTGATGAGTACAACACCCCAGAGAACTTGTGGGCTGAAGCTATCAACACTGCATGCTATGCATCCAATCGGTTATATCTTCACAAGTTCCATGGCAAGACCCCCTATGAGCTGCTCAATGGGAAGAAGCCGGACGTCTCCTACTTTCGGGTGTTCGGTTGCAAATGCTACATCTACAAGAAAAGGCAACACCTAGGGAAGTTTCAAAGACGTTGTGATATTGGTTTTCTTGTTGGTTACTCATCAAAATTCAAAGCATATCGAGTATTCAACCATGCCACCGGTTTGGTAGAAGAAACATATGATGTGGAGTTTGATGAATCTAACGGCTCCCAAGGAGCAATTGAGAATCTTGATGATGTAGGTGATGAACCATTGAAGGAAGCAATGAAGAATATGCCGGTGGGAGACATCAAGCCTAAAGAAGATGATGATGAAGTGCAAGTCATCGACAAGCCTTCCTCTTCTTCGAGTGTGCCTCAAGATGACAAAGAAAAAGATGGGATGACTGAAAATGAAGATACTCATGTCTCCCATGAACAAAGAGAGGCACAAGCTCAAGATGTTGATGCTCCTCAACCAACTCCTCAAGTGGTTGAAAAGAGAATTCCCAAACTACATGATCATCCACAAGATCAAATCATAGGGAGTCCATCAAGGGTGTAATGACTCGATCTCAAAGACTTGCTAGTATTGCTGAACATCACTCGTTTGTTTCTTGTGTTGAGCCAAAAGATGTAGGTGAAGCCCTACAAGATCCAGATTGGGTGAATGCCATGCATGAAGAATTGAATAACTTCACCCGCAACAAGGTTTGGACACTTGAAGAGCGTCCCAAGAATGCAAGAATCATAGGTACCAAGTGGGTGTTCCGCAACAAGCAAGATGACCAAGGCAATGTTGTGAGAAACAAGGCAAGGCTCGTGGCAAAGGGGTTCTCTCAAGTTGAAGGCCTTGATTTTGGAGAGACCTTTGCACCGGTTGCAAGACTTGAAGCCATCCGTATCCTCCTTGCATATGCTTCACACCATGAAATGAAACTATTTCAAATGGATGTGAAGAGTGCATTTCTTAATGGTTTCATTAATGAGCTTGTTTATGTTGATCAACCTCCCGGGTTCGAAGACCCTAGCTGTCCTAATCATGTTTTCAGGTTGTCCAAGGCACTTTATGGGCTCAAGCAAGCCCCTAGAGCATGGTATGAGCGCCTTAGGGACTTCCTCATTGAGAAGGGGTTCACCATCGGGAAGGTTGACACCACACTCTTCACCAAGAAGCTTAATGGAAAGATCTTCATTTGTCAAGTGTATGTTGATGATATCATCTTCGGTTCAACAAATGAAGAAGAATGCAAGAGTTTGGTGACATGATGTCAAAAGAGTTCGAGATGTCTATGATTGGCGAGCTCAACTTCTTCCTTGGTTTTCAAATCAAGCAAATGAAGGATGAGACCTTCATATCTCAAGAGAAGTATACCAAGGACCTCCTCAAGAGGTTTGATATGAAGGATTGCAAGCCAATCAACACACCCATGGCATCTAATGGGCATCTCGACCTTGATGTGGAAGGTAACCCTGTGGATCAAACTCTTTACCGCTCTATGATCGGTAGCTTGTTGTACCTCACTGCATCTAGGCCCGACATCATGTTTAGTGTGTGTATGTGTGCTCGTTTTCAAGCCGATCCTAAAGAAGCTCACTTAAGTGCTGTCAAGAGGATCCTTAGGTACTTGCAGCTCACCCCAAGCATTGGTCTATGGTATCCCAAAGGAGCAAGATTCCAACTTGTTGGCTATTCCGATTCGGATTATGCCGGTTGCAAAATTGATAGAAAAAGCACATCCGGAGGGTGCCATTTGCTTGGGAGGTCACTTGTCTCTTGGTCATCAAAGAAGCAAAATAGTGTTGCTCTATCCACAGCTGAAGCAGAGTACATAGCAGCGGGGGCTTGTTGTGCACAAATCTTGTACATGAAACAAACCCTCCTTGACTATGGTGTGAATCTTGGTCAAGTGACTCTTTTGTGCGACAATGAGAGTGCAGTGAAGATTGCCAACAACCCGGTTCAACACTCTCGCACAAAGCATATAGATATCCGCCACCACTTTCTTAGAGATCATGTCTCTAAAAAGGATATATCTCTCGGAAGGTGTGAGAAGTGAGGATCAATTAGCGGATATATTCACAAAGCCATTGGATGAATCAACTTTTTGTAGGTTAAGGAATGAGCTCAATATCCTTGACCTAAGCAACTTCACAAGGAAAAGATGAAGGGTGTTGTCGGTTGCATTGCATTGTTTTATAGAGCACATTTAATTTTCTGTAATGCATATAGGGCTTGTCTAACGTGGTTAAGATAACACTCTTTGGAGGTGTGAAGAAGCTTACCCTTGGTTCAAACCTGACAAGCCACCTAGATTCAAATTCCAGTAATTTGTTGCTTGTGTGTTGCTCTTCGTTTCTTTTCGTTTACTTCTTGAGCAACCTCTATGTTCGTCCATGAATTGAGAAAGCATTTGACGCTTCCAATGTTTTAGAAACTCAAGCTCATGGCCATATGTTGTTCCTCGCTCGTGTTTATTGCCTATTTTCTAAAACTATGTGTAGCCTATGGCAAACTATTTTGAAAAATTGAGGGTCTGAGAGTGAGGATCTCATATTGACTCCAAACTGTGTTTATTTGAATCTTCAAAAGTTTGGAAGTTAATTGGGAGCAGGTGCCGCGAAGAAAGATTTCATTTCTGCTCTTTAAAGAGCACCGGACGCACCTCTGTGACCCGGGGACGCGTCTGCGCCTTATGAAGAACAAAGGCAGAGCGGCCAGCCAATGATCAAGACTCGGCCGGACGCAAAGACAAGATGTTTCGCCAGCGTCCCGGCGACCGCGTCTGGTTGCGTCCGGCGAGATTGGCCTCGAGAAGAAAATCTTTGGGTGTTTAATTCGGAGTCCGGCGAGCCCCGGACGCAGCCCAGACGCGTCCGGCGCGATGAGGACAAGCGCAAGCCAATTAGTCTGACGAGTGGGGCCCCCTATTCTAATTCCTCTTTCCAATCGGCCCGCGGCCTTTCTTCCTTCTTTCGCCTTCCGTACGCCGCAGCGCCGCCCTCAATCCCTAACCGCACCGCGCCGCCCAGCCGTCCGCACCGCCCAGCCATTCGCGCCGCCCAGCCGTCCGCACCGCCCAGCCATTCGCGCCGCCCTGCTCCTCCTCGAGCGTGCCCCAGCCAGCCTCCGCCGTGTGCCCCTCCGGCCGCCGCGCACACCCCGCAAGCCAGCGCCGCCCCGGCTCGGCCCACGCCGCCGTGGAAGCTCACCGCCGCCGCCCGGACCTCATCTTCTCCGGCAAAGCTTCAGCTTCGGTCCGCGGTGTTCCTCCCCTGTGCTTTCTCTCTGAGATTCGCGCGCCCATTGGCGTTCATCCAATCCAAGGGAAGCTCTTCCATGGTGAGCACCTCCACTGCCCGCAAGGTGTTCGACAAAATGCCTAAATCATTTTCTACTCACTGTGTTGATCTCCTTTGATCAATTCCTTCATGCAGTGACTTCACCTTATGTACAAGGGTGCTCTACGCCATCATATCTTATCTCTTCACAGGAGTTTGTGGTGTCTTAGGTACAAACCCATTCCATCTTGCACTTACCTAATGCTATGCTCCGATAGGTCTTCGCTTCTCTAGAAAAAATGCTTATGTTATATAGCTCCTATCTATTCTATTTCTTGCAGCGAGCCGTGTTGATTTGTGACAAGTGTGACGGTGGGCAGTTGAACTCTAGGCCAAGCCTAGGAGTATGGCTTGAGGCCAAGCCTCACAAGTGGCAGTTCACCTTCTTGCAGCTTGTTTGATTGATCAAAGACAGTGTCAGAGATGCCAAGGTGCAAGGGAATAGGCAGGGGTTCAGGGGGAGATGATGATCCTAGTAGAAGGCCAAATCTTCCTAAAATGGTTAAGAAAGCAAAGGGTAAGAAGGTCTTGGCCATAAGGAAGAGGAAGAGGCAACCACCAGATGCACAGGCAGCAGAGCGTGCTGAGAGGAGAGCTCGCAGAGGTGCAGGTATAGTGATTCGAGAGCCCGGATCAGCAGCAGCACAGGAGGCAGAGGCAGAGGCCCCAGAGGCAGAGGAGGCCACACTTGAGCAGCAGGAGTTTTCTCCTCGATGACGGTCTTCCCGTGTCAGGACACTCCGAGCGAGAAGCGGCTCGCCGATCCACAGGAGTCGGTCCTTCTTCTACTCCACGAGGCGGCCCGGCGGGGCCCTACAGGACCTAGACTCGAGTACGGAGGACCTTCGACGACAAGTGCCAAGAAGATTCGGGCTATCGCGGTGGACATCAACACCGGTTTCCACCATCCGAGAGAGAGAGGCTGGTGCACCCTACTATACAGACTTTGCACAAGTCTCTCGGTTGAGGCATACAGCGAAGTCAAAGATTACCAAGCAGAGGACAGTGATAGCTGAGACTTTCTCACATGTGTTGGGCCAGGCCTTCAGAGAGTATTTAGGTGCTCAGCCAGGCATGATTGATCTGATTGGAAGATCTGGCAGATATATTCCAGAATGGGTGTTAGAGTTCTATGCTACACTATGGATTGCTCCAAATCATTCTCTCATTTCATACACCATTCGTGGTCAGAGACAGAACTTGTCTAGTGAGGAAGCCAGGAACTTCTTGGGGATTTTAGAGCAGCCCATCAAGCTGCATCAGCTGTGCTTTCCAGGGATTGAGCCACCCCGCCGTGCACAGGGAGGAGTAGTGCCACCTCCTGAGATCATGAGAGAGGTCTTTGGACCTAACTTTGGTGCAGGGTCGAGCAGGACACCACAGGATGAGCTATGTCTTGCTCGAGTCCTTGATCAGATTCAGAGGTACACCATTCTTGCTAGGCCCGGTTTCAGAAACGGGTTCACTAGGCTCCAGCAGTGGGTTGTGTCACATCTTGTGAGGAAGATTCCTTTTGACATCTGGGATTTGATTCTGTGTGATATGGAGGATGTCATCTATGGGAGTTTCACCAAACACCGCCTGATGCACTATGCCCATTGGATCACTTGGCTAATCTACAGAAATGGTGATCTTCCAGATTCAATTAGAAAAGAATATGAAGATCCGACTATGTATGAGATATTTGGCTCCTATGATGCCTCTCAGATTGTCAGAGTCACTGCAGATATTCCTCCAGTCATTCCTCGACATGGAGATCCAATTCTGAGAGACAGGAGCCGAGCGAGATGCTAGAGTGGAGCGGCTAGCGGCAGATGAAGAAGCGAGCTTGCGTGGGGCGAGGCGGGATATGAGATCATGACCTCAGACTCTGAGGATGATGAGGAGTACTACATTCCAGTTCGTCCTCCACCTCGTCAGCATGATACAGAGGCAGGGAGCTCAGGAGCAGCTATCGAGCGTATGGCTCAGGTACTTGACAGGTTGGCTACAAACCAGGTTGCAAATGGGTAGCTTGACCTAGTTGAGTCTTGGGTTTAGGTGTGGTGCACACTGGTGAAATCTTAGCACTAGGCAGTTACTAGAAAGCCCTGAGATCAGTTGAAGTCGTCGTTGTTTCTAAGTTCGCTAAACTACTGGAAACAAGACTTCAAAAGGCGCCGGACGCACCAGCCGTGGGCGCCGGACACGTCCGGCGCACGGTAAACCTGTTCTTGAGTCTGCTCTGTGGGGCGGACGCTTGGTCTTGTGTCCGGCGCTCCGCCGGACGCGGAACAGAGAGTTTTTGGGATTGGGCCGAGCAGATCAGTCGCGCGCCGGACGCGCGTCGGACGCAAGCGCCGGACGTGTCCGGAGCTCGCACTGTAGCCCAACGGCTAGTCAGCCATTTGAATCCCATCAAGCGCCGACGCGTCCCGGCGGTGGGCGCCGGACGCGTCCGGCGCTCACGATCGAGCCGACTCGAAGTAACGGTTGGATTTCGGCCTTGGCTATAAATACAACCTTACCTTCTCCTTTTCGGCTCTCTTGCTCATTTGTTCAGCTGATAGCCACCTTGTGAGAGCAGGAGAGTTGCAAGAGCCTCATGACTTGAAGAGATTTGAGAATCCATGAGTTCATGAGAGATCGAGAGTAGCTAGTGTGCATCCACTCTTCTCCCTAGGCTTTGTGAGGTCAAGTGAGAGTTTGTGCTTGTTACTCTTGGTGATCGCCATCACCTAGACGGCTTGGTGGTGATTGGAGCTTGGTGATCATCCGGCGGTGCTTGTGGATGACCCAACTCATCTTGTGAGCGGTTCTTGGCGATTCACCGTGTCGGAGCGACGAAGAATCAGCCCTAGAGAGCACTTGGTCCTTGCGAGGATCAAGGGGAGCTACACCCTTGCGCGGGTGCTCCAACGAGGACTAGTGGAGAGTGGCGACTCTCTGATACCTTGGAAAAAAGATCGCCGTGTTCCTTGTCCCCTTAATTTCCGCATTTACTTTCTAGCACTTACATTCTTGCAATTATTTTCTTAGAATTGCCATGCTAGAATAAGGATTGGAACTTAGGGTGCAAAACTTTAGTTGATCGATTGTCTAGGAACACACATAGGCACCGAGGGGTGAATCATGGGCTAGTAGGTTTAATTCCGCAAGAATTTTTAGAATTAGCCCAATTCACCCCCCTCTTGGGCATCTTGATCCTTTCAGGCTCCAACATATCTTGTAGGTGGTGACAGCACAGTTCCTGGTAACTCGCTCCTTAACATCCAGGAGTTTAACAGGTACTTCTTCATAGGTGAGATCTGATTGAAGCTTTATATCGGTGATCTTGACTTGCTCTTCCGGTACTTGGATACATCTCTTGAGTTGGGACACATGGAATACAGGGAAAACTATCCCCAACTGGACAGGTAGTTCTAACTGGTATGCTACTTCGCCCTTTCTTTCTAAAATTTTAAACGGTCCTACATACCGAGGTGCTAACTTCTGCTTAACCCCGAAACATTTTACTTTCTTCATTGGGGACACCTTGAGATACACGTAGTCCCCCACATTATAAGTTTCGGATCTTCGCTTCTGATCAGCATAACTCTTCTGTCTTGATTGTGCCACTGCCATATGCTTTCTAATGATTTGAACGGTTTCAGCAGCCTTTTGAATGAAATCCACCCCATAGTACCTTCTGTCGCCAGTTTCCACCCAATTGAGTGGTGTTCTGCAACTCTTGCCATACAATGCTTCGAAAGGAGACATCTTGATGCTTTCTTGGTACCCATTGTTATATGCAAATTCTGCTAGAGGTAACCATTTCTCCCATGATCCCTTAAAGGATAACACACAAGCTCGCAGCAAGTCTTCTAATATTTGATTCACCCGTTCAGTTTGTCCAGAGGTCTGCGGATGATAAGCAGAACTATGGACCAACTCTGTGCCTAATTCTTTCTGCATTTGCCCCCAAAAGTGTGACATAAACTGTGTCCCTCTGTCTGATACTATCTTCTTTGGTATGCCATGCAGTCTAACAATTTCTTTGATGTACACATCAGCATAATGCGGAGCTCTCATGGTGGTGTTGATGGGAATAAAGTGCGCTGACTTTGTGAGACGGTCAACAATCACCCATATTGAATCATTGCCCTTCGATGAGGTGGGCAAACCAGTGATGAAATCCATGCTAATTTCTTCCCATTTCCATTCAGGTACAGATAGAGGATGTAATAGACCACTTGGTTTCAAATGCACGGCCTTGATTCTACAACATACATCACACTTAGCAACATATTCAGCTATCTCTTTCTTCATGTAGGGCCACCAAAATTGGGCCTTCAGACTGTGGAACATTTTGCTACTGCCAGGGTGTATGGTTAGCTTTGACATGTGTGCTTCATCCATGATTAGCTTCCTGATCTCAGGATCTCGTGGTACGACCAAACGGTTGTCGAACCACAAAATCCCATGGTTATCTACAGTAAGTCTTTGAGATGGTTGAGTTTCTAGCTTCTTCTTGAATATGTCAGTCATACTATCTGTTTTCTGACCCTCTTTGATCTTGCTTTCAATTTCATAGCTTAATTTTATGTTCCGTGCAATGGCTGGATGCATAAAGTCAAAATTGTCGGGAAGCAAAGGTTTCATTGCCTGACAATGTGACTTCCGGCTTAACGCATCAGCCACCACATTTGCTTTACCGGGATGGTATTGCAAACGTAGATTGTAATCCTTTATCAATTCTAACCATCTGTGTTGCCTCATGTTTAGCTCATTTTGAGTAAAGATATACTTCAAACTTTTGTGGTCGGTATATATGTTGCAGACGTTACCGAGAAGGTAATGCCTCCAAATCTTCAACGCATGTACCACAGCTGCTAGTTCTAGATCATGGGTAGGATAATTCTGCTCATGCTTCTTCAACTGTCTCGAGGCATAAGTGTTGGCGGTCCTTAACTCGATTCTAACCCCGCCAACTTTAGCCTAGGCAAACTAAATCTCACCTAGAATAGGGCTCTACTCTAACCATTTCCATAGTGTGGTGCGAAATTCTTGTTTTGCGAGTCAACACCGAAACACACCAAAAATGAGCCAAGAACTGGAGCAAAACTATGATGTGAGAAGGTGACCCACCTACCGTATAATTTGGGTCTCAAACATAGCCTAAAATGCCAAGCATGAACCCAAGAAATGGAAGCCCAAAACCTAGTCCAACACGATCATGGGCTGCAGGAGTGGGGTGTAGTAATTTGGCCATAACTCCCTCATCCGGACTCCGATTGACGCAATTCACTAGGCTACGGAAAGCTGACGACGAGGCCCACGTGCCTGCAAAAGATGGGCCCCAGCCGAGCCACCCTGGGCGCGCGCCCCGGGCGCGAGCGCGCCCGCCGCGAGCGCCGTCTGGGCCCATCTTTGGCCCGTAGCTCCTTGCCGCCAGCCCAACACGAATGGCGGTGGTGCTTCGTGAATGGAAGGTGGAAAACCGCCCTTTGAGGTCGGTTTTGAACCTTCCAAGTGGGAGGACACTTTTCCAAAGAGCCCCCTCCTCTCCACCTATAAAAGGAGGTCTCCTCCTCCTCATTCAACACCATTCAAGGGAGAAAGAGCACCACACTAGAGGTTCATTCCAAAGGGCTATGCCCTAGTAGCTATAGAGTTAGAGAGAGAGAGATGTGAGGGAAGAGAGCGGGGAAGCGCCGGGCTTGTCGGTGTCTCCCCGAGCTTTTACCTCTACGAGCAACTACTTGGCTCCTTAGCGGGATCTTGGCTAAGTAAGTGTTCGTGTTATCTATAGTCTTTTGTGTCTTATGTTTAGTTGAGCTATACCAAGCTTGTTTGCAGGTTCATCGTCCGTCTTTGTGATGGATGCTCTAGTAGAGGGCCCTGTTAAAGACGGGTCACCCTGTACGACGCTAGAGTAGTAGTCGCTAGTGTAGACATGGTGTCTAGGCTAGAGACTGCCTTCGTTTGCCTCGTTCCCCACGGTTGAGGTGGTAGGCGGCAGGTGGTGACAGCCCTGTCCGTCCCTCGTAATCCCCCATGTTCGGGTTCGACGTAGAGCCGTAGGCCGGCAACGCTTGGCAGACCAAGTGTTAACCGGTGCCCGAAGTAAGCAAGTAGAAGTATTGTTTTGCTATGCTTAGAACCCTAAAGCTATAGGAATCCATCTCTACCACCCTTTCTATCTCTACCCTTGTGTTGTTCCTTGGACGAATTAGCTAGGAGAAATACCTCCATTCCCTGTGGAAAATACGATACCCTGAATACTTCCGGGTGAAAGCTACAACGGTACTTTCCGTACGCTTGCGGAATCTTTCTGCACACGTTAAGAAATACCACAGGCTTTCTTGTGTCATTGCCGGGGTAGACTTTTTATCTATCTTTGGTGATTGCGCTAAGAAACGTCAACAATAAGCTATGACTCGACCTTCTTGCATTAACACACAACCCAATCCAATTCCCGAAGCATCACAATACACATCAAACGGTTTCTCTATGTCTGGCTGAGCAAGAACTGGTGCAGTGGTCAACAGTTCCCGCAAGGTGCGGAAAGCTGCTTCGCACTTATCGGTCCACACGAACTTTTCACCCTTCTGAAGCAAGTTAGTCATAGGCTTGGCTATTTTGGAGAATCCTGGGATAAACCAACGATAATATCCGGCTAACCCGAGGAAACTTCGTACCTGATGTACTGATTTCGGAGATTCCCATTCCAGCACTTTAACAATGTTGGCTGGATCTACGGTTATTACCTCATCGGACAGAATGTGACCAAGAAACTATACTTTCTTCATCCAGAATTCACACTTCTTGAACTTGGCATACAGCTTGTGCTCTCTCAGTCTCTCTAACACAATCCTCAAGTGCTTCGCATGATCCTCCTCATTTTCAGAGTACACGAGGATATCATCGATAAATACCACAACAAATCTATCAAGTTCAGGCATGAAGACCGTATTCATGAGAAGCATGAAGCATGAAGGAGCATTGGTTAGCCCAAAGGATATAACCAAATACTCATACAACCCATATCTCATGGAGAATGCGGTCTTGGGTATATCTTCCGGTCTAATTTTTATCTGGTGATAGCCGGATCTCAGATCTATTTTAGAGAACACTTTAGCCTTGGATAATTGGTCAAACAGGATATCAAACCTAGGCAAAGGATACTTGTTCTTTACCGTGGCAGCATTCAGCATACGGTAATCTACGCACATGCGTAGTGACTGATCTTTCTTTTTCACAAACAGGACTGGACTACCCCATTCAGACGTACTAGGATGAATTAGACCCTTATCAAGCAGTTCTTTCAAATGTTCCTTAAGCTCTTTCAACTCATCGGGTGGCATTCTGTACGGTCTCCTGTAGATCGGAGCCGTTCCGGGTAGCAGTTCAATACGAAATTCTACCTCTCTATCCAGCGGCAAGCCTGTCAAATCTTCCGAGAAGACATCCAGAAATTCACTCACTACTGGGATTCCCTTTAATGGAATGGTTTTGGTAGCATAGGTAACTCTCTCTATTTTGGTTTTCTTAGGTAATGGGATCTGGATGGTCCCCTCACTAAGAGGTTTCCGGATCGAGATCATTCTATTGGTTGTGTCTAGTACTACTCCCCAGAAGTGCATCCAACTCATCCCCACTATCACATCCATACCTAGTCCGGGCAGAATGATCAAGTTCAGCCGGAATCTCCAATCTACGAAATCTATACTCACTCCTTGAACTATCCGTTTCGTGCTAATGTTAGCCCCAGCTGAGCTCACACGAAACTCTATTCCCAGTTCAGTTATCTTCTGATCATGTTGGAGTGCAAATGCTTCACTCATAAACGAATGTGATGAACCAGTATCAAATAGAACAGCAGCAGGAATCTCATTGATAGGAAACATACCAGCTGTCACGGGCTCTCCAGCAAGAATCTCCTCAATCGAGGTCAAGTGTGCACGTGCTGAGATCTGCTTCCTTGGCTGTGGGCAATACCTGCTGTAATGTCCAGTCTGTCCACAGTTGTAACACGGTCCAGGAAAAGCTGTTTTCGCCCCCGCTGTGCTACTCTGACCCTGCTTGTTCTGGTTGACAGGAGTTCTGAAAGCTTTCTAAAACTTCTGAGCTCCCTGTACAGGCTAGTTCTTCCTAGGTGGAGGTTTGAACCTAGGGCCTTGAGCACGGAACGGGAAATGATGTGCAGGTGGAGCCCTCTGCTGAGAGGAACCACCTTCATTGGACCTCTTGCGATTCTTGGAAGCTGTGTGCAGATTGTTCTGGTTCTCTTGGATCAAGCAATCATTGTAGAAGTCATTAAATGTCACACGGGTAGAAGTACCCATGTCTTTGTAGCGGAACCGACCAACTAATTTAATTACAAAGCGCTAATCAAGTTGACGTGGCAACTTAATTAGAACTTAGTAACCAAACCAGCCCGGTAGTCCGTGAAATCTCGAAGGATTTCAAACCACTCTACAACAAACCTGAATCCACAGTTCAGCAGTTCCCATTCACCTGTTATATTTACATTTCGCACATAGGATTATTACAACCCAAATCAGAAATAACAGCGGAAGAAAACTCTTTTTATAATACACACTCACACCTATACTTTTAAATACGATGCCCATTTCGGGGGAATTCGACTCCATCAATAGCATGTAGAAGAGGTATAAGAGTTGACTTGCCCGAAGTCTATTCCTCCCGTACCGAGATATAAGTCCACCGTGTCACCACGGCAGTAATCTCCAAAACCTACAACAACATTGGGAATTGCACCCTGAGTACATTGTACTCAGCAAGACTTACCCGACTAAAAGAAAATAAAGACTCTTTGGTGGATGCCAGGCTTTATCGTGGGTTTGCCGACTCCTTTGTTTGCCAAAAGATGAGCTTATTAATAATCATTTAGTGACAAAAGGACTTTCTAGCTTATCCATTTAAGTTGGATCCTGCCATTACTACATTAGCACCTGCAACTACTTCATCATTTTAAGGTAGAAGCAATCAACATTATATCATAACCGCATTGATTGAGTAATCATTAAACCATCATGAGTGAACATAACCAACTCGCATTTCAAATCTTATTTGCGGCACCGTAACTGCTTGGTCAAGTTATTCGCTATCTAGGAACGATGGCGATTATAATCGATTGCAAACCAGCTGGAGAGGTATTCCTCACACAAACCAGGCATACTCCTCGAAAGTAGCCTTAGTCACCTTGATCTACTCGAGAAAGACGCGGGATCAACAACTCACCACCATGACCAAGGAAACTCCCGGCTGCCAACAGGTAAGCGTGCCCATCAAATGACACCGCCCCATCTTAAGGACTCACAAACGGGCCCTTGTTTACCCCTCCAACCATCGCCGGCATGGATACTTGGAAGTTGAAACCCGGCCCAAGTAGATTCTAGGCTTCGCGGTTGGGCACCACACACCTTCCGGCTATCTGTGAGGCATTGTTCAAAATGATCCGAGGACGCTCGTGTGCCATAGTATATTAGAGGTGATTTATTATGGCCACATGGTTATGTTCATATCCAACATCTCACTAATCTCAATCCAAAGGGGTAGTAACACCTACCATCGCGAGTGATAGTCGATCACTCGGCTTCTACCGTTTAAGAGAGCAGGCCTAAGCATGTAGTCGATCCTGTACATAAAAGTAGGATATTTCTGGTGGCAAGATAGTCCTGGTGCAACTACGGTTTCAAGCAACGCCTATAAACTTAATGCATCATAAAGAATAAAAGGACGCAAAGTAAAACATTTGCAAACATAGGAGGGATGCTCCGGGGCTTGCCTTATTTAGAAGATCGAGGTTAGAGCCCCAGGTACTCGACTATTCCAAGTCGGTTCCTGGTGCTTGATCACTTCTCGTGCGGATCTCCGTTCGCAACTTGTCCTTCTGGATCCTCGACTCCACTACGAATGTTCTACACGAGATCCTGGAATGATGCATGTGCATATATATGAGCACGTGATTGTCGGTGTATGCATGATCATGGATGATCAAGGATGATAGATGCTCATAGGTGAATATCTTATTCAATCGGCTACACTTATCACTAGCAAACAAGCCAGTAAAGCCAAAGACTTAATCCTAAACATAATCATCCTAACCCAACCATCATGACACACTAATTAACAATCAATCATACATAGCATGATCCATGTAAGCCATTAGCTTTAAGCCCTACATACAAGCAACACTCATTCAAGCTTCACTAGCATTTAGACCTACAACTGGCAGTCTAGTAAATAAATCATAACTGTAGATTTATAAATCCTATGAACACAAAAGAGGACAATATGGAAAGCTTATAAAATTGCACATAAATCATCTCAAGACAGCAGAGCCTAATTCTCAAGTTAACTAGGCCTAAAATAGAGAACATCAGGACTGGGTCCTGACAAAGCAGCACTTGAACCTTGCTGCCAACCAAATTGCAGCAGCTATAACTCCTAGATTATTGATCCAATGACCACAAAATTTTGACAGCAGACCAATACACTATTCAGCTACCTATCATATGAAGACATGTTTTCCAGAAAACTAACCTATCATTAGGTTAGGCATGGCATCTTGGAATCGACTCTAAATTAACCCACTATGGGTTGAACAGCAACCCATAGCTAGGCACATCCTAAAATCCTATAAAAATTACAGTAGGATACATATGGCAATAAAAGCCCATCATCCAAATTTCACTCTATTTGGATGCTCCTACTGTCCTACACAAAATTGACAAGGCAGCACCAATAGGTGAACCTAAAAATACTTTGCACTACCAACTTGAGCAAACCATGAAATCAATCACCTACAGAGCTACCTACTGGCCCATAAGAAGCCTACAAAAATTACCAACTCTAAACTAGGCTTCTATATATCATTTATGAATTTTCTCAAGAAACAAGCAATGAGGCCACTTGAACTACAACTTCCTAATCTTACACAGGAGGCATGCATGATATAATTATCATAGATAAAGCTTGACAAAATAAGGCTAACAAAACAAGAACCATATTTTTCAGAGCAACCTATGAATTACTATGCATTTCCGAAGATTACAAGCATTTCAAGAATTAAATCTAAACTCAATATAAAAGTATCTCAAACATGGCATTTCATATTTTCTATGCATAAAGCATCTCATAAGAAAAATACAGGAACTTGAATCACCCAATTTGGACAACCCTAGCTCCCTCTATGAATTTCACAAGGTATAAACCGATTTTCTGGAAATCTATTTTCTTTATCCGAATGGGACAAACACTTTTCAGATAAGCCCCTCGGTTTCCCTGAAATTAGTTAGGGACAGATCTGCCATTCCCTGTGTTTGGCATCTTTGCACAATAGCCCTCACCCTTTCTCGAATTCTAGCTTGGCGCCCCTGGCGGATTGAGGAGCAGGGGAGGTCGCTGGCCTCGCGGGCTGCGGCGACGAGAAGGCGTCCCGGCGGCCTTCAAGGGGCGGAGGAGCACCGCGGGAACGAGGCGCGCCCGTAGGTGCCCCCGACTTGGCACGGGGTGACCCGAGGAGGACCGGCCACGGCGGCGGGTGGCTCGGGATCCGGCTGCTCCGGCGGCAAGCGCCCCCGGTGGCGACGGTGGCCTTCCAAGGAGCGTCGGGCGGTCGCGCCGAGCTGGGGAATACGGTGGTGACCTCGATTCGCGGCGAGATGGAGCGGAGAGGGAGGTACCCCGCGGCGACCATGGCGGACCGGCCCGATGGCCACTGCCTTGGCGCGACGGTGGGTCGCGAGGCGGCACGCTCGGTGTGAGCCACGGAGCCTGGTGGTGCTGTGGTGATGGAGGATGACCGCGGTGAAGCGGTGCGGTGAGCGGCGTTGTGTGGCGGCGGCGCGAGCTCAGCAGCAGGCCATGGCGGCGCGGCGGCAATGGCGTGGCCGAGCTGGGCGCTGCGTCCGCGAAGAGGAAGTGCGGCAGCGCGAGTGTGGTGGTGGTGCTGCGCTGCGAGGTGGCGGTCACGTCAGCGAGGCGACCGTGACGGCGGCGGCGTGCTATGGAGGACGGGAAGAAGAGAGCAGGGGGAGAAAATGGAAAGAAATGGAGGAAGGGGAATAACGGGGCCCTGCTCCTTTCCCATTTAGGCAGGTCGGGCCTGGCGGCACCGCCCACGGTGGCCAATGGCCACGCACCGCGTGTCGTGAATGACAGAGCCGGTCGGGACGATATTTTCGTCCTCTTCATTTTCGTGACGGTCATTGACCCACCGTCACGGAAATCATATTTCCAATACACGTTGAATAAAATTTGCTGCCTTATATCTCCTAATCTAAGCCGAATTAGAATAAACTTTCTACATGAAAGTTACTCCTCTTGAAGAGTAGATTATTTGGTCTAAAAGGAGTTTGGTCAGATTCCTCCTAGATTTGGAGATATAAATTTCCAAATTAAAATACCTCTAAAATTCCCTAAAATAGAAAAACAGCCCCCAAATCAGTCTTTTTCTGTCGTTTTGGAAATCTTCCACTCATTTTCATGAAAAGTGAGTATTGGGACTTTTGATCCTTATAAAATTATACAAAGAAAAGGTTTAAGGCGCATCGTCATGCAAAGCTCGTATCAAGCTCTTTTGAAACGGTCAAATCAAGCACTTTAATGGGCCTATCATGATTAACACGTGTAGAAGCAAGATTAACCAAAGTCGTTAACATAACTCTAGATCCATTTGGTGTGCTAATCATGTCTAGATTATTTTAGTGGTCAATCATCAAACACTTGTATTACTTTATCACAAACACAAGCAGCTCAGGCATAATCAAGCATCAAGGTGAAATGCATGTCAAGTCTGTGATGCACTGCAAATGATATGATTATGCCGGTGATGTGCAGAGCTAAATCATGATTAACATCCTGGATGTTACAGCCTAACCCCCTTAATAGAAATCTCATCCCGAGATTTGGTGGAAGTAGATTAGTTTTGGAAAAACGACACCTCACATAACAAACTTTCATGCCTTACCACTGCCATCACGTTTATCCAGAAACTTCTCATTACTTGTCTCCGCCGAGTGACTCAATTCCAAGTTTCATAATCTCAGTGCCTAAGATCCAATGCATCTCCGAGTATAATCTGCCGGCTCCGATGTCGTGTTCCAGAGACATGATACCGTTTCATCAAAGATAAGCCAGTTTGCTCTGGTTATAACATTGGAGACCCGACAAGGTCACATTCCGCTCAAGAGGCATAACCAACATAGGCAACCTCGATGGAATCCAAATTACCACACCATCTGATCCACTCTTTGCACAATACTAAACATTCGGTGCAAATGGTGGATGCAGAGTTTCATTGGCAAGGATTGCCAAATGAATAAGGTAATCTGTTCTTCAGCTCTGACTCGTCGGTTAATCCTTACTCACTCCCTAGTGAGTATCTTCAAGCATAACTGGTAACCGACATGCCCTCTACTATGATGATGCTACCATCACTATGTCAATCTTAAGTATGAAGATGACAAGGAATAGTATGATAAGCATGCACATAGAACCCGAGACTATATACCAATAGGGTAGGTTATCATACAACATGACCAATCAACTACCCAACTGGAAAAGGTCGAGGGTTACTTGAGAGGAAATCTGCTATTCGCATCATCAAATACATCAAAAGGTGCTTCAAAAATCCATAGTGTTTACCACTAGGAAGTAGAGCGTAGATTCCGCAAAACGGAGACCATGTGACTCTCTTCCGAGGTGGCAACATAGGATCTTGTCCACACAAATTCAATGTTGGCACAGCCTTGTGTAGGAACACCGGCTATTAAGATGCTAATATGAATCATTTGGATCACCAATATTCAACTCCTATATGTAGAAATCAAAATTCCTTGGGCAAGGGTATCCAAAACTTCCCATGTAGAAGTCAAAGTTCTTAGGTAAAGGACTCCCTATCTTGGCAGAAAACCGCCAAACTTTTCCCTTCTGTAAGCAGGTCCGACAAGCAAAGTGGATCCTGTAGCAAGCATCTACAGGTACCCCTTTCTTGCATAGGACACGTGCTCTCGGGTTAGGGGTCCACTACCTTTGATATACAAAAGTACTTTTCCAACCATATCCATGCCAAGCCTTACTCAAAAGGTACTAGCATTGAGCCAAAATCATGTCCCGACAATGCTTGGACGACACGTAAGGTTCATATTTATGAACCCAAGGTCGTATCAAGGCACTTATGCCATGTATTTCCATTGCATGACGGATTCAGCGTACTGACTACCTGATCCTTATTCAGGTGCAAATCCACTAGTACTACGAACATCCAATTTCGCGTAGAGACTTCGTCTTATCAGCAGGACACGTTAGTTCCTAGCAGATGGACGAGCTGATAGTTGAACATCATAGGTGGGATGCCAAAAACATGGCAACTGTCAACTATCTCTCGAGACTGGCTCAATAAGGCTTTTGTCCGATGAATCTCCTCCTTTGATGCCCATAAGGTAAGGGTACTTTATATGGCATTAGAAAGTCTAACCCCCTTAAAAGAATTCCAACTTCTCGTTAAGGGTTATCATGGAGTAGAGATTTATTTCACTAATCGGGTAAAATCTTGTATCCAACTAAACTTACGCTGACTGCTTCAACTACTCCAATGCTTGTGTAGGCAAGAGGGATCCCAACAGGAGCAAAGGGGTCGCTAGACACAATCAAGCTCAACCAATCCTACTCGTACTTTGCTCTCAAAGCTCTCAGCATTGGACGCGTAGTTGATCATCTTATGAAAGATCGCCAAATGTTATCATTCCATGTTGATGAGCAACAGACCTATTATGATACTTAGCATCTACTAGTTAACCTCGACTCGAAGGGTAGAAAAGCTGGTTTCGTGTTATCATCTATTCGATGGATAGCTCTACTCTGGCCATTTCCAAAATACACGAGTCGATCGTAAACATGTGGTTAGTTAGCTGTCTACATTCGGGCTGGAGAGTAACCTCTCATAACCTCACCGATAGATTGCCTTTCAGCATCAAAAGCTTCACAACGGTCGCAATTAATGCCGATAGAGGCATTACCCATGAAGTATAAGAAGGGACAACAGACACTAAAGAAGTCAAGACCTCTACTAGCTCAATGTTCATCCGACCTCATCCAACACGAACACGGTATATCTCTACAAATGCCTCAAAGAGAGAGAGACATACTACACGAGATAGCACAATTTTTCGGAGAAACTCCCGATTGAGTCCCCGATTTACCTTCCCACGTAGTCTATCAAGTTAATGTTATGGATCTATCCTGTTGGAGCTATCTTCCCTTGCTCGATGAGAAGGGAAACCTCATCGAGTTCGTGCCGCTGTTAACCAAATGACGATGGATCTTAAAGATTCTAAGAAGGGTCACGTAAAATAGCACATCGAGGTAATCTCTATAATGGGTCAAGTTCAACAACCATGATACCCGCGCGTGCCGAGCAGCATTATGTGTCCGCGGCCACAGGGTGCTCTCAGTTTCGTCGCGGCACCATCAGTTATTAGTCATGATGCCACTACAGATTTTTCCCATCGAGATGCAATTTCACACAATAGGACAGGTTCCTGCACGGATAGATATTATGTGCAAGACAATAGCGAAGTAATCAAGGATACTCGTAGTGTCATAGGATAACAAGGGAAGGAAGACTGGATATAGGTTCAACATATCGCACACTCGGGTACGTCTCATACCTAACGTATCAACTTTCCCAGGTACAAGGCTGGACCAGGAGAAATTAGTGTAATCGGGGTAATTCTCCCCAAAACTGAAGTTAGTCTCTAACACATCGACTAGTGGGAGTAATGGTTGACATATTCCCACGCAAGGTTAGGCTACCAACAACGTCATGATCTTTATTCGAGTCAAACTAGGAAAAGCTCCCATATCGTCTATCCAATAACCCTTGCGAGAAGATATACAAAATAACCATAGCAGTGGTTGACATTCTATACCATCTTTCCGCTGCGCACTCTGATAACACACCCCCAAGAGGTAGGTGTATTATACAATTATATTCGCAGAACGACTAGCGAAACTCATCCTATTGCTGAAGGAGTGACAAAACGATCGCACTAAATGGGCGTGAGATTAACAGACTCCCATTAACACAATCGTGTTCTCGAGGATCGACTCATCAGAAATGTACTAACCACACCCACGCGAGCGTGTACTATACATACTTAGGCTCTATCGTCGAGAAGAACTTGCGAAGGACAATCCATTGTCGAAGTGGTAATGAAACATCTCGCTAGTAGACACAATGTTAGTAAGCTTCGGATAACACTATTTTGAGGTGCTGGGGGTTGCATTGATAGGATAGGAATAAGCGACTATCCAAAAAGAGTCGCACAATGGAGAATTTTTTGGCTGAAGCGACTAAGATATTGGTCGCGATCAAGGGTTACAATACCAGCATGGTTCCTAGTATACGCATCCATGTGCCATGGTTCACATGGTGGCTCTAGGGTCCCGTGTGGCACTATAACAACTTTGATCGAGACAGCAATACAAACGTGATGGACGAAAGATAATCTACTGGATAAGTCAGGATAATAATAGACATCTTGTGCGACTGAGCAATGCGCACGAGATAAGATCAGGTCGAATGCGGATTTTAGAATCAAGGATAGCATGGGGTTTTTGCCGAAACGAACACAACAAATGCCACGTATGTTATCAGCGGCTTTTTGCAAAGGATAGCTATCAACTGTACTTGCTTAAAAAGGATTGGCCTAGACGCGTGACAGTGAGAAATCAACATCGACGTGTCATCATCGGCTGGGAAGGTATGAATCGAAATTTTTGCAAGAACGAGAGCGAGTTAACATTAAAACGATGTTGAAAATTTCCAACCCATATCGCTAGTGGACTACGTACTTGTTCCAACCTACTACTTGGGATAGGTACACTATACGGACTAAGCTTGTCATAAACACAAGGCCTGATTGGTATATTATCCGTGGTCCAATCTACCTAGGATCATACGTCATTACTTATGACAAACAAGGAAGCACTAATCCCATGAGATGCTTAACCATACGCTTACTCCACTTAAGCATGGTCCATGACTCCCGTACCTACTGCATTCCCAGCATCAACATCGGGGATGTTGGGCACGACCTGAGTACCTTCCGGATTAGCAGTTCCGGTAGGATTATGGGGATACTGGTTATAAACCCATTGGTTTTCTATGCTGAGAGCAGCATTCTCGGTCACCAGCACATTCACCCATTATCTCAGGCGATATTCTTCGTCCAGGTGACATTTTGTGATTGAACAATTGTGCCATGTCCTGTTGCCTCTGACCAAGTAGGGCAAACACATCCACAACTGACTTTGCGCTACAAAGGCTTCAGGCATGGCAACACTCTCTCGCTGCCTAGCCTGTCCATTGGAAAGTGTCATTTTTGCGCAAGCAACATAGTTACCCCCTTGACGTTCTCTTCGGGTACCTTCTTCGCTTGCTGTTGCTCAGTGGTGACATAAACGGACTCATGATTAAGAGACTCCAATGCATTCTGCAAATAGGAGTAGCTCTTCATCATGGCAACCATTGCACGGCTAGCAAGATCATTGCTATTCACAGCCTCATCTGTACCACCAACAAGTGCAGTCTCACTATTCTTGCGCCACACGGCATGATGTGGGTCGCTCTTAGGAAACACACCTGCAGTGGCATGAGCAACTTCATCTGGACATCTCCTAAGCAAATCCCTCAGGGCCTTGCAAGGAACTATATTTGCACCTTCCTGAGGGTTCCTGCCTCGAGCGACAAAGCGGTGGTCACACCAATGTGACGCATCTTCGCTCTTGGCGGGAATCAAAGTTTCGACAGAGAGTAAACTCGGACGTTGACCTTCCAATTCCTTGCTCCACTGATAGCTAGGCTCTTTACCCATGGTATAACCCATCGAGTGCAGATCTTGCCATAAAAGAGACGACATTCCAAAAACCTTCAGAAACTTCTTGGCACCACGTGGCTCACGGGTGACAAGTGGTTGTTATTGCCGAGTCTTTCCCTTGATTGCTTTAGACTTTGATGCGCTGCACTCATGCCATTTATAGAACCGGTATACAACTCTCATGAGACAAAGGTTACATTGATCAATTTTTATCGAAAAGAGAAGTATTCATTTATAAGGAAAGAAATAGTGTCGTTCCCATGAGATGATTATATGACATGATGCATGCACGTTCCGTACGTCCTCGCAACTAGAAACGATAAATTCTAGCGTTTTAAGCGGTGGCATACATACGTCATCAATACGGCTCTCAGATAGCGGAATCTAGTCAAACTACACGAACTTGCGTGGTTAGCGTACCTGCAGAAGATTCCATTTCAGCCCATTCCCAATGAATGCAAGCGACGTCCAGAAACTCAGCACCTTAGGAATAAGGTCAAATCACCGATTACAATGAACTCCTATTCAACACCCTCCTCCACACAGGCATATCCCCGATATCCCTGCATGTAGGTGCACGCTACCCGAATCATCGTTAGAAGACGACATCCCACACATGGGACACTTTTATATAAATATGTGTGAACCATGTAAATAATCCGGTGTCATATAAGTACTCCCCTAGATCGACAGTGTATCCGATCATGCTCTCACAACTCACACTTACCTGGGCGTTGAACCGACTTACCAGAGCATAGAGGAGTATGAAACCAAACATAACCATTCAAGTGAATGGCCCCCATACATATCCGTCGTGTATGAGCACGACAACAAAAAATATGATGCAATACCCAAAGTTAGCCTGTTAGATAGCCACCTAGTAGTCCTTAACTGGGCATATAGGATACGACCACTGGCACACTTTAGTTTGATCTCATAGTTTTGAAACACCTATATATCTATAAGTTGGCAAATAGTTTTGTAAACCAAATCCTTTTTGTTTTGAAACGCCCAAGTAAACGGTAGGTGCTGAACCATGGAGCTGATACCGCTGTAGCGGAACTGACCAACTAATTTAATTACGAAGCACTAATCAAGCTGACGTGGCAACTTAGTTAGAACTTAGTAACCAAACCAGTCCGGTAGTCCGTGAAATCTCGAACGATTTCAAACCAATTTACAACAAACCTGAATCCCAGTTCAGCAGTTCCCATTCACCTTTTATATTTACATTTCGCACATAGGATTATTACAACCCAAATCAGAAATAACAGCGGAAGAAAACTCTTTTTATAGTACACACTCACACCTATACTTTTAAATACAGTGCCAGCTCAGGGTCGACTCCATCAACAGCATGTACAAGAGGTATAAGAGTTGACTTGCCCGAAGTCTATTCCTCCCGTACCGGGATATAAGTCCACCGTGTCACCACGGCAGTAATCTCTAAAACCTACAACAACATTGGGAATTGCACCCTAAGTACATTGTACTCAGCAAGACTTACCCGACTAAAAGAAAATAAAGACTCTTTGGTGGATGCCAGGCTTTATCGTGGGTTAGCCGACTCCTTTGTTTGCCAAAAGATGAGCTTATTAATAATCATTTAGTGACAAAAGGACTCTCTAGCTTATCCATTTAAGTTGGGCCTATCATAACTGTAGATTTATAAATCCTATGAACACAAAAGAAGACAATCTGGAAAGCTTATAAAATTGCACATAAATCATCTCAAGACAACAGAGCCTAATTCTCAAGTTAACTAGGCCTAAAATAGAGGACATTAGGACTGGGTCCTGACAAAGCAGCACTTGAACCTTGCTGCCAACCAAATTGCAGCAGCTATAACTCCTAAATTATTGATCCAATGTCCACAAAATTTTGACAGTAGACCAATACACTATTCAGTTACCTATCATATGAAGACATGTTTCCCAGAAAACCAACCTATCATTAGGTTAGGCATGGCATCTTGGAATCGACTCTAAATTAACCCACTATGGGTTGAACAGCAACCCATATCTAGACACATCCTAAAATCCTATAAAAATTACAGTAGGACACACATGGCAATTCAAGCCCATCATCTAAATTTCACCCTATCTGGATGACCCTACTGTCCTACACAAAATTGAAAAGGCAGCACCAATAGGTGAACCTAAAAATACTTTGCACTACCAACTTGAGCAACCCATGAAATCAATCACCTACAGAGCTACCTACTGGCCCATAAGAACCCTACAAAAATTACCAACTCTAAACTAGGCTTCTATATATCATTTATGAATTTTCTCAAGAAACAAGCAATGAGGGCACTTGAACTACAACTTCCTAATCTTACACAGGAGGCATGCATGATATAATTATCAGAGATAAAGCTTGACAAAATAAGGCTAACAAAACAAGAACCACATTTTTCAGAGCAACCTATGAATTATTATGCATTTCTGAAGATTACAAGCATTTTAAGAATTAAATCTAAACTCAATATAAAAGTATCTCAAACATGGCATTTCATATTTTCTATGCATAAAGCATCTCATAAGAAAAATACAGGAACTTGAATCACCCAATTTGAACAACCCTAGCTTCCTCTATGAATTTCACAAGGTATAAACCGATTTTCTGGAAATCTATTTTCTTTATCCGAATGGGACAAACACTTTTCAGATAAGCCCCTCGGTTTCCCTGAAATTAGTTAGGGACAGATCTGCCATTCCCTATGTCCGGCATCTTTGCACAATAGCCCTCACCCTTTCTCGAATTCTAGCTTGGCGCCCGGCGGATTGAGGAGCGAGGAGGTCGCCGGCCTCGCGGGCTCCGACGACGGAAGGCGTCCGGCGGCCGTCAAGGGGCGGAGGAGCACCGCGGAACGAGGCGCGCCGTAGGTGCCCCCGACTTGGCACGGGGTGACCCGGGAGGACCGGCCACGGCGGCGGGTGGCTCGGGATCCGGCCGCTCCGGCGGCAAAGCGCCCCGGTGGCGACGGTGGCCTTCCAAGGAGCGTCGGGCGGTCGCGCCGAGCTGGGGAATACGGCGGCGACCTCGATTCGCGGCGAGATGGAGCGGACAGGGAGGTACCCCGCGGCGACCATGGCGGACCGGCCCGATGGCCACTGCCTTGGCGCGACGGTGGGTCGCGAGGCGGCGCGCTCGGTGCGAGCCACGGAGCCTGGTGGTGCTGTTGTGATGGAGGATGACCGCGGTGAAGCGGTGCAGTGAGCGGCATTGTGTGGCGGCGGCGCGAGCTCAGCAGCAGGCCATGGCGGTGCGACGGCAATGGCGTGGCCGAGCTGGGCGCTGCGGCGCTGCGTCCACGAAGAGGAAGTGCGGCGGCGCGAGTGTGGTGGTGGTGCTGCGCTGCGAGGTGGCGGTCACGTCGGCGAGGCGACCGTGACGGCGGCGGCGTGCTATGGAGGACGGGAAGAAGAGAGCAGGGGGAGAAAATGGAAAGAAATGGAGGAAGGGGAATAACGGGGCCCTGCCCCTTTCCCATTTTGGCAGGTCGGGCCTAGCGGCACCGCCCACGGTGGCCAATGGCCACGCGCCTCGTGGCGTGAGTGACAGAGCTGGTCGGGACGATATTTTCGTCCTCTTCATTTTCGTGACGGTCATTGACCCGCCGTCACGGAAATCATATTTCCAATACACGTTGAATAAATTTTGCTGCCTTATATGTCCTAATCTAAGCCGAATTAGAATAAACTTTCTACATGAAAGTTACTCCTCTTGAAGAGTAGATTATTTGGTCTAAAAGGAGTTTGGTCAGATTCCTCCTAGATTTGGAGATATAAATTTCCAAATTAAAATACCTCTAAAATTCCCTAAAATAGAAAAACAGCCCCCAAATCAGTCTTTTTAAATGTCGTTTTGGAAATCTTCCACTCATTTTCATGAAAAGTGAGTATTGGGACTTTTGATCCTTATAAAATTCTACAAAGAAAAGGTTTAAGGCGCATTGTCATGCAAAGCTCCTATCAAGCTCTTTTGAAATGGTCAAATCAAGCACTTTAATGGGCCTATCATGATTAACACGTGTAGAAGCAAGATTAACCAAAGTCGTTAACATAACTCTAGGTCCATTTGGTATCCTAATCATGTCTAGATTATTTTAGTGGTCAATCATCAAACACTTGTATTACTTTATCACAAACACAAGCAGCTCAGGCATAATCAAGAATCAAGGTGAAATGCATGTCAAGTCTGTGATGCACTGCAAATGATATGATTATGCCGATGATGTGCAGAGCTAAATCATGATTAACATCCTGGATGTTACAGTCTTCATCAACTTAGTACTCAGACCTCTCTTGAAAGCAGCTATCTTAGCTTCATCAGTGTTCACTAATTCAGGAGCATAGCGGGACAAGCTGTTGAACTGGTAGTGATAATCTTTCACAGAACGAGTTCCCATTGTCAGATTATGGAACTCTGCCTTCTTCATAGCAATCACAGAAGCTAGAACGTGAGCAGCACGAAAAGCACGAACAAACATATCCCAAGTGATTGGCTGCCCCTCTGGATAGGTAGTCGGTGTTGCCTCCACCAAAGCTGAGCTTCATCTTCTAACATGTGGGCTGCATAAGTGGTCTTGAGGTCTTCAGTCAGCCTCAGCAGAGTAAACCTCTCCTCCATCGTGGCAACCCAAGCATCTGCCTTCATAGGATCCGCAGTCGCCGTAAAGGTAGGCGGCTTTGTATCCATGAAGTCCTTGAAGTCACTATACTGGTTAGGCTGGGGTCCCTGATTCTGATGATGTACATTGCGATTGTTGAGGTTCGCGCGCAGAAGTTCCTCAATATTGCGCTGACTCCCCAGGAATTGGTTGAAGAACTATTCCGCAGTTGGAGGAGGAGGAGGTGGTGCACCATGAGCCTCATCTCCAGCATGGCCCCTGCCACGACCACCACCACCAATGGGAACACCTCTCCCACCTCCGCCAATGGGAGCACCATGGTCACCAACGCCAGTAGGAACACCACGACCACCACCAATGGGAATACCACGGCCACCACCACGGCCCCCACTGCCACTGCCACTGGCACCTTGGTTAGCAGCCGAGCTACGAGTGTACACCATCTGTATATGCCAACAATAATATTTTCTCACCATTAGGAGTTGGATACAATGGTAATAAATGTAAAAATCATGCCGCACAGAATAATATGGAGAGAATTAAAAATTCAATCGATCATTCGTATGGACATAATAATTCATTTTCACATCACAACTGCGCTAATAATAATATTACGCCGAAACATAGCGTACTGTCATATATCCACGGTCTTGCCAGCATACATACACTGAACTTTCTACAAGTGCTCGATTACATCACAAGACCAACAAAGCGTACCCTTATTACAACCCCATGACAAGTCTCTAGGTCGCACAAAAGAAAACTCCTAGGAACTAGCGGACTACACTAGCCTAGCCATCTCACTACAGACGCTCTAGTCCACCTGCATCGCCATGTCAACCTCGTGACTGTCAGCACCACTGTGGCGAGAAGACTCCTCCGGAGCGTAGTGCCTGCGGTGAAGCTCCTCGCGTACGTCGTCCAGGTACACCTCCTTGTGCTGAAGCTCACGACTGAGGTTGCGTCTCTCATTCCTCAGACTCTCCATCTCGGACCAGGCTACATTTCGCTGCCTCACTATCTCAGCTAGAGTGTCCTCAGTGCTCTGAAGTGCGGCACTGCGGTTGTCTAACCGCTCCTTCATCACCTTCAGCCTGTCCTCATACTCGCTCTCCATGGCAGACATCTTCTCCTCATACTCCTTGATCTTGGCCTCATGCTCCTCCTTGACATTCTCCAGCTCATCAAACCTAGCAAGAGCAAGGTCCTCCATGTCAGAGTAGGCCTTCATGAGGGAGAAGACCACACTCTGAGCAGTGGTGCTGCTGTTCTCTGCCTCCTGGCGACCTGCCACCAGTGCCATACCCTTCTTCTGCCTCCACTTGGTGGAGCGGGGGTCAGTCAAAGGGAAGACACCTGACACAAGACGCTGCATCTCCTCAGGCATCTCAGCCACGATCCTCACTAGCACCTGGAAAGCTTCATCCTCTGCTGCACGGAAGAGGTCAATGCCCTCACCCAACTGTGACCAGCCACGCCAACGACTATTGAGACCCAAGGATGGGACCTCAATCGTCATGGTGACAAAGCCACGCTCCCGCACAGCCTCCGTGTCCTAGTAGTAGCGCGGATAACTGCCATCAGGATAGACGGCAGCGTAAAGGAGCCTCCAAAAAAAGGTGGGCAAGCCACCCTTGAGGAATGTGCCAGACATCCTGTAGTGGTTATCCGGCCTCCTGCGGATGACGAGAGCGCTACCTGCGGGAAGGGACACACGAGGAGTGTCAGGTGCACGGGTACTCTTGCGTGCCATCTGCTTAGTCCGTGCCATCTGAAAATAAATTTTTATCCCCCAGTGAGCACAATTTTTAAGGTAAAATTTCAGCAACAAAATTTTACATAAGGAAAGGAGCATATGTAATGAATGACATGGGCAAAATTTTATAATTCATGATGTATGCACGTTCTAAATGTTCTCACTCATTTCTAGTACTAATACGTTTAGTCGGTGGCATAAATCACGTACTCTCAACATACGGGACAACAAGCATACTACACGTTCGCGTGATTAGTGTACCTGCAGAAAATTCATTTCAGCCCATTCCCCATGTATGCATACGACGTCCAGAAATTCAGCACCTTAGGAATAAGGTCAAATCACCGATTCAATCAACTCCTATTCCACACCCCTCTCCATACAGGAATATCCCAATATTCGTGCATGTAGGCGGACGCTAATCCAATCATCGTCAGAAGACGACATCCCACACATGGGACACCTTCATATATACATGTGTGAAACATGTAAATATTCCGGTGCCATATAAGCACTCCCCTAGATCGGCAGTGTATCCGATCATGCTCTCACAACTCCCCTTACCTGGGCGTTGAACCGACTTACCAGAGCGTAGAAGTGTACGAAACCAAACATAACCATTCAAGTGAATGGCCCCCCATACAAGTTCGTCGTGTATGAGCGCGACAAAGAAAAATATGATGCATTACCCTGAGTTAGCTTGTTAGACAGCCACCTAATAGTCCTTAATTGGGCATAAGGGAACTGATCAGACCTTGGCACATATAGTTTTGAAAACCCCACACCTTTTGAAAACCTATCATATGGTTGTTTAGGTGTCTACAGCTTTCAATTAGTTTTTGATAAAACAAAAACCTTTCGTAAGTAGATAATCATGAACAGTGTTTCGTTGAACCGGGAGCTGATGCTGCTGTAACAGAACCGTCCAACTAATTTAATTATGAAGCACTAATCAAGCCGATGTGGCAACTTAATTAGAACTTAGTAACCAAACCAGCCCGGTAGTCCGGAAAATCTCGAAGGATTTTCGCTCAACATCAAATAACATCCCAGACCGGTAAAGGCCCAACGAACGATCATCCATAATTATTATATAAAAGTTCCCGAAAAAGTCTACATAACCCCCTGACCAATTGAGCTGTGTCTAACTTTTGCCCTGACCTACAAAACCGTCCGTATTGCACTCTAAACTTTGCTTTGAAAGGTTCAAAAGACCCTGCGGGGGCGGTTTGGCCAAGCGGTTTTGCCCACTGGCGGCCGGCGTGGAACCGGTCGGCCGCTAAGCACGATTAGAAGATGGGGCCCGCATGTCGCCCATCTCTTATGAAAGAAGCATCCCCCTCCCCTGTCTCTTCCCCTGCCCCGCTCCGCCCGCGCCTTTTTCATCTGTCTTGTCGACGAGCGGCGACGGTGACGCGGACTGCGATGAATGCCGGCAAGTTCCAGTGATCGGCTTCATTAACGAATCATAGGTGCGTGTTCGCTGCTCACCCTCCTCCTTGGTTGAGGAGTCCCGATTCGCGATTTGGTGTGCATTTTGTGGTATCCCGGGTTCCTGGGGTTCTTGGGGTTTCTTGGCACAAAATCGTAGCCCTAGGTTTGCTTCGAATCATTGTTGTAGTGGCAATAGCGGTGTTTTTAGGATTGTTTAGGTCACAATGAGTGTTCTTTTCTGTAGGCGATTGTAGTGATTTAGTGTCCGTTAGGTTAGGGTTTGGGTGGCGGTTCTTGATTCTTGATTTTGGGCCGTTGTTGTGATTTCGGTTCGTGCTTAATCATGTCTTGTGCTTTTCGTTATCGGATGGCCGACGAGGACAAGTTGTCTCGTACGATTTCATTTTGGTGGTTCCTTTGTCAATGTCGGAGGTTACGTAGTCTATGTTGGTGGAGATATTAGAGTTTCTGAGATTGATGTGGATAGGTTGTCATATTTCGAGATCAAGGGCCATCTTAATGACCATTTCCCAACTGATAGTATTCTACGACTGTACTGGAAGAAGCCAGGGATGGATATGGGGAATGGATTGGTCTTGTTGGTAGATGATGCTTCCTGTCAAATTCTTCTAGAGCATCACACTCCTCGTATATGGGTTGACATGTATACAGAGGAGGTGGGTATGGAGCTTGCAGCTGATGATCAAGACATTTGGGCAGGGGATGATGAAGCTGTTGATGATGAGGTACAAGATGATGTTATGGCATCAGTTGATGAAGCATCACAATATGTCAGTGATGATCTCAGTGATGATGAAACAGAAGCATATGACAGTGGTTTTGATGAAGGAGCATATGACAAAGGAAAACAAGTAATGGCTGAACATGGTGATAGCTCTGATGATGAGACAGATGAAGATTATGTGCAGCCTCCAGATGAGGACAGCTCTGCTGATGATGAAGAAGCAATTTAGATGAAGAAGTTTGCATATGAGGTTAAAATGAAAGCAAAAGGAAAGAAGATTGGCATCCATGGTTCTCAACTCAATCTGAAAAGGGCTGAAGATTTGGTTGATGAGGTTCCTAACCTGGATGAACCTGGTAGTCCTTATCTGGACTCAAGTGAGGAGTACCCCTATGAGGAAACACAGTGAAGGTGAGACTGTTAGGTGGAAGAGCCTAGAAAATAGGTATGATAGTAAGGCTGCAGTCCCTGTTTTCTCTCTGGGTATGTGCTTCAGGGATAGCAGGCAGTTCAAAAAGGCACTACTAAAGTATGGATTGAAGATCCACAGGCATTTGAAATTTGATATGGATGAATATGCTAAGGTCAGGGCATTTTGTACATGTCCAGGCTGCAATTGGAAGATATATGGGTCCATTACCTCCAAGTCAAAATGGTTCAGAGGCTCCAAATCAGATCAAAACCAAGATCAAAAGCAGGAACACCAGTGGCACTGAGGACTTACATCTCTTTCATGAAACTGGCATTTGAAGAAAATGGCCCCAGGAACCTTGGATCCGGGACCACATTGGAGCTCCAAGATCTCAGCACCGCATTCTGGGCATGGCACAAGGGGCAGTCCAGTCCGCGGCCCGGGGTGCGATGCCAGAGGCTGGTAAGCGGAGCTCCCACCACCGCTGTTGCCGGACGCCACCTTCATGACGACTTGGGGGAGGGTGCACCGCGTAGCAGTCGTCGCCGTCGCGCTGCACCGCACCAAGCGCCGCCGTGTCGGACTCCAAAACCCTAGCTTGGCTGGTGCGGAGCAGTAAGAACAGAGAGAGAGAGAGAGCAGGGGAAGAGACAGGGGAGGGGGATGCTTCTTTCATAAGGGATGGGCTTGACATGCGGGCCCCATCTTCTAATCGTGCTTAGCGGCCGACCAGTTCCACGCTGGCTGCTAGGTGGGCAAAACCGCTTGGCCAAACCGCCCCGAGGGGTCTTTTGAACCTTTCAAAGAAAGTTTAGAGTGCAATACGGACAGGTTTTGTAGGTCGGGGCAAAAGTTAGACACAGCTCAATAGGTCAGGGGGTTATGTAGACTTTTTCCAAAGTTCCCAAATAGATATTACATAGCATAAATTCAGTTATTACAAACCAAGTTCTAAACAAGTGCGGAAGCAAATAGTTTAACAAGTTCTCAGACACACCCCAAATAGTTTTTCAGAAACATAGTGCCATGTCCTTCATCATATTCCACAAAAGAAAGAGATGCGACAACTGGAAGGATCGTGCCCACGATCTACTCATCTCCGACGGCAGGATGGAGACAGGTCGGGCAATAGCCATAAAACATCTCCCCATCTGCAACAACAATTGGGAATTGCACCCTGAGTACATTGTACTCAGCAAGACTTAACCGTCTAAATGAAAATAAAGACTCTTTGGTGGATGTCAGGCTGTATGTGGGGTAGCTGACTATTTTCTTTGCTAAAAGATGAGCTTATTAAATAATCATTTAGTGACAAAGGACCCTCTAGCTTACCTCATTAGGTAGTTACCTAGCCATGCTAGATTAGCACCTGCTCTACTCAAATATTTTGTAGAAGCAATCAAACTATTAATCATAACCGCATTGATTGATTAACTTAAACCATCATGTGAGGAACATAACCAACTCACATTTCAAATCTTATTTCCGGCACCGTAACTGCTCGGTCAAGTTATTTGCTATCCAGGAACGATGGCGATTATAATCGATTGCAAACCAGCTGGCGGGTATTCCTCACACAAACCACACTCACTGGCCAGAGTGAGTGACGGTCACCATGATCTACTCGGGAAAACGCGGGATCAACAACTCACCACCAAGGAAACTCCCGGCTGCCACAGGTAAGCGTGCGCCCATCAAATGACACCGCCCCATCTTAAGGTCTCACAAACCGGGCCCTTGTTACTCACCATCCATCGCCAGCATGGATACCTGGAAGTTGAAACCCGGCCCAAGTAGATGCAAGGCTTCGCGGTTGGACACTGCACGCCCTTCCAGCTATCTGTGAGGCGTTGTTCAAAATGATCCGAGGACGCTCGTGTGCCATGATATATTAGAGGTGATTTAATCATGGCCACATGGTTATGTTCTACTACCTTCTAACCTCATCACCAATCCAGGGGTAGTAACACCTACCATTCGCGAGTGATAGTCGATCACCCGGCTTCTACCGACTAGTTAGCAAACTAAGCAGTATCGAAACCTCAAACCTAATAATAGGATATTTATAGTAGCAGGATGGTCCTAGTGCATTCTATGGTTCCATTTCAACGCCTATAACTTAATGCAGCATAATAAGTAAATGACTCAAATTTAAAACATTGCGAAAACGTAGGAGGATGCACCGGGGCTTGCCTTTGACAAATGAACTGGGCACGTGGTTAGGACAGTCAGGAAGTTCAGCTTCTGGCACCTCCTCCTCGGCTACCTCCTGTAGCTCGAGCTCCTGAGGATCCTCCACGTCCTGCTCCTCGTGTACGGCTTGGGGGTTGTTTGCCTGCGATCATGTATGATGCAATGCATACTTATAAGTAACAAGTGGTGCTATGTAAATGATGGAATGATGCCATGATCAGTATATGATAGTAAAGCATAACTCCAAGCTAGACATATGACTTTCTATGCAAAACAAGCACAATATCACGTTAAAAGTGCTTAGGCTACAACAAAGCAAGTCCTATCTGGACAATACGTAAAATTCTATAAACATTACAAAGTAGCTAAAGCATGCTCAAAAAAGCTACCATATACATTTCACCCTAAAACAATAAGTACTTTATCCAACACAAAATTCACATGTCTGCACCAATTAGTGTACCAGAAAATACTTTGTACTACCAAAGTAGACCAAAGTCAAAACCAGTGACATGTAGGCCTAAAGCATGAACTAAAAACAGGGTATACCCAAAATTCATGAGCATTGGCCAAATCATGAATTAATTATGAATTTCCTAAGCATAGTGCCAAGAATGGCACTTGAACTACAACTCTTAAAATTTCCACAGAACAGGGCCATGTAATGGCTCACAAAGATTAAGCATGTCAAAACTAGATTAACAAAGCAATCCTCACATTTTTCTGAGCAACAGATGATCCCACTGGCCCACCTGTCGGCCTCGCCGACGTCGAGGACGCGGCGGCCGGCAGCGGAACTTCGCCGGCGGTGGCGCTCGTGTGCAACCGAGGGCGGCAAACGCGCCTACGCGTTGCTGCGCACCCATCGGGCCAAGAAACACGGCCTGCAGCGGCCGGAAGCCATGGCGGTGGCATCCGCCGACAAGCGACGGTGGCGCTCGACGGCGAGCGGCGCACCGAGGCCCCGACGGATTCCACCGTCTACCAGACGGTGTCCATCTCATCTAAACGACCGAGCCTAGCCCAAGAACTCAAAGAAACGACGATCTATGCCGCGGCTTATGTGCGCCGGAGCGGCGGCGGTGAGCTCACCGGCGAACCGCGGAACGGCCCATCAGGGCTCCGTGCTCCGCTTGCTTCTACGCTAAGCTACCTCACGAGCTTGCGGTGCATGTGCGCGCCAATGCGGGCACAAGCGAGGGAGTAAGGCGCGGCAATGGCTCGCCGGAGCGCCATGGCGGCGGCGACCTTGCGCGCGGAGAAGAAAACAGAGACGGCGGCGCTACCTTGGCGATTCGGTGAAAAAGAAGGTCGGAGAGGGCGGAGCTGAGGATGGCGAGCACGATGCTGCCCTCAGTTTCGAAAATGGCCGGTGGAATCGAGCTCTAGGCGGCGGCGAGCTCGACAGCGGCCATGGCAATTCGGAGGAGGAAGAAAGAGGGAGGAAGGGAGGTGGAGTGAGTGGGCGGCAGTGAATTGAAGGCGACGGGACGACGCTGACGCCTTTCCCGTTCGGGCAGAGGGAGGCGTGTGCGCGTGGAGGAAGGATGCATGGAGTGTTGTTGAGGAAGAAGAAGGCCGAGACGCCGACGTACGGACGCCGAGACGCGGGCCCGGAGGCCGCGGGGGACGCCAGCGGAGCGTCGGGTGGCGCTGTGGCCTGCCCTGTGGCTCGCCGCAGCGGATCCGGAGGCCACACCGCGAGCGCGGGTGTGCGCCGGCGTACGGACGCCGTGTGGCGACCGCCGGGCGCGACACCGTCGCCGCGAGGAAGACGAGTCGCCGCGAGGAAGACGATGAGGGGAGGAGGACGCTGACAGGTGGGTCCCCTCCTCTTTCCAATTTCAAACTGAAAATTCACACCCCTGTAGTTTTCAAACAAATTCGAATTTGGGAAAACTTTCAACATGAAAGTTTCTCAAAATTTCGAGATGAATAACTTCTTCAACTACGACTTTTGCTAAATCGGCTTGATTTGAGAGATTCAAAAATCAGTTTGAAAAAGACTTTTAAAAGTAATATTTTTAAACCCCTTTCACTGTTTTTGCCCAAAATGAAGCCCAAAAACTCATTTTCATAATTTAGTCAAAACAGCAAAGTTTCTTGAAATATTTTTCTGCATAAATCATTCCAAAGGAACAAATTCAAACAAGCAACCTGTCTAGCACTTTGGAATAGATTTGCTTGCACACTTTAACTAACAATCACCCTGTGCAAAACTTTAATTGGAAACTAATTGCCATTCATAGCAAGACTAATTTGTAGACTAACAGGAAGATTCTCAATCATATTTAGAATACTAAACCTAGCATTTCCAAGCATCGTTTGCAGGCATGAAAATAATATTCTATCCTGACTAGCAATGCAAACAACCTCTAGGCTAACAAGATGATTATGAAGTGCTTATGCAAATGATGACATGATTAGAGAAGTTTAATTAGTGCTTAACACTGGAGGTGTTACAGCTGGGGCCACCTTTGTGGGGCTTCTGGAAGCCCACACTGGACCGCGACCACCGACGACGAGGCGCCCCCGGGGTTCTGCACCCCCATCTTCCGGAGGCCTGCCGCCAGCTCGCCGACCGGGGAGGCGGGCACCCCGCCCAACGACGGCTCCCTCATAGGGCGGCTCAAGAACTTCGCCAAGAGAGTCTTCCACAAGGCGACCACTCCGCTCCTGCCGGCCAGGGAGGCCGACTCCAGCTCCGCCAAGCTGCCTACGCCGAGCAGGCGCATCGCGGCCAACCCCCTCTCCAAGTACCCGGTGGCGAAGAGAGGCGAAATCATCGCCATGATGAAGATGGGGTTCATCGAGTCACAGCCGACGGAGGAGGGACGGCTGAAGCTGGATGCGATGTTCCAGGGAAGACCAGGAGATGCCCGGGCCTTGTGTGAGTTGTTCGCAGACGAGGAGCGACAGCAGCGACCGCGGAGGCGGCGCGGGGCCGGGGGCCGCGCCTCGGCGTTCGAAGCCGGTGCGCGAAGACTCGAATGTCTGTGCGTGAGTAATCCGTTTTGTACGTGTTCTGGGATGGCGGGCTGTGTTTAATATTTGTATCCACCCCGGAAAAAAAAAACTGTAAAACTCTCTTCTAATTAATACAATGATGCGCAAACCTTTTGCGTATTCGAGAAAAAAAATGTAGTTGTAGTTTAGCGTTTGGTTTGGGTTCACCCTCGGGAAAAAAACTAGCCCATAATGATCACTTGCTTCCTTTAGTTTGAACTCCATGCTTAAAGTAAGATGCGTTTTTCTTTTGTCCTTTATTAAACCAAGCTTTTATTTTGATACTTCTATGTAAAATTGATGCTTATATGACCGTGGCGTAAAACATGTTGCTAAGACCAAATAGATTGTAGAGTTCAACATGTTTTCTTCATATCTTTCTATTACACTAAACATTATCGGGTTCTTCTAGAAAAACAAAACATTATCAATTTTTTTTCCATTACAACGGACACCATCCTATAGTGTAAGGGCATTCATACCATACGTCTAATAGTATTTATCACTCTCCTATTTATTATGTTTTGCTGATGTGATGGTATACTATTTATTAAAAAGAGAAGCAGAAAAATCAAGACTCCATCAAATCTACAATCTTCGAGGTAAATATACCGACACATCAAAAAAATACAATAAATAGAAGAATGATAAATAGCCTTAAACTTGATAATAGAGTCTTGGACTGCCCTAGTAAAAGAAAGAAATGTGTCCGGACGTGGAAAAGGGCTTTGTAAACTCGGATGAAGGAAAATTTCGGGCCCGTGGTAGGTTTGGTTTCATATCCAGCGTAGGCCCCGTGTTCTTTATTTTCCACCACCAGGTGTCGCGACCTGATTGGTTAAGTCAGAGTGAGGTTCCCCGAGAAGGACCAGAGGACCACACAGATGAGTTGGTGGTGCAGGAACTCCAATGATGTTCTAAGGCCATGTTTAGATCCCCGATTCGGGGGTGGCCGATTTGCACAGTGCCACCCCCGAGCACTGTTCACCGTTTTGGCTTTTTGTGTTAATAATTGTCCAAATCTTGATTAATTAGTCTCAAAATGTTCGTCTCGTAAAGTACAATAAAACTGTGTAATTAGTTTTTGATTTCATCTACATTTAGTACTCCATGCATATGTAAACATTTTGATGTGATGAGGAATAGGAATTCTGCATAGTGGAATTTAGGAGTAAATTTTGAGATCTAAACAAGGCCTAAGATTCAGTCATTTCGCTAGCAATGTATGATCCCTTCTCTCATTCAGTATCTCCGTAATCGTGATTTCTCTGAAACTTGTTTCTCAGGCTTCTATTCTTGATGGTTCAGTAGATTTTACTCTCCATTGACTGCTCTACAGTAGAAGTTTCCCTCTTGCTTAGCATATTTTGCTCTCGCTTGCTTCAGATATATAAGTTAAAGAGCAAGTTGAAACTCGAAGAGGTGATCCCTTGGACAGAGGCAGACAGTCATTTCGCTAGCAATGTATGATCCCTTCTCTCATTCAGTATCTCTGTAATCGTTCATTCTCTGAAACTTGTTTCTCAGGCTTCTATTCTTGATGGTTCAGTAGATTTTACTCTCCGTTGACTGCTCTACAGTAGAAGTTTCCCTCTTGCTTGGCATATTTTGCTCTCGCTTGCTTCAGATCTAAGTTAAAGAGCAAGTTGAAACTCGACCTTGTGTATATTGCCTATGTTGTTTCGCTGCGCCAGCTCAGCTATATGTAGTGGCATCGGATCTATCTATTACTCCTTCTGCCTCAAAAGAAATTACAGTTGTTTTTTCAAAGAGTCAAGCAATTTAAAGTTTGCTTAATATCATTATATTTGGCATAAATATCGATACTATTTTCTATAATTTTAGTTTCTGTTAAAAAATGATTTAGTTTAAATCTAGAATAACACACTTTTTGGGATGGAGGAAGTACATGCCATCTGTCTGCAAGGTTAACTTTAAGCCTCCATCTATGCTAGGTTGCTAAGGAACAATAAGCTCCGAAAATAGAGCTGTAAGGCTTTTCTAGTTCCCCTGTTGCCTATTGTACTGCTCCCCAATATTTTTTTCACTTTGATTCTCTAATCACCATACAGGTGGGACGACAGCCTTGCTAGTACATGGTTGTACAATTTGACCATCTAAAACTAGAACGTTTGTGTTCAATGTATCTGAATCTGATAAGTACAAACTGAATGCAAACCTGACAATCTCACAAGCTAATCTGTTTGCTATACAAATATTTATGTTATGACCTTACATTAATCGTAGTACATTTATTTATCCAATGTTCTTTTTCAACAACACAGGGTTTCATAGTGACATGTAAGATCACAACTTGGAGGCTTACCCAAGTAGTATTCCACAATCTATAAAGCAAAGATGGCAGAGGCTGTGGTTTATGTCGTACTTCAGAAAATTGCTGCTAGTTTGGGGCGGGAGGCTCTAAAGGCAATAGGCTCACGGTTAGGAAAAGAAGCATCAGATCTACTTGAAGCTGACAACAACATGAGGCAGATTGAGATCGAATTTAGAGTAATGAATGCTTTTCTAATGCAAGCGCCATTGCGCTCATCGCGTAACTTGGCTTTTGATGCCTGGCTTGATGAGGTAAAGAAGGTTTCACACGATGCCGAGGATGTCATTGATGTGTATGCATACATGCTTGGAAAATTAGACACCGAAAAGAGTAGCTCACTAAAGAAACTATGGCATCGTTCCAAAGACGCTGGTGGTTGGCGGAGTATTACTGAACAGCTTAGGCAGATCGAGGTCCGTCTTTCAAAGCTCACAAGCATGAGAGATCGTTATGGCATTTCAATAAGTGGAGAAGGAGAAGTAAACTACCCAACTCAGAATAGTCAGCTGCAACATGTGCTGGACTCAACATGTCTAAACCTCGAGGATAACATAGTCGGGATTGAATTAGAAACGGCATGGCTTGTGAAGCAGCTGATACACGGGCAAGAAGAACGAACAATCGTCTCTGTATGTGGTATGGGTGGTTTAGGAAAAACAACTCTTGTGCGTCAGGTATATAAAAAGGATGAAGTTAAACAACATTTCAACTGTTCTGCATGGGTTGCAATTTCTCAAAATTACAACATTGAACGTCTCTTGAGGGAAATATTAAAGCAGCTCCAAGAGAAGCAAAAGGACGTCCCTCAGAAGGTTGACACTATGGACCTTGCAAGCTTGGTTGCAAAACTAGCAAATTTCTTGCAGGACCAAAAGTATTTGATTGTCTTGGACGACATGTGGAGTCGAGATGCCTGGGTATTATTAGATCCTGAATTGTCTAGAAGCAAGAAAGGAAACAGAATTGTCATAACAACAAGAAATGAAGATGTTGCTTCGTTAGCAGATGATGAGCAACACATGCAACTAAAAACCCTAGGAGAGAAAGAAGCGTGGGATCTCTTTTGTAGCAAAGCCTTTCCAAGACTAGAAGGCAAAGGATGTCCTCAAAGCGTAGCTTATTGGGCAGAAAAAATTGTGGACAAGTGTGAAGGGTTGCCACTAGCTATTGTTGCCATTGGAAGTTTGCTCTCACGCAAGAAGCCATATGAAAATGAATGGAAATCCTTTTATCATCAGCTAGTTTGGCAAATAGGAAACAACCCAGATCTCAACTCTGTGAGGAATGCTCTCGATCTTAGCATCAACTATTTGCCAGGAAATCTAAGGAATTGCTTTATATATTGTGGTCTATTTCCTGAAGACCACCAGATTATTGGACAACGGCTTGTTAGGTTATGGATAGCTGAAGGCTTTGTAGAAGACAGGGGGGCAAGTATAACTATGGAGGAAGTAGGAGATGAATATGTCAATGAAATCGCTCAACGTTCTCTCCTTCAGGTGGTCCGGAGAGATGCTTATGGCAGGGCAGAGGCATTCCAAATGCATGCTTGTCAGAGATTTAGTCTTAAGCAAGTGCACAAGTGAGAATTTTTCTCTTCTTCTGGATAACTCTCGTGTTACAACGTATAGCAGAGAGGCGCGCCGTTTATCAGTACTGAAATCTGACAGCATTACAGATGCTCTTGAGGGTGGAGAAAAGATACGGTCCTTCATTTTGTTCGAGTATGGAGTATCATCCTCTTGGGTACAAACTGTTACTGGAAATTTCAAGCTGCTGAGAGTTTTGTCCCTACGATTTGCAGAAATAACGAAGCTCCCTGATGTTGTGACCACTCTGTTCAATTTGCACTACCTTGATTTGGCTGGGACAAATATTAAAGTGGTCCCCAAAGCACTGTGTAAGTTGACGAAACTACAGGTGCTAAATCTCTATGAAACTGATGTAGTGGAACTGCCGCTCGAAATAAAGAAGCTAACTAAGCTGCGATATTTGCTAACTTGTGCCATCCATGATCATGATGCAAGAATATTTGATTGCTTTCAAGGTGCTAAAGTACATTCTGGAATTTGTCTTCTGAAGGATATGCAAGTACTGGGACATGTGGAAGCAAACAAAGATTTAGTCGTCAATATTTGCAACTTGACAATATTGCGAGTACTGCAAATAGTGAAAGTCAAGCGTGAGCACATTAAGGAATTATGGACCTCCATCACAAGAATGGCACACCTTTCCGAGCTTCTTATAATCTCATATTCCGAGGAAGAAGTTCTTAATCTGGAAAACTTAGATCATTTGCCAAATCTGGAATGATTTTACCTGAAAGGCAAGTTGCAAGGAGGTGTTGTCCCATCGGTGTTCTTCGGTTTCAGAAAACTCATGGACCTGCGCATGGGGTGGTCCAGGTTGCAAATAGATCCAATTCCTTCATTTGCACACATGTTGTATCTAGTCAATCTTCACCTCTACCGAGTCTATGAGGGGCAGATCATGACTTTCAGTGCAGGTTGGTTTCCAAAGCTTGAGAATTTAAGCTTAGCTGAAATGGAGCAGCTCAATTGCATTCGAGTGGAGGCTGGGACCATGCCAATCCTAAACTATGTAGAACTCATTGGTCTCAGAAATATGCTGGTTGCTCCAGTGGAATTCCAAAATTTAACCTCGCTCCAAAAGATGGCCCTTACGGATATGCCACAAGAATTTATGAGTATGGTACAACAAGACTGTGATTGCATCAAGCATATCCCCACGATAGTTCATTGCCTCTGAGGTTGGTGCAAAGCTCTGCTAGTAAACATATAGGCATTTACTTTTTTATGGTTTCACCAAATTTTCTTATTTGAGTAATGTTCCATTTTACCCTCCTGAAGTTGTTGCTAAATTTAAAAATAGAACACCCTCAAACTTGAGTAGCAGACAACTTACCCCTCTAACTTTCAAAAGATACCTGGTTTTGAAAGTTGAGGGGTAAGTTGTCTGGTATTCACGTTTGAGGATGTTTTTCAAATTTGGCGACAAGTTCAGGGGTATTTTTTCTCAATTTAATTTGGATATGTTTACAGAAAAATCCTAATGCAGCAGCAATAATCAAATAATAACAAGAAATCTATATACCAGTGCTTTCACAAGTTTATAGAGAACATGTAATACTATCTAGTTCAAATCAGTTCAGCAGATTGGTTCTCTCTTCACCTTGTCAAACCTCTTAATATGTTGCCAAATACTAGTACATGATTTTAGATATTATATATTATATACATATACGTGCATACAACATGTATTTCTTTGATTTCATCGAAGCCTATTGCCTTCACTTCATCGTTCCCGACAAATTTATTATAGCAATCCTATCCATGGCTTGTCATATACTGTATTCTTACATACAAATTACTGATCTCTCGGAGTATTATTATTTTCTTAATTAATTCCTCCATTTTTTTTGATGAACAATTAATTCCTCCATTCATTCACCATTTAGAGATTTCCATGCACCATAATGAGAATAAACAATAATCGTTTCCCCTTGTAGATTCCAGTGAGATCAATAATCACGGGATGAAGAAGTTCCTCTGTATTTGTGGAATTTGCTGGCAATTCAATTATGTGCACATCAGTACAGGGCTTACCTATCTCTGTGGGACTGTATCAGCTATCAGATGTTTAATTATGAATCTGCATGTCTTTATTATGCCGTTATGTTCTTCAAGAAGGCACGATGTATCTTGGAATTAGCATTTCTGACTATATTGTATTTGAAACCCCTGAGAGTGACAACTTATTTGGAACTGTAATAGGGCAGTAAGGCGATTCAGGTTTTTTGTCCCATAGTTTGTATCCGATATAGGATGCAGACAGTGGGTTTTCCTGAGCTATACGTCGAACCCCACCACGTCATTTTTAATATCGTCGTTGATTCACCTTTTAGTAAGAAAGTAATGAGAATGGGTTTGCCTGGTTTAAACAAAAGAGTGTACTTTGTCATGTTGCTATAATTCCTGTGTAGTTTGAGATTTTGTCAAATGTCGATTTGGCAATAGTCCAGAACCTTTACATATTTCAGTCATCGTCAACCGGCCTATATTTTGGAATGCAAAAGTGCGGCATCGGCATTTCTCACATTCATGCACTGCTTGCTGCATGTTCATTACAATGGCATGCCATGCGGTGACAGGCATTTTTCAGATTTGATTTCATTCACACACTCTGAACCAGTCTCAGTCGTATCGTATCAACTGAAATCATCTATTGTTAGCCATCGGATCGCCTATATATCTAGCAGCGTACGATCCATCCACCGTACCTCTCGTAGTAGAAGTAGAAGTCCTGTCCCATCCCCGGCGGCGGCGGCGGCGGCGCGGGTGTCCCTCAAATCTCCCCGTCCGGCGGCCGCCCATTCTCCGATCCGCCGCACGCACACAGCACACAGCAGACGACGAACGGCATGGCCACCAAGAACAAGGTGGCGGCGCTGCTGCTCTGCTTCCTCTTCCTGGCCGCGATCGTCTCCGCCGAGGTATGTATGGTGTGTATGTTGGATTGGTGATCCCTCTCCAGTCTCCATGGCATCAAGTACCGACTGGCGTTGTGTACTTGTGATGGGTTCATTTCGTCCATCTCTGACATTTCACACGTTTCGGATCTCAACAACTCGACCTGAAGATCATCGCCGGCAATGGGATCGACAACGACAGTGAAGAGCAGCTAGACAAAGGCGGCGGCGGCAATGGTGGCCACCACAAGCACAAGGTAACACAACAAACCGACCAGCACGACGTAATGCATCAGATCAATAACAACCTGGAACTGGAAACGATGAACGCGTGCATCGATCTGCTGTTGTGTTGTGCAGGGCCACAACAACGACAAGGACGGCAAGGGAAACCTGAAGCCGTCTCAGTGCGGCGGTGAGTGCCGGCGTCGGTGCTCCAAGACGTCGCACAAGAAGCCGTGCCTCTTCTTCTGCAACAAGTGCTGCGCGGTGTGCCTGTGCGTGCCGCCGGGGACCTACGGCCACAAGGAGACCTGCCCCTGCTACAACAACTGGAAGACCAAGGAAGGAGGGCCCAAGTGCCCGTGATTCGTTCATGGGCCGTGCATGGGCCACCCTTTCCATTTCCTTCCAGTTCCTCTTATCCGGCCGCCGGCCCGTGTTTTTTTTTATTTGTCAGTATTAGTTTGTTTGGGCCTCAACCTCATAGTAGCATCCTCTGATCTCAAAAAACAAAACAAAAAAAAAAACAATATGGAGGATTACTCATCATAAAAAAAAAAAAAGAATTCAGTGTGCCCTTTTTGTGCCGTCGCAAGCGACAAAACAGGTTAGTATTCTTTTTCTTTTTGCGTATGAAAACAGGTTAGTATTCGCCTAATCTTGCCAGACACGGGTTGCTTTCTACTGTTAGTCATTAAAAACCTGCACGCAATCAGATCCCATGCATGCATGATTGGTCGCTACCATGCAACAAAACAAAACCGAGAGTATCATCGTTCCATCATCTATCAGGAATTCAGGATTGCATGCATGGCCAACAGTTTGACTATTGTGAATTTAGGGCCAGATGCTACACCTAAACTACCTACTACAGTACTTCCTGGCTCCTATCCAAAAAAAAGTACCTTTCTCGTTATTTCAAGAGTCTAACAATTTTAGGTTTATTCAAATTTATACAAAAAACAGTACTAATATTTATAATACCAAATAAATATTATTAAGTTATTCAGAAAATATATTTTTCATATAGTAAACTATGACGAAGGCATAAATATCCATACTATTTTGTGAATCTAGTCCAACTTTAACTCATTCAAATCTAGAGTTGCACTAATACATTTTAGAATGGAGGAGATGCCAACTGCCATCATAGGCAAACAGAGCAGGCACTATCCATGAGCATACCCATAGGACATGAGAGATGCCCTTTGTCCTCCAAGTAAGGACAATAATCAATAGTCTGTCCAATTCTAGATATGGTTAGACTAGAACTCCATTGAGTTTCGTTGAGTTTATTCCAAAAATTGTCAATACTTCAGAATCTGAATAAGTATGAAAAATAAATTCCAGAATAAATTTAGTTGTACTCTTATAGATTTTTTTTTAATAAACAGAGTACAATTGGAATTCCATATACCATGCTTGCAATGCAACATCCTCTCCTCTCCTTCCATTGATTCCTTCCTGCCGTTCCATTGAGGTTCAGTGAATATGAATTATAGTTATATGATCTCGTTTCTGACTTTTTCCCCAGTGTGCCTGCACTGCAATGGCCTGCATATCCTTATCAACTCACCTGTTTACTGTAGTAACAGTGGCAGTAACAGTAACAGTGCCGGCGCCATCTCATCTTTCAGTCATTCAGTTAGCTCGCCCACTCCAGCATAAGGATCATATTATCGTGTTGTCCTTGTTCCATTGTCGCCCGTAGCAGCGCCCGATTGGACGCGAACCAGAAACAGTCACGAATACGATGCCATGTCTTCTTGCTCCTGCCAATGGCAAACACGTTGGCCCGAGCTTAGCTCCACACACAGTCGCCCCACCACGCACCAATACCATGCAGGAGAAAGCAACGCAACCAAAGCCAGGAAAGGAAGGCGCGTGCCATTGACACGGAAAGAAGCGGAACCGCAAGGAAGAGGGAGAGAAAGAAGAGGAGCCGAGAACCACGACGCCGAGCAACAGCAAGAAACCCAACCTGGAAGCGACGATAGCAGGGCTCGCGATTAGATCGGCGACGGCGACGGCGGGAAGGGCGAAGGCGGCGCGAGATCGACGATGGCGACGACAGGAAGGACGAAAAGCACGAGAGTGGCGCGAAGACGAGACGACGAAGAAAAGGAGATGGAAGGCAGGTAGCCGAGTTAAATGCGGTGTAGGACGGCCCAATAGGAAGGAGCGACGAATTCGAGAACGACGGGCCAATGAACAAGGCGCACGCGGTAGTCTGCTATTGACTCAGTCCGATGGACGATGTCCCACACTGATCCACGTTGGCAATCCGACGTGGGTAGCCTGGCGGCCCCCCAATCTTAGGCGGATGAATCTTTCCCCGGTCGCTCACCGGTCACTGCACTGCATGTATGGATGGATCCAGAGATCGATTTGACAGCCGCGGATCGGATCCATCCTCAGTGCACAAACACATACTCTATGGACCTCAATTACTTCATCGAATTGCTTCACTTCTCTTTACCTGCATTGACCTCAAGCAAGCGAGTCGCTGTCTTGCAGCTTAGCGTCAGTTGCAGATGAACACTAGCCAAGCTGGCTGCTCATATAAGCACTCATGTGTTGGATTGCATCTGTCAAATATAGGAGTCTCCTCTTAATGGCAAACGTGCTCAAGCTCAGCCTAATGGCTGAAAAAGATCGATAGGAGAGCAGAGCAGAGGAGAAGGCACAAGGCAGCTGAGGTCCAACCAAGTTTGCGGTGCTGGGAGCCAAGCAAGCTGGCAGAAAGGGAAGAGGGCTTCAATTGCACGCGACTCCTCCCCTCCCCCTTCACTTCACATGATCCATCTGTCCGTCCTTGGCAAACGCCAAACGGACGCCAGCCAATTCGTCCATCAGCCGGTGCATCTATCTGCATTCATCAACCACTACTGTTGCCCACACCCATATGAATGAATTCATGCCAACGATTGGTAGGGGACCGTACCTCCGGGCCTGCCTGGACCCTTTCCTGCCTGATGAGTAGCTTATATTGCCATCCATCTATCTTGGCTTCTTCCATCTGTCAGATGATCGATGCTAGTAGTACTAGTAACCAAGGTCACATTTTTTTTTATATATATAACAAATAAACATGACTGATGATGATGATCTGCAGAAGCTGAATTATGTCTATTGACTGATGGCATGCAACAGAAATGCTGTAGAGTACTGTGCGTGTGATCTTGGCTGTCAGTGGCCTGAAAACAGACATTCTGCTGGGCAGAGGTGAGGACAGAGGGGAATGGCAGAGCTGCTGATCATGATGAGATGAGAGCTTCCAGTGACAGTGTGCGTGCGTGTGTGCGTCCCATGTTGGTGTCCTGTTGCGCTTGCATGATTTGATTTGATTTGATAATTATATGTACAGGTGGAGCCTGCCTGCCTGACTAATACTGTGTTGATCACATTATCCACCAGCTAGTTTAGTACTAGTAGGGCCTCCCCTGCTCTGGGAATTAAAATCAATTCATCAGGTCAAACAAATTGACCTCTGGTTTACTAGGTGTAGTACTTAGTACTAGCTAGCTAGTAGTAGGAGTACTTGCCAATTGGCAAAGCATTTCATCCCATCCACAGTGTACTTGGCTACCTTTTTCAACATTTCGTTTAAACGATGTTGGCGTTTGATCCCATCCACTGCATTCTATCATCATTATGAGTTTTGTAACATGTTCGTTCATTGTACCATTGATTGTGTGCTTCTAATTAATGATGATGACACCAATTAAGAGTCTTCTTCATGTCAAAATTTGGATCTTAGTAGATAAGTCTGATAACTGAGTAATGATTGAACTCCAGTTTGTTGTTAGGTTGACAAAAGTCCATCCACTTGTCAATGGAGCTTTTTTTAGATTCTTAAGGAATCAAAGCATTCCGGCCTGCATCATCCAACTTGTCAAGGGAGTTGGTCTTAACTCTTACTAAGTGATGTACTCTGATTCCTAAGAAGACTAGTACAATTAATCATCGTTGCCTATTTTTTAAAAACAAACTAAAATCTTTGGAGAAAGCTTATGGGACAGTGATTCTGACATGTCGGATCTGATTGGCACTCCGAGCCCGAGATCTTTATAATCTAAAAATGCCGTTGTTCAGTAAAATACTGTGATTCAGAAACATTTTTGCAATGTTTACGTGTACATTAGTTTTAGCTAGACAATGGCGGTTGTAAAGTTTTCACTGTATATTCAGGAAAAGGACTTCATATACTAGCACCTAATAAGTTTCCATCAGTCTTTTGGGTGACGTGTATTGGAAAAATAAAGAATTTGCACTGTTGTCAGGATCCTGAGAAACATTTACCATGATTCATTCCCTGTGGTATGATATTGCAAGTGCAAAATGGAAAAAGTAACGCTTTAGACTTAATAGCTGTACTCTGTATAGGTGAAGAACTTAACTGGTGCAGTTGGATTGTTGTTTCAATCTGAAACCAATTTAGCTTTTCATTTTTCCTTTTCCAATTCTCTAGATATTAGGAGATGAATAAGAATAACGGCATCCCCCAATGTAGCTTTTATTTTCTTTTCCTTGAAATTCCATAGCTATTAGGAGAGGAGATGAATAAGAATAATGGCGTCCCCTACCTGGATATGCTTCCATTTCATTTGGGAAAGTTGTCAAGCAGAGTAGGAATTTATACCATAGCATTGGTGAGGTGAATATATGCTTAGTGTTTATTCTTTCTGAGAGAACAAAACATAATTTTTTTTTCAACACCGATTCCGCCACAGAAGACTAGTTTGGCTACTGAAAACGACCATTCAGTATCTTTGTCACCAACGTTGGATCGACTCTAGTCTACCAGTCTAGTCAATTCAACCACGGTATGGTAAATCTTTTTCCCTGATCTCTCAATGCCGACAAACAAGATATCATGGCATCTTTCAGGTACCCATTCCAGCCTCACTCTTGGATGATCATCACCCTAGCTACAACTACACTGCATTTGTTTCATGTCCATTTACCCTGTATGGAATAATCTGCCTAAAGTTCCCAGCTACATTGGCATAGGTTTGGACAAATCAGACACAGATGCAGATCACAGGTTCAGATGTGGCCAAATTGGCACAAAACCTGAACTCTGAAGAAGTAATGGTGGCCAGGCCATATCCCCACAATTGCTGTAGCTACCTCCAGGAATGCATTGCACTTGAGCTGTTCATGTCACACAGCTATACAACACCACAACATCATTGACCAATGGTGACCTGATGAATTGGAGCACATGATCGAACAATAAATTGAACAGTTCCACTGGTCAGATGTCAATCAGGAAGAAAAATAGAGGGAAGAAGGTGGTACAAGCAAGTGCGGCAAGCGTGGAAGCCGGAGGACGAAATGGAGAAGAGTCAATTGGAGAGGAGTGCTTCTCTGTCCAACCTCAACTCAGATGTGCATCCAAGATACCTCTTTCTCATGCCTATGTGCCTGCTTCTCTTCTTTCTGCTCTCTGTGTAACTGTGCTCCTGCACAATTCTCTGGATCTCCCAAATCTGACCAAATTGGATGTGCAATTTCCGTTTCTTTTCATGCTTCCTTGTCAAGATGTCGGTGTCGGTAAACCGAAACCTTTTCTCAGCATATATTAGCAGCTAGCTAGTACATATATGAGTCTCAATCTACCCAATGCAAGACCCCTCAGACGTTCTGTCAAAGTCAATTCACATCTAATCTTGTCCACTAATGGGCCTACTATTACTAAAAATGTTGGTTAGTTGGCCATGCTGGTCTTTGACAAATATAATAGAATAATATATATACTAGTCAGATCATCAAACTGCCACCTTCAGTACTCTCTTCTGGTAGGTAGCCACACCACAAGATAGCATATAGCCTGTTGTTACTTGTTAGAGCTAATAATTTAAAACTGACAACTGAAATAACGACCAGCCTAGCTAGTTCACCCATAATGTGCCAAAGTACTCACTCATCAGTCATCACTCATCAGCCAGAAGATTAATTCAAAATAAACAGTACGATGTACTAGTTTTGTGCAAACCAAGGAATTTTCACTGCATTCTGCCATCAAGTGTCATTGGTTTACTAACATGACTCTCTCAAAATCCATCTGGAAAAAGGTAGAATACAAAAGAGTGCACGCATAACTGTTTTGGAACGTACCGTGCATAGACAAGGTGTAGAGCTGATTGAAGAATTTCCGCGAGTGCGTGATTGATGAATAAAAGTAGTATATATCCCCATCATGATTGGTGACTCATAATCCACTTGGAAATAAAGCAAGACATGTAAACAAAACAAACAAAGAAAAGATCCCTAACAAGTAACAATTAACACACATTGCCATGAAGAAGCACGCGATGTTACGCGAGATAGCGAATTCCTAACGCGTGATTCTTAACAAGCATATTGGATTATTACTTCATGACTCACTATACATATCTCTTTCTTTAAAAAGAGCAAATACATAAATTGCGTGTAAATTAGTGACACCTGAAACTGAAACCGACAAAATACAGCGAAAGAGTGAAAGCATTGTTGCCATTTCAGTATGAGTATGACTTCCAAAAACAAAAGATCGTGCGCCAGGACAGCAGGTCCTCACTGCTCTAACTAGAAAAGAAGAGTTAGTTCTTAACCCGTGATCTACTTATTAGCAGCTAGCTCACCCTCCTCTTCCTCTCCCATATAAAAAGTCCCACACCCTCATCCCCTCCAACTCCAAGGCCGTGATTGCAATAGAGCATCTCTTTTTCTTGTTCTTCCTTCCATATGCTCTGATCGATCTTCCATCTCGATTGATCGATCAATAAAGGTTCCATAGCATCACCAAGATCAAGGACTTTTGAATTATATATGGGGCCTCAGCAAGATCGGCGGTCCATGGCGAACGGGACGGCGGCGAGGAGCAAGGAGGCGGCGAAGGTGGTGCACTACCGGGAGTGCCAGCGGAACCACGCGGCGTCCATCGGCGGGCACGCCGTGGACGGGTGCCGCGAGTTCATGGCGTCGGGCGCGGAAGGCACGGCGGCGGCGCTCCTGTGCGCCGCCTGTGGATGCCACCGCAGCTTCCACAGGCGCGAGGTGGAGGCCGCCGACGACCGCGACTGCTCCTCCACCACCTCCTCCGGCTGAACGAATTCAATGATGAATCGCCGCCGGCCGGCTGGCCTGCACATGCCGGATCGGAGTGAGCTCTAGCAGGTGGGTGGGTGCATGATCTGGGGGTTGGCATTGAAATGATTGGTATAGTAGGTGCATTATATTCAACCGTATATGGACGCGATTTTTATTTTTGTTTCTTCCTCTTCATTTGTTCTTGGATGGTTTCAGTGAAGAATTTTATTGTGTGTGATGTAAGATATGTGTTGATCGTTGGTATATGGTGCTTGTATGTAATGTAACTGATGATGATGTGTGCCTGTGCTAGATGTGTATATATAAAGTCGAGTGATTTCCATGTTAATTACTTCTGTACAGAAATGAATGAACATGCATCTTATATACATGTGTCCTTCTTTTGTTTGAAATTGGAATTTGTGTAGCTGATAATCACAATTGGGTTCTGCATTATTTGGTCCTTTTCTTCTTGAGGCCTTCTTCCCAATCCCCTCACCGCGATATCGATCTCGCTTCATTCCAAGTCTGATCTTAGTATCTTACTACTACTTTGGTTGATTAGTATGCAAAAATTGAAGTGCGGATTATCGGCGCACTACCGAGCTGCTGGGTGCCTTTGCTTGTACTGAAATCAAGAAGTCCACTTTGTTTTGTTTAACTGAATATATAATGGGATCATCACCATCTCTATAATATATGTTATCCTCCCCACTAGCCAGGATATATGAATATGATCGATGCATATGGTTCTTGTCTGGGGATTCAGGACTCCGTGGACCATTTTTTTTTTTTTTTGAATAAAAGGGCACAGCCCCAGCCATTGCATTGCAAAGACCATAAACATTCAGCGTTACAGTTCTCAGGTGACCACACCTGTTCATGGGATCGAAGCCCACCAAGCTACCACTACTTAAGCTACTAAAGAAGTTCTTTTCCAGTGCCTCTCTTAACACGGGAGAGCAGGCAAACTACTTATTAAAGCCAACGAAACAAGCTTTCAAAGCCCCTCCCGAAAAGCTTGATAGGTCCATCCACTTCATTCCAGTAGCACCAGCCATCTTCTCCTCCATCTTCATCTTCACTTCATATGGGAACCCCATTTTGCCTTTGCCAAAAGCTGTCTGGTACATAAAACGATCCCAAGGATCTTGGACCCTTGCCATCAAGCAATCCTTGGATGTCTTGTACCCGGCATCTTCATCTTCATAAGCTTCGAGTATTCCTCTCCACTCCTGGCGAGCACCACCCAACTTTGCAACATCATTGCAATCTTCAAAAAGAGATCCCTCACATCTAACCAAGGTGCACAACGAAAACAAATCAGATTTCTTAGTTTCCCCCCCACGGGGCTGCACAAAAGATGTTGCAGACTAAGAACTTTTTGTTAGATAACCACATCTGTCCTATTGAGATGAAATCTCTACCAACTTCTCTATCCAAAACTTCAGACAACCCTTCCCACATCTGTTTTGCTACATCACACTCAAAAAATAGATGTTGACCAGTTTCAGCCTCTTCACAAAATAAGCAGGTTAGATTGTCTAACTTTTTCCTAATATTAACCTGATCCCTAGTCAACACCTTGTTCTTAGACACTAACCACAAGAAGAAAAGAACTCTGGGAGGCACCTTAACTTGCCAAAGGGCAGGAACAAAAACAGGAGGAGAAATTCCTCTAAAATTCACTATCCTATACAAAGTCTGGGTAGAGTAGACACCACTAGTGTTAAATTGCCAAAGTAAAGAGTCTTCCTCCTCAGACAGGGAGATAGTAGAAGCAATCTGCACCACTTCTTCCCACATAGCATAGAGCCTATAATCCACTCCTCTTCTAAAAGTGCACTTTAAATCCACCCCATCCCACAACTCTGCAACAGTACCATTCTTTTCCTGGACTAACACATACAACTCCCAATATTGAATAGCTAAACTAGAAGGTCCTAACCGGTTGTCCTCCCAAAATTTCACTTTCCTCCCATCTCCTAATTTCCACCTATAGCCAAGGCCTTTGCCTTTGCACCCACATAAAACCTTTCATGAACCGTGAAGCACCTACTTGTATTAATACGAGAATATATTAGGGTTATTGGTCCTATATTTGTAATCTAAGAACTGTTTCCACATCTTCTTATCATCTGCATTATACCTTTTGACCCAAGATGCCAAAAACATAAATTTAAATCTCTAAGGTTAGGAATCCCTAAACCACCAAAATCTTTTAGCATAGCTAGACTCTCCCAATTTACCAAGTGAAACTTGTGTTTATCCTCATTATCATTCCAAAGACAATTAGCCAAGTGAGTAGTAATGGTTTTAATTGCCCACTTAGGAAATCTAATAAAAGACAGCAAATAAATAGGAATACTTGAAAGACAGGTTCTAACCGAGGTAACTCTAGCAGCATGAGAAAGTAGTTTACCTCTCCAGCCTCCTATTCTATCTAGTAGTTTGTCTACAAGAGGTTGTATGTCTTCCCTCTTTAGTTTTTCATAGTGCAAAGGGACTCCTAGGTACTTTAAAGGGAATTTGCCAAGAGGACAAGATAACAAGTGAGAAATACTATGAGCTCTATCATCATCTATATTCATAGTAACTACCTCACTCTTATGAAAATTTACTCTCATACCAGACACTTGCTCAAACCACATCAAAATCCCCTTTAAATTTTGTAAATGATCCATATCATTATCAGAGAAGATAATGGTATCATCAGCATACTGCAAAGAAATCACACCCTCTGGTCTAAAACCAACCCCTAAACCCCTAATTAGTCCAGCATTAGCACCTTTGATTAACATCCTTGTTAACACATCAACTACCAAATTAAACAGCAATGGGGACATAGGGTCCCCTTGCCTTAACCCTTTTCCTGGCTTGAAGAAGTTACTTTCTTCCCCATTCAACATAACACCCACAGAACCCTGTCTTATTAGCTTACTAATCCAACTTAACCAAACCTCACTGAAACCTCTAGTTCTTAGAATCTCAAAAAGAAAATCCCAACTAACTCTATCGTAGGCTTTCTCATAATCCAACTTAATCACACACCCTGGTTCTCCACTTCTATGTACTTCATGCACTAATTCATGAGCTATAACAACACTCTCAAGTATAAAACGCCCTTGGATAAAAGCACTTTGGTTTGGAGAAACCAACCTGTCTATAACCTTTCCTAATCTTAAAGTCAAAGCTTTAGAAAAGATTTTAAAACTACAGTTAATTAGGCTAATAGGTCTGAACTTTTTAATTGACCTAGCTCCCTCTTCTTTAGAAATAAGGGTTAATAAAGCAAAATTTAGCCTATACAAATCCAACTTTCCAAGTTGGAAGTCCTGAAACATTTGCATTAGATCCCCTTTCACTACCTCCCAATACTTTTGATAAAAGAAAAAGGAATCCCATCGAGGCCCGGGAGACCCATCACTATAACAACTAAATACCACTTCTTTAATTTCTTCCTCGGTAAAAGGTCTAGTCGGGAAGTCATTTTCCTCTTCGGTTACTAAGTCTCCTGGTCCCCGAAAGTCAGGCTAGCGAACATTAGCTCTTTCCTCTCTAGCAAACAGATTTTTGTAGAAGTCCACTTTGCTATCTCCATCATGCCTTTTTGATCTACACAATCCTATCTGGTCCCTCTAATATTTCTACTCTCTTCCTTCTACTCCTCCTCTGTTAGCAACAGCATGGAAATAAGCAGTGTTCCTATCTCCTTCTGCAATATCTCTATCCCTAGATCTCTGTTTTGCCTTAATTTCCTCTAGAGCCCAGATACTATTCAGATCCTTTGCCACACCTCTAAATCTATCTAACTCTTGATCTGACAGCATCCTGGACTCCATCTCTTTCTCTAACAAATTATACTCTAGAGACAACCTATTTTTCTCTCTATTCATTTCTGCCACCTCATTAGCAGACCAACCTCTTGCTATTCTTCTAAAAGACCTAACTCTGAACTGCCATCTATCTAAACTATCTAGACTTGGACAAGCCAGATTCCAGACTTTGTTCACTACCACCCTAAAATTACCTTTAGAACACCACCACTTTTCACACCTAAACATCTTTTTACCAAAAAACTGATTGTCCCCAGAATCCACAAGCAAAGCATTATGATCACTGGGGTGCTTAACTAGACCCTTGACACTAATCAGAGGGAATTTTTGTTCCCACTCAGTATTTATCAACACTCTATCTAATTTTTCCATAGGATCTATCTCAATCAAGGCCCATCTATCAATCCAGTCACTAAAAGCTTCAGCCCACTTAAAATTAATAGCCCCATTATTTTTATCCTTAGCAAATCTCACCAGATTATAATCTCCTACCAACAACATTGGCCCTTGCCATGACCTCATGACTTTTTCTAACTCATCTAAGAACTCTTGTTTTCCTTCTTCATAAGGACTACCATAGACCACCACTAGTTTCCAAAACCACCCTGAACTAATATCAGTAATCATCACACTAATAGTATAATAAAAAACATCACCCAAATAAGAATTAAATCTGTCTTTATCACAACCAACTACCATCCCACCTGCTGACCCTTTAGCAGGCAGTAAATGCCAAGAGAAGTTCCTACTGCCAGATAGTGTCTTAAACTCACTATTTGAAAAGGACTCTTTCTTAGTTTCAATCAAACCAACTATATCTACTTGTGAGCTTTTTATCCTGCTAGCTACAGCAGGGATTCTACCAACTGTATTTAGCCCTCTCACATTCCAAAAGATCCCTCTCATTGGAAACTTTTGTTTTTCCTATTTCTCCTATTCTTTACTATGGACCACGTCCTCTCCTCCAGATCCACAGCCACATGTGAATCAGAGAGAACTCTAGTCTTATCCACTACATCACCTTCAGTGATATCATTACCCTTACTTTTGTCATTACTATCCTTGTCACTCAAGAGAACCCTACCCTCCCCGATCTCACTTTGCTCCCTCCTACAATAGCTACTTTAATTTGCTTGAGCAACTTCTACCCTATCTACCTTCTTACTACCACTACACTCCCCACCACCCGGTGGCAACATTGTTGTTTCCTTTAATCACGAGAATCGAATTATGACTACACAAACCTATCGCGATTTCACTAAATGTACTTTTTCTTTTATCATCTAACCTGAAGCACATTATGCACACTATTCATAAGACCATCGGTCGACTACTCACATCAATACCAATCTTAGAAGCAATATCTACTAAAGTATCTTTAGAGAAGCTAGTTACTTGGTTGTTACCTGCGAACTTCCGGGTTACTTTTCTTCTTCAAGTCTTGAGCTCTTCCTAAGACTGTCCCTCCATCAAGAGGGTGTCTTTTACTCTTCCTCTCAGGGATCATAGGACCCCACTTTTGCTGCCTTTTCTTTGCTCCAGCCTTGTTCTTTTCATTCTCATTAACATTCTCATCTTTTTCTATCTCAGCCTCATCTTCTACCTGCCCCTCAGATTTAGAGTTGATCACCACCTCCTCTTCCATTTTTTCCACATCATCAGTCCCAACTCCCTCAATAGTATCTTCCTCCATGTTACCAAACAGATTGTTTGGGTTTGAGCTACCGTCACCACTTCTCAACCCAGAATATGCATAAATCCATTCTTCTGGTAACTGAAAGCTCTCACCATCTTCATGTAAGTCTTCTGTCTCACCTTCTTCCTTGTCAGATTCCTCTAATTCCATTGCTTTTAACAGGTTCATGCAAACCGACCTCTCCAAGTCCTGATTGTACAGCTGACAGTTTTCCTCAGCAAAAGCCTTAGACAGACTCCTCACGGTTCTCCCTCCTTTGGGAGTGGACCCAGATTTCTCGAGACTTGCTCCTCCACTACCTCCATCGCTTTATCCTTTGCCCCCTACTCTCATCTATTCCACCATCTTGCTTTCCATCTCCCTTGTCAACTTGTGGTTCGGGATCTTCAAGTTCCTCATCATCATCACCATAATCGGCATCCTCATCCTCCCCACCTCCATCTTTACCATCAGGATCCTCTTGCACTACCTCCTCAGTCTTGAAATGGATCAGATAAATGTCATCTTTCATCTCCATCACCCTCCTCAAAAGCACTTTTGCAGGGTCTCTACACTTTATCTTGACTCTCACCATAGCAAATGAGCTAGCAAATAAAGACTGCCAATCCACACTAACCATTTTCCCCAGAGCTGAGCAGACCTGTCTCAGAGTGGCCCAATCACACCACTTTGGTGGTATTCACGATATACGAACCCACACTTCTTCCGGCTTTCCCACAAAAAGTTATGTTCCCATTCCAAGTCTTGAGAGAGACCATTACGAGACCCACCACCGAGATAAAAGTAAGACCCATCCTCAAAAACAAAGTTCTCCACCTTCTTGTCCTGTGGGAATCTGACCAAGTACTTGTTTACTTCCAATTGCTTGAGTTGCCAGTCCCAGCCCTGATCAAAAACTTTCCTGAGATAGCTAATGATGCTTTCTTGCTCCATCTGACCCCTCTCCACAGTGAAAATAGCACAGTTGTCGAAACCACTCCACAGCTTGAATCTATTTGGCCTTTCTTCCACATCAATATGAAAGAAGCCTAAACCTCTGCAAGCACTGCCCAGGAATTCTGCTGGCATTATGGGCTCTTTCCACTTGGGACAATTCTCTGCTATATGCTCTTTCCTAAAGCAGATGAAGCATAGCTTTGGCTTAGGACAGGCGGCACTAAAATGGCTCTCCCCACGGTTATATCAAATGATATTTCTGGCTTAACTTCTCCACTTTTACCCTCTTCTACCTTGTTCTGGTCTGACTTAGCTTGAGAATTCACAGCTCGAGCACAGCGGTTTTGGATCGGTTGGCCCCCATCCTTCGCCCCCGGTGGCCGAGTTTGAGTGGTTTTACCTCGTAATTCTGCACCGGTGCTCTCGGTCCCGTGGCCGGTGATTGTTGGCTGGCCTTGCATCGGGCTGGCGGCGCGCCGGCCGGGCTTCTTTGTGGCGGCGGGGAAGAAGCCATACGGACCCGGCGGAACTGGGCGCGGGCCCATGGGGTGAGGATAGTAGGCATGCGGCCAACCACCTCCAACCCAAGGATCCCAGTCCTCTCCCCCCGGGCTCCTTGGACGGTCACCTCGCCCTCCTCTCCCCGCCATGCCCGACTTGAGCACAGCCGCGTACGACGGCCGGGAACCGCCGCCCCAGATCTCTTCAACAAACCGGAGCTTCGATGCCTCCCTCACCACACGGCCCTCAGGATGAACCGGTTGGTAATTTCTGGATCGAAATCGCCTCTCTCCCGGAATCTCTGGGATCCACACCCGATTCCCCTTCTCCTCTCTCCCAGCCCTAACCCTAGGTTTACGGGCACCACCAACTACTCCAGGCTTGGGGCAATCTGGGAAATACCAAAATTCACCAAAAATTCCTCAATTGCCCCTCCATTGTCGTCTTCCTCCTCCGGCCCTGCGGCGTCCGATCTCGATCCATCCGCACCCCGGCGGATCTCAGGCAGCGCGCCGCGCGGACCTCCTCGACCAACCTTGCCCCCGGTCACCACTCTCCGATGACTCACCCCACCGGCGCGGAGACGTGGCAACCGCGGCGGGGTCCCATGTCCTCGACACGGGCTCACCGGCGGCAGCTTCCACTCCGACCGCCTGGCCGGCGTCGGAGTCGCCAAAGGAACCGCCCCAGTCGCCGCTCTCATGTTTCCTCCCACCCGTGATAGTATCTGTTTTGTATGATCGCCATTTGTTAGCCATTTGTCAGTTTTTTCCCCCTTGATCAATGAACAGAAACCATTTGTCAAATCGCCGTTGGTGCTAGCTAGCTGTGCTGTTAACGACCCAACGCAACCGGATCAAGAAAAAGTGGAGTACTGTGCAGTAGACCTGTAGTGTGCCCGAGCTAGGCAGCACTTGAATGTGTTGTTGTCAAGCGTGTCGACATTATATTGCCGCCATATCATGTTGGCGTCATTTTCAGTCGTCTCACCGTTGTCATTCGGATATTGCTGCCTGCCAATGCCAATGCCAGTGCCTCCCATGTACTGTATGTGCACTAAGTACTGTCAGATATATTCTTCAAGTCCACTCTCCACGATTTCACTGAAGCATTAGTACTTTCTGCTATTAGTTCAGAGATATTCAGATCAAAGCAGGGCTGCATACCTGCTTGACGCTTGTTAATCGGCAGGCAGGCAGGTGGAGGATCTCTGAATCTCTGATGAGCAGTTGTTACAGTTACAGTACTGATCTGATGCAGGCCAGGCCAAGAACCGGCCGGCAGGGGCTGGTCCAGAGGCAGGCCAATGCCATGGATCTCCCTAATCCATGGATCCTCTGCCGGCACTGCTCCATCGGAATAGGATGATTGCTATGCATGCGCTGCGCTCGATCGATAGTTGCCAATGCCAGCTAGATTTGGTGTGCTGGGCGCTGGGACTGATGGGACCCCGGCCGGCCGGTGGCCGCTGTGGCCAGGCCGGGCCGGCTGCTGTGCTGTCCATCGGTGGGTCGACGCCGCCACTTCCAAATCTTGGAACAGGTGAGGTACCATGTACGCACACGCATGCATGGAGCCATGGACCATGTGCTCATCACAGATCGTAGATAGATAGATCCACGCGTGCGTGGAAATCGTGGCCACCGACATGATTGGAACCTTGGTAACTTGTCTTGTAGTAGTAGTATCATCAGTCAGAACTGAAAAGTGAAACTGAAATGAGGTTTTTTGCAAATCTCTTCCCGTCCTTTTGGAGAGAGAGAGAGAGAGAGTCAAATTGAACTGAGTCAACTCTCTGGGTTAGTCATATATGCTACCAAATTGCAAGATTAGTGGATTCTACGGGATTTTCAGGAAAGGACTATTAAAGATGAAATTGTTTCTTTAGGGCGTGATGAGCATGTAAGAATGAGAAGTTTACTACCATCCTAAAAAAAGACAATAGAAGGTAAACTACAACTGCAAAGCAACCTACAATCTCAAAGGCAACCAAAGAGCGACAAACAACACTTGTTGAATAAGCAACCGAATCGGCCAACTAATAAAGCAGAGGTAACATGATTTTTTTTTTTTAAAAAGATCAATACATGGGTAACATTATTTAATAAACTTCTATAAATGGGTAACGAGTGTCACCATCATATACATGTGAAATTTATAGTAAAAGATTTGTTTGACAAATGTTAAAAATCTAGGATCCAATGTCGTGTGTTTTTTCGAAAGAGTGCTTTGCACGTATCTCATTAAGCAAAGTTAGAATAGTCTTTACATTTCGACTATCCTAGTGGCGAGTTGCCAAGAGGATTAGGCGGACAAAACACAAATAAAAGGCGCCGACTCGAACGGTGGAGCTTCAGAGGTCGTACTAACTACTAGATTGATTGTGCGACAATGTGAGTGTGTTGAGATCCTATATCTTTGGATGGGTTTGGTAGGAACAATAATGTTAGAAGCCATGGTCCAAACATATCTCTCAAACAACACTGAATATCTACCGGGCTATTCTGGAGAGAAACAGGAGGATCACTGTCACGGCTACAGGATTTTGAGTTACAATCATAAACTTTTTTTTTAGCAACAATCATAAACTTTTCTTGGATAGTTGGATTCTACTATAAACCAAAAGGAATCAGCTCTCTCTACAAAAACCTTTTTGAAGAAACAAAATCTCTGCAAATTTGTAAGATACATATTTGAATATAATTACGTACATTCAGCACGAGGCCATATATTCGTAGAAGTTACGTTTTGTTCATTTGGAGCCCTTTATTTGTAGTTCATTGAGATCACACAGGCAAAGATGCGTCATATGTAACAACACACACACACACACACACATACACACACACACACACATATAAAAACCACTCTCACTTGGACGACAAAGGCCACGTGTATGATTGGGGGCGGAGATTCAGGGAACCTTTCTCGCAAGTTGAGAAGGCAGCTTCTTAATTCGAAAACTGTGGTGGCAGTCTTAACATCTCAATCGAGTTTTTTTTTTTATATATGTAGAAAATGGGAGTGAAAAGAAAAAAAAAAGAGAAAGAAGGTATCAGGAACAAACCAGACCAGCCCGGCGGCGGCCTGCTCCCGTCTTCCCCTCGTGCGGCCCAGCTAGGCCACCGGCCACGCGAGCTCAGCGGCCTGCAAACTCCGCCAGGTCTCGGCCGTGCAGTGCCGGCCCCGAAGTCTGCTGGGCCTTGGGCCTTGGAATCGAGGAGAGGATCGGAAATGGATCCAAGGCAGACAAACAGAGTCACCGAGACGCGCCTTTTCCTAAAAAAAAAAAGACAGACGCCTGACATCGTTAGCTTAAAACATGATGGGGACTTAACTGAATTTCACGTGCATACCTCTCAGGAGCTATCCACCGTTGCGTTCTTGATTTTTGCAGAGATTTAATACATCCCTTTAACTCTAATCCCTAAACAAAATCTCATTATGCTTTGCTTTCAATCATTTCAGATTGAGATGAGCCCCATGAGCTGGGCGGCAAATGTTTGGCTTGCTTCCCCTCTTGTGCAAACATTTTGAAATGAGAATTATATGCCTATTTACTTCTTAAAAAAACTGAATTTCATGTAACAGTGTTTTTCTAGGGTACTCCCTCTCGTCCAGAAAAGGATATATATAGTTCTCTTGTTTCGAGAAAAACAAAATACTTTTGAGTATCAAATTTACAGGAAAAATAAAAATATTATTGATACAAAATAAATATTATTAGATTAATTATAAAATACCTGTATAATTAACCTATTTGGAGACATACGTGCTGTGCTATAAACTTGGTTAAATTTGAAAGTACTAGTATATAGTGCGATTCTCGTGGTCTTTAATTCATTACGTTGTATAACCAGGTTTTCCTGTTCGGTTCTGCCTTTGTCCCTTTGATGCATGGCTCTAATAACCTCGTCATTGAGACGTCTGCTTAGCTTCAAAAACAATGAATGCTTACGGTTCTCTGTCTAGAATACCTCGTTGCTAGAAGCTTTGCCTTCAATCAGCATACAACACATGCACATGATGGGTTCTTCGTTTTAAAGCTATTGCATAAATACCTCGACACTAAGTAAAAAAAACTTGACACTTGTCAAGTTTTGCATGGAAGCACTAGACATTTTAAATGATTGGGTTAGGGGTTGTAGAGGGACATCTTTCCATAAAAAGGAGCCATCAGAGTTGGTTTTCATCACTCCACTACTCGGTTTCTCCCACTGCTTTGCCTGACGGGAATCCGACAACAGACTTGTTGTTTGTTGCTTCAGTCTGTCAGACAAGGCAACAAACAAAGCTAGCAACTGATTTTCATTACCAATGACACTCGTAGTAGATGTCACTAAGTTCACACAACGTGCACTCTTACATAAGCATAGCATTAACATAATTATTTTACATTGTAACACAGCCATCCATTCCAGACTATAAAACCACCAAAAAAGACATGTATTTTACACTAAAAAACAGTGACATACACTAAACTGAAATGCTTCTTCATGGCTTCACTTCCTCCCCAGGGCAACTAACAGCAGTGATTGGATTTTCCTGTAGAGGAGCAATTCTTGCTTCAGGGCCATGCTTTGCCCTCTTCCTGCAGTGAATCAGGGTGTGCAGAAAAAAAAAGAGAGAGATAGTAGCAGCAAAACAAAGAGCTCACAGCAAAACATGAGTACTGTATATCAATGCCCAACAATCTTAGCCTCATTTTCCCTTTTAAAAACCCTATATTCTAGAGTCTAGACTTTAACCCAAACAAATCCACTGAAGGCACTGAAGTTGATCTCCAACATCAAAGTTACTAATCTATCTGGAACATATACCCGGGATGACCACCTCGCAAGTTAACTGCACAAGTAGAGCTACCACTTGTCATCTTTCAGTTATCTAAAAACAAGCAATGCTTGTCATTTCACATTCGAGACTCACACTAGTTTTCGAGAAACGCACGTAAGCACAACACAAAGGCAGTGGAAAACAAACTGGAAAATAGTTGTGATGATGAAGTTACCTCTAATTTCTAGTTGAGGTGTTGACATCGGTTTGGGGCTAAGAATTGAAAGATGATCGTCAAAGCTCTCGTTGCCTGCATCAAAAATTGAAAAGGGAAAAGTTGTCTAAATACTTGACAAAGATCGGAGTTGGAGACTTAGTGAGTACAGAACAAAAGCTCACCCGCGCGTCTTGTGCATCGGCCGGGGCACAGCTCGACTATGCGTCTCGCGGCGACCGGGGCAGAGCTCGCCTCGCAGGGGCGTGATGGCCATGGCATCGCGGCGCAGCGGAGCTGGCTCGCGCGTTTCTCAGCGGCTGGTGCGGAGCTCCCACAGACGAACGGCGTCGACTCCACGCAAGTCGCGAGACAGGGCTTGAGGATCTCTGGCGCGCGGTAGTTGGGCCCTCGGCTCGAGAACACCGCCACACGCGGCGCCGACCAGTGGCGAAGCTAGAGCACACTAGAGGGGGGTGCACGTGCCTTGTGGGTGCATGGATATGTGTTTTAGTGGGTGCCTATATGGTGAAATTTCAAGAAAATTCATTGTTTTTATAAAATTTAGGGGGTGCCTAGGCACCCGCTCTCCATAACGTAGCTTCGCCCCTGGCGCCGACGGTGACTTGCTAATGACCTATCCGCCGCCGGCCCAAGGATCAGATCCATGAGCGCGCCGCCGTCGTGGGAGGGCAGTACGGAGCGACCTCGGCCCCGGCGCAGCCCTAGTGGCATCAACGGCGCTGAGCACCTCCAGCGGGGCGCGGATCGAGGACGGTGGCCGGGCGCGGATCGAGGACGATGGACGGTGCGCGGATCGAGGACGGTGGCCGGTGGCATCGACGGCGCTGAGCACCTCCGGAGGGGCGCGGATCGAGGACGGAGGACGGTGGCCGGGGCGCGGATCCAGGACGGACTGGCGGCGGCGGATGACGGTGGCCGGTGAAGACGAAGAATGAATCGTATATTTTTAAGAAATTAAGGTAGCATAAAAGTGAATTAGTACTAAAAAATTGTATTTATAATCATTGATTAAAAAAAGAACTACAGAAACGCAATTACCCTTCCTTTATTTGGCATCGCTTCCCACCTCAGTTTTGGAGGCGACGGGAAGCGATTTAGCGCATATGGCCCACCGTCATAAACACAGCAATCGCCTCCCATCGCCTCCCTCCCATCGCCATTGGCCCTTCTGGTCGTCGGATCGGTCGTTGTGAGCCGTCGAAATTCGCCACAAGTATTGTAAAATCTCTCAAAAATTAAATAAAAACCAATAGTTAACCATCCGCTTGTTGATAGAGAGTACAATTGCTACCGTACAAACTTCATTCATTCACTGCACGCATTGAGTATTCGATAGTGATAGCCCTAAGCTAGTGTTTTGCTATCGGTTTTCTTCGACGAGCCTCTAGAGTACAAGAAGGATCAAAATAAGAAATCCTAATTTGGTTCTAATAAAAGTGGGCGCAGTAGGACATTTACGGTCTCTGAATCCCTCTAGAGTATGGGAATGATCAAAACAAGAAGTCCTAATTTGGTTCTAATAAAAGTGGGCAGTAGGACATTTATGGTCTCTGAATCCACATGTATTATCAGATCCCTGGTTTAGATTAGGTCCTCTTTGTTTTGCACATATCTGTATCCACATATGTCTCTTTTAATATTAAAGTTGCACAAGCCCACAAGCCTTTTCTGTCTTCGGTAGCATAAACCTAGCTGTTTAGTCTAAAAACAACATAACCCTATCCGGTTTTTTATTTTTCTTCGTTAGTCGTTTTCGGTTCCACTCGATCTGGTTTGTTTTGTTTCTCATTTTTTTTTTGGTTCTATTCTATGTGGTCTAGTTTCTTTTAGAATTTTTATTCGAACACGATGTTCCCCGAAAGTTGTTTTTCCTTTTTTTCTTATAGGGTTTGTCTAGTCTATTTTTTTTTTCTCTTTTTTGTCCCGCCATCTCTATTCCCTACAAGTTTCCCCCATTTGCAAATATGTCTCGATTTCTTTAGCATTTTAGTTTTTTCTCTTAAAAATAAAAAATAAAAACAATACTATTGGCCTTTGAACTCATGACACATTTTCTCTAATATTATAAACAAACATTCTCACTATCAAATTGAAGTTGTTGATATAGTTTTGATTATTATTATATATATAATATGGAGTAGTCATGGTCCAACTAATTAAATTGTGAAATGAAATCTTGAGTAGTTTGTTATTTAATTTAGTCTAAAAAATGTCTCCAAGCTATACATAGGTGTACCAGTGCAATCTTCAACAAGGGTTGCCATGTGGAAAATTGAGAGGTATCTCATCACAATTTGGGGTGAACAAAACCACTCCTTGACACATTAGCAACTTTCCCCTTCCCGATTTCAATCTGATATTAGAATTATATCAATTGGTGCTTGAAGGAAGTCATGAAACTCGATATTTAACTGTACCAACATATAGATATATTTTTTAGGTGCTTTACGACAATGAAAGAAAAGTATCTATAAATTAATGTTGTATCTAATTCAATATAGGTTTAATAAGACATTGTTGCCAACGATAACATGGATGCCATGATCATGATAAAATAAATTATACTCCCTCCATCCCACGGAGTTTGACGTTTTGACTTTTGACTTCATCTTTGACCATTCGTCTTATTCAAAAAATTTTAAGCAAATAATAAAATAAGTCAATCAGTATTTATGTATCTTCATTGATAAAATAAGTCGTAATAAAATAAATTATATTTATAGAAAAAATTTGAATAAAACGAATGATTAAACAAGATGGCACGAAATCCGGGTGACAAACTCAATGGGACGGAGGGAGTAGGTCTTAAAATGTATAGAAATGTAAAAGGTAGCTAAATATTGTATAGTTCTTGCAATCATTTCTTATGAACATCTGATGATTTTTTCCATTGCAATGTAAGGACATGTTTGCTAGTAAAATAAACAGTAGAATTTGGCTTCCTTTTTGCATTAAATGCGATCAGCATGGACCATCTGCTTGCTGATAGAGAATGCAATCACAACCACAAACTACATCCACGGTGGCTAGAGCTGGGGAGAGAGGAGAGGGGAGGCACGTTTGACCTCGATGAGAGAGAGAGAGAGATGATATCAGGTGTGAGAGTGACGAATGAGAGGGGAGAAAGAGAAGTATAAGGATGTGAACATGATGGTGATAGAGAGTTAATCATATTGAAAAGAAAATTTGAGTTTACAGACAAGACACCATTTGCCACTTGGTAACCAGCATCACCTCAAATTGTGCACCCCCCCCCCCCCCGGGCGCCCGCTCGAACGGAGACCGGGCGAAACTCAAGACATCCACAAAATTACATGTTTCTAGCCTTCTTGTACGGTGTGAGTATAGCACATGATGATGTTATTTACGATAAGGAAATTTGAAATTTTACAATAGTCCTAAGTGATTTATATTATTACATTATGATCAAATATATAGTATATTGTAACATTATTGTAAATATCTCGATCACTTGTATATCGGCTCGTCAAACAACCAGTTCTCTATTGAGGACAGCTGCTGCTGGGACTCGTGGAAGAAACCGCCGTGTCCCTGTCCCATGAACACCTGCTGTGGCAGCGTCGACGACGTCGTCGTTGTCGGTGGCACATCGGAGATGGGTGACAGCGAACTGCCGGTGCCGGACATGTGGTCGAATGCGGATAAGGAAGGACCGATGTTGACGGCAGCGGAGTCATCCTTCGCCGCCGGGGAGCTCTTCATGAAGCCTTTGAGCAGCTTGGATATGTTGTTCACGCTAGAGGGGTACGACGACGACGACGAGTGCTGCGGGGCCATGAGTAGCTGGGTACTGACCTCATCAGCTGTGGAGCTGCTGCAGCCAGCTGGATGCGCGTAGCCGTAGCTGTCATCCTCGTAGAGGGGACAACTGGTTGTTGCCACGCCGTGACGATGATGGCACCGTTCGTGGACATGTCCGGCGACGGCGGCGGGAGGTGGCACGAAGATGGCGGCTCGCTGCTCTTCCTTTTCCTCCTCCAGCTTCTTCTTGAGGTAAGTGTTCCAGTAGTTCTTGATGTCGTTGTCGGTTCTCTGCGGGAGATGGGAAGCAATGGCGGCCCACCTGTTGCCCAGCAGCGACTGGAGGTGGACGATGACGCGTTCCTCGCGTGCCGTGAAGTTGCCGCGCCGGATGCCGGGGCGGAGGTAGTTGGTCCAGCGGAGACGGCAGCTCTTGCTGCAGCGCTGGAGGCCCGTGTTGATCGGCACGGAGCGCCACCTGCCGGGGCCGTGCTCGTGGATGTAGGTGACCAGGGTGAGGTCCTCCTCTGGCGTCCATGGTCCCTTCTTGATCCCCGCCTTGTCGCACTCGCACCACGGCGGCCTGCCCATCGACGATCGTCCACTACACGTAACCGCAACTGCTGATGATGTCTCCGATCCGGCCGCCGGCAGGTGAGTAGGACGCCACTTTCCATGAAGCGAGTGTCACGGTTATATATAGGAGTGTGCATTAGTGCATACTTATGTGAGAGACTAGCTTAAGTATGTGATCGAGCCCCTTTGCCCTGTCATCTAACTTAATTGCCAACTAGATTGCTAGCAACCACCTGATGCTCTAGCTATAGCTGATGATTTGTTTTCAATCATGTCTGTAGCTTACCTTAGCTATGTTTGTTGTTGTATACGTTCCCTTCTGTATGTCTCTGTTTTAAATTTCAATAAAATCCAATAGGGGGCGCAAGACCCTCCAATTTCAATAAAAAAATGGATCATATATATCATAGACTTAATGAAAGAAACTTGTTTGCCACGGTTCACATTGATGTGCAAAATTTGAGGCTAAGGCTACTAGGTAGCTAGGGTTCCTAGGCTTTTGAACTCATTCATGGCAATTTAATCCCGCCGTGTATAGGATTACGTATAGGAAAGATATCATCTAACCAATAACGAACCTATAGTTTGGTAGCAACAACCGGTGACGGAGCTTGTGGACCAAATAAGCAGGGGCCAAAATGTGTTTTGTCAAGGTTCATCTATCATAATCTGTCAAGAAGTCAGAGTGTTAAGCCTAGCAAATTGTGTTTTGTCTTCACTTTTCATTAGCTGAACCTCTTTCACATTAATTGCAGCAGTTTTTCTATAGAATATACTAGCTGCAGAGTAATAAAGATAAGATATATGAATTGCAAGTACAGAGGCCGGGGGGTGGGGGTGGGGGCCAGGACCCGTTTGGCCTCCATGAGGCTCCGTCTATGGCAACAACCATCTATGTGTTGATACTGTTTGTTTTCACTCTTGTCTTGTCTATAGGTAGCTTACGCTGCGCCCCAACGCTTGTGGCTTCAAGCCTACATATCTGGTTAACACGGTTTGTGTCTAGCTCAAGCAAGTGGTTTTAGTGCTTTGTGGGTCATCGAGTCACACTCGCAGGATGCGTAGCCATCTTCATAGGGGAGAACAAGTGTTGTCAGTTTTATTTGATAGAATAAGGCAAGGAGTGACCGGCTTGTGGATGAGAGAAGCAGGAGTGTGAGATTTATAGAAAAAAAACTACGTGATGAATTGGTAGAAAAGTATATAAGTACATGGCTCTCACTCCTACAAAGATGATTTTCCATAGGCTATTCTTTTTTTCCAGAGTCAGCTCTATCTAAATCCGTCTCTATAGAAGCCTCTAGGAGATCCTAGGATCCTAGCAACCAGGCTACCTCTATCGAAATGATTCAAAGATGACTAAAAACATTTGCCTTTAGAAATGAAGGCTATTTTTCAAAGGTGACTACAAACATTAGTTGCTCTTAGAAAGTGAAAACTTATTTCTAGAGGCAGCTGATGTTTCTAGTAGCCGTCTTTGGAAACATTGCATATAAAAAATTAGCAAATCCCTTCATCCGCAGGACAAAACCATAGCCCCTTGAGGAGGAAAAAGGGTTGCACCTTATCATGAAACTGCAGAATATAAAAGGTGACATGTTTTTCTCTTGATGTTCTTGTAGGAGTTGACTCCAAAAAGTAAGTTAATGCCGTTACAAACTTACTTTTCAAGTTTAATGCTAGATTACTTGATTAATAAGGGTTTAGGTTCTCTCTCTCTCTCTCTCTCTCTCTCTCCTTGCATGGGTGTGGTAGCCAAAATGAAACTATACCAAATCTTTGGACGGACGACTAGGATAAATTGAGTAGGGAACATGATTTTCCCACTATTGAGCCCCATGTCTTGATTTTCATGGCCTACTAGTTAACTTTTGAATGAGGGTTATGGTTGGATCTAGAATTAGATCTAGATATATGCATGTCATTGTGAGATTAGGATGCTAAAATGTTTTTTTTGGAGTTAGGTTGAATACTAATTGTTGTTAATTATTTTCTTTCAATATTTTGATTGTAGCTTTAAAATGCTGAATGCTTAAATTACGTAATAGCTTGAACAAGGACTAAATTAATGAATAGCTTGATTTTTTTTTTGAAATGAATTAGTAGCTTGATTTTTGGTTTACTATTATTTTTTGCACCAGTACTCCAAGTAAAGTTGGTTTGTTTTTTTTTTTTTTTTTTTTTTTTTTTTTTTTTTTTTTTTTTTTTTTCCCCACAAAAAAAGTTTGTTTGTTTTAGTTACAGTTTAAATGGAATGAACTAATTAATGAAACATTTGTTTGCTTAAGTTGTAATATCTATGTTGCTACATTTGAATGATTCGTATTTTTTTTGTTTTGCGATGCTAAAAGATGGACATGGGCCCGCCTCCATCCTCTGCCTGGCCTGCTGGCCTTTCCCAAACCCGAAACACCGGGCCGGAGGCACAACATTTCCTGAGAAGAGAGACCTGTAATAGGAAATATGATCCAATCTCTTTCTCGATGGCTGCTGGGCTTTGAGGGAGGTTACAAGGAAACACCAGCATGATATGTGATCCAACTCTCTCCGGGTCGAGCCGTTGTAGCCAACACCCTCAATCTCTAGGTCCAGCCCACAATAAAAAAGGCCCAGCCCAGAAGCTCGGGAGAACGAGAACGGAGAAGGAGAACCCTCGTGTCGCCGTGTCCCCATTCGTCCCTCCCGAAATCCAAAATTTCGGTTGGCGGGGGTGCCTTCACCCTTCCCTCCCAATCCCCCAAATTCCAAATTCGAAATCCCAAATCCAGCGCGCGTCCTCACAAAAACCTCCCGCCCGCTGCACCCCCATTTCCCTTCCCCACTCAGATCCCCCCAATTCCCCAACCTCTCCGCCGACCTCCCTCCGACCACCAATCCCCCCGCCCCCTCGATCCGCCCCGTTGATGCGGCGGCGATAATGGTGCGCGAGCTCCGCGTCGACGCCTTCTACGCCCGGCTCCGCGCGGCCGCCTCCTCCTCCTCCGCCTCCGCCTCCGCCTCCCCGCTCCTGATCCTGCCCTCCGCCGCGGACGCCGACTCGCTCTGCGCGGTGCGCGCCCTCGCGCACGTCCTCTCCGCCGACTCCATCCGCTTCTCCATCTACCCCGTCGCCTCCGCCGCCGCCGCGAAGGCCCTCCTGCACTCCCTCTCCTCCTCCGCCTCCGGCGGGGCCGCCGCCGCTGTCTGCGTGGTGCTCGTCAACTGGGGCGCGTGCGGGGACCTGCGCGCGCTGCTGCCGACGGGCGTGGGCACCGCGTTCGTCGTCGACTCCCACCGCCCCGTCCACCTCCACAACCTCTGCGCGCGCAACGACCGGGTGGTGGTGCTGTTCACGGCCGACGACGAGCGGACCGCGGATCTCGCCTACGACTTCGACCTCTCCGCGCTCGCCGACGCGTCCGACCTCGCCGCCGACGCCTCCGCCTCCGACCACCTCCTCGGCGGGGCGGCTCCGACGCGTCCGACTCGGAGGATTCCGATTCCGATGCCGACGACGCCGACGCCGACGGATCCGGCAGCGGCAGGAGGAGGAAGAGGCGCCGGCTCTCCGACGACGGCTCCGACCCCGACCCCGACCCCGTGAGGCTGTTCGCGAAACTCCGCCGCGAGTACTACCGGCTGGGCACCTTCCACGGCAAGCCCTCCGGGTGCCTGATGTACGACCTGGCCCACACCATCCGCAGAAACACCACCGAGCTCCTCTGGCTGGCCTGCGTCGCCCTGACGGACCAGTTCGTGCACGACCGGATCACCAACGAGCGGTACCAGGCGTTGGTGATGGAGCTGGAGCAGCACATCACGGCCTCGAGCGCCACCCTCGACCCCTCCGGCGCCGGCTCCGTCGTCACGCTCAAGGACGGGACGCGGATCCGGGCGCCGGAGGCGTCGCGGATCGCGTACGAGGACGAGCCGCGGCTCATGCTGCTGCGGGAGTGGAGCTTGTTTGATTCCATGCTCTGCTCGTCCTACGTCGCCACCAGGCTCCGGACGTGGAGCGACAACGGGCTCAAGAAGCTCAAGCTGCTGCTGGCGAGGATGGGCTTCGCGCTCGCCGACTGCCAGAAGAGCTTCCGGTACATGAGCGTGGAGGTCAAGCGCAGGATGCGGGACGAGTTCGAGCGCTTCCTGCCCGAGTACGGCCTCACCGAGTTCTACTACCGGAGCTTCCTGCGAGTCCACGGGTACAGGTCCAAGGTCTCCGCTGCGGATGTGGTGTATGGCGTCACCGCGCTGCTTGAGTCGCTGGATGATGCGGGGTCCTCCAAGGGGTCTTCGGCCGCTGAGCAGTTCTGGGTCGCTTACTCTGCGTTGTCGCTGAGCAATGTTGATCAGCTGCGGAAAGGGATGCAGTCTGCGATTGAGATACAGAGGGCGATTCTGAGGCAGGGGAGCTCGGCGATTACCAAGACGGGGTTTATAAGGAGTGCTAAGAAGTTCCGGTGGGTGAAGCTGGATGACCCCGTCGACACTAACAAGCTCTGCCATCCCCAGGCGCTTACCAAGTTCTGCTTCTTTCTGATGGATGCGCTCAAGGAAAGGGGCGCGAGGATGAAGCCGCTGATCTGTGCTTGCTTGGCAAAGGAGCCGGAGAAGGTGCTGGTTGTCGGGGTGTGTGGAAGCCGAGGCTTGGGGCTGTCCAGGGAATGCGTTCGGTAACGCGTTCAGGTCTGCGGCAGAGGAGATCGGTGCGGACTACTTCCATGACATGTTTGAGTCGTCGTGGATTGTTCTGGATGTTGTTGCTGTCAGTTCTTTCATGGTTCGGTTGACGGAGAAGCTATGATCAGATGGCATGAGGGAGCTTTGTTTGTATAATGCGGATTTCATTCTTTCAGTTCCTTCCCAGGATGGGAGACTCAGGCACAATTTGATTCTCTCCAGAATAAAGGTGCTGGAGCTCAGGTGGTACATGACATGCATTTTCTGTTCCTAAATACCAGTCCACCTGCCATTTCACTAACCTACTAGTGGTAGCAGGCCTGACAGGCGTTCTGCTTTCTAAGTTTGAGCTGCCAATGATCATGACTTCAGAAAGCTGAGAAAATGAGTTTCCTCTGTTTTAACGCCCCCATTAGCCAATGATAGATCTGTAGGTTCAGATGCAAATCTGATTCTAACATAGAGGGGGCAAAGTATATTTGTTTACTGTTTTTTTCCTTTATCTCAAAGAATGGATGATTGTATCTGTATCTGCATAAACATGCTTGTGAACATTTGTTGTATTTAATTCTGTATCACAAGTTCCTTGGAATCCTACAAGTTTATAACAAGCGCCTTTATCTAGTACTATATATTTGTGAGCCTGCTCTTGTTTGTATGAAGTACAAAGCTTTCTTATGAGCAGATATGTTCTTTTCTATACAAGTATCATTGAAGCAAATTTTAAATGGCCACTTTCTTTCTGTCAGTGTGGTTGGCTGTAAACCTGTACTATGTTAATCATGACTGTTGCAGTGCTTTAACAAACTTACATGGTTGATATTTGTATGAAGGAGTACCATTATATCAGGTATGCCATATCTCCTGGACCAAGGTAGTTCAGGTAGCTACTCTGGAGCACTATACTTCCCCAATGCTCTGGGTAAGTGCTCTTTAGTGCCTGATATGTTTTCTATCTACAATCTAAAGAGAACAGGGAGTTGTTTTGTAACTAAATCCTATGGTTGTTGAGCCTGGTGTCCATCCACTAGGCTAGAAGCCAACCATTCAGAGTAACACTGTATCCTCATGTTTCACAGTACAGCCTTCTTGTGAGATTTGCATCCTAAAGGGTTAACTGAAATGATAAATTGCTAATGTTTTCCTTTTCACTTTTAGGTGCATGTTATAACAGCAAGAAATGTTGGCCATCTCAATTTGATCTGAAGCATTAAAAGTTATTTCAACTGTAAATTTGATTTTGTGTGTGAAATTTCTGTAGCATTCTATGGTTGGCACTTGTCAGTTTTTGTAGACCGGAGATGTTTATTTCTTACATAGTTACACTGACTGTTAGTTGAAGTGCTAAGAGAAGTCACTGACTCATGAACTCTGTCCAACAGAATTAGCTGTATTTCTTTCTCTTCATATAACTAGTAAACTGTAATTTCCCTGTTTTTTATTCTCCTTCATCACATGTTGTATACATGTGGTTTTCTAATTAGTTTATTGGTCATGTAAAATTACTGAACCATATGTCCATCTCCCTGATTATCTGGATAAACATGCTTGTGAACATTTGTTGCATTCAATTCTGTATCACAAGTTTTTTGAAATCCTATAAGTTTATAACAAGTGCCTTTATCTAGTATATATTTGTGAGCTTGCTCTTGTTTGTATGAAGTACAAAGCTTTCTTACAGTCAGATATGTTCTTTTTTTCAATATAAAGTAACACTGAAGCAAGTTTTAAGTGGCCACTTTCTTTTTGTAATTGTGGTTGACTGTAAACCTGTACCTGTACTATGTTAATCATGACTGTTGCAGTGCTTAACAAACTTACACAGTTGATATTTACAAAGGAGTATCATATATCAGGTATGTCATATCTCCTGGTCCAAGATATTTCAGGTAGCTACTCTGGAGCAGTACTTGCCCAATGCTTTGGGTAAGTGCACTTGAGCACCTTGTATGTTTTCTACAAACTAGAGAACAGGGAACTGTTTTGTAACAAAGTCCTATGGTTGTTGAGTTGTGGTTGCTGTGTCCATCCATTAGGTTAGAAGCCAACCATTCAATCTTAAGTAACACTATCCTCATGTTTCACTGTACAGCCTTCTTGTGTGATTTGCATCCTAGAGGTTAATATGTGACAGTTTTAGTAATTTTACACATCACAGAAAAAACTTGAATTTCCCAACCAGCTATTTTCATGATTCTGTATGTTTATGATTGAAATAGTAAAGAAGGGTTCTATTTTCTGTTGATAAGTGTTAACTGAAATGCTAAATTGCTGATGTTTTCCTTTCACTTTTAGGTGCATGTTATAACAGAAAGAAATGTTAACCATCTCAATTTCATTTGAAGCATTAAAAGTTATTTCTTGTCTGTTGAAGTACAAAGCTTTCTTATGAGTAGATATGTTCTTTTCTATAAAAAGTACTGTATTGCAGAAACCTGTACTATGTTAATCATGACTGTTGCAGTGCTTTAAGAAACTTACATCAGGTAAGGAGTACTATTATATCAGGTAGTATGTCATATCTCCTGGTCCAAGGTGTTCAGGTAGTTCCCCAATGCTCTGGGCAAGTGCTCTTTAGCGCCTTATATGTTTTCTACAATCTACAGAGAATAAGGAGCTGTTTTGTAACAAAGTCCTATGGTTGTTGACTTGTAATTGCTGTGTCCATCCACAAGGCTAGAAGCCAACCATATCCTCATGTTTCACAGTACAACACTACAGCCTTGTGTGATTTGCATCCTAGAGAACAATATGTGACAGCTTTAGTGATTTCACACATCACAGACAAGACACAAGAACTTCAATTTCCCAGTCAGCCTTGTGTTAACTGAAATGCTAATGTTTTCCTTTTCAATTTTAGTTGCGTGTTGTAACAGCAAGAAATATTGTCCATCTCAATTTTATTTGAAGCATTAAAAGTTATTTCGACTGTAATTTGATTTCTCGTGTGAAATTTCTGTAGCTTTCTATGGTTGGCACTAGTCAGTTTTTACACTGACTGTAGTTGAAGTGCCCAGAGAAGTCACAACTCAGGAACTCTGTCCAACTGAATTAGCTTTTCTTTAACAACTGAATCAGCTGTATTTCTGTCTCATCATATAAATAGTAAACTAAAATTTACCTGTTTTTCATTCTCCTTCATCGCATGTTATATGCGTGTGGTTTTCTAACTAGTTTACTGCAGTTGTTAATGTAAAATTAATAAACCATACCCTGTTTTCTGGAACAAGATTGTTATACTTGTTTTTTCAGGAAGATTAATATGCTTTGTTACCCTGCTGAACATTGAGCTGGGGTAAAGTAAATATATATACTGAGACTGACAAGTCTGAGTACTTGTACATACCTCTTTTTTTTTTTGGAACATATCCGTCCCTCTTCTCTTTTTGGAAGGCTGGAACTGGAAGGTATCGTGTCATTGTGTTGGTGGCCTGCAAGTTGAAAGCTCCTGCTTTTTTTTTTTGAGCAGATTTTTTTTTCTGCAGTGATAAATTGTGGGCTTTGTAAATTCTGGCCCAGGGCCTCAGCTATTTGGGCCGTGGACGTGTGTGTTTTCACCCTTCTATTGCGGGCCGTGGACGTGTCGACTATTTTCAGTTTTTCACCCCTCTAATCTCTGCAAGGCTTTCCCTCAAAAAAAAAAAAAAAAAAAAATCCTTGCAAGACCATCACCTGTCACCGCCGCGCGGCGGCCGGCGAGTGAGATGGAGCCGGCGCCGGCGCCGGTGCCTGCCGGTTCTGACCATGGGCGCCTCACTGCGCAAATGCTCTTACCAATCTGCAAGCGCGGCACCCCATTGCCGCAGAGTGGCGGTCCATATCCACACCGCCGTGGCACCCGCTCCGTCTGTTTTGTAAGTCCCCTTCCTTCCCGTGCACCTGCTTTTGCTTTTATTTTCTACAAATATAATAATCGCTTGCATTTTTTCTTATCAACGTGATTGAGTTCAGTTAAGAGAAAGAGAATCGCTTTTTATCATCATTCACTATGCCATCGCTTGCTGTGTCGCACAGTATACATGACATTGGTCTAGAGGTGAATCTCGTGGCCATTCTGACTCTTCTTCAGTAGTCCGTTTCCCCTTATGTCAAATCTTTTCAAGTTCTCCTTGCCTTTAATAAAACGCTGACCGAATGGTTGGCGACCTTTAACGACCAGCGAACCCAATTTTCCAACGCCCAACTGGCTAACTCGTGTCTTCCTGCATTCGGGTCTAATAACGATGTCCAATCCAATGTCAATTATGGTTGACGGCGCTGGCTACCTGTTTGCCATATGTGGGATAGCATACATGTCGGTTCTGTGAGCAACTGAATCTTTCATGACGACTTGACATCCACCTACACATCTGTTCTTCCTATCAGATAGCATCGATTTGATTGCTAGCAGTAAAGAATTTCGTACCATATCTTGAGCCCGGGGCTTTGGCTACAGTTTTCATGATTTTTTTTTTTTTAAAAATTTGTCTCATACTGTAACCACACATCCTTGTTTAATGTACTTTCTTCATGAAGATAAATAGATATGAAATACGATGAGAGTGTCTAACGTTTCTACTCTAGAATTCAATGATACAACATCATTCTACACAAATGTTTTTTATGAGTAATCTTATGGTACTTGGAAAATAATGATAACCATTCATCAGTCAAGATCTAGTGATTAAAAAAGTGAGAGGTGCCTATTACAAGGTACCTAATTGTTGGCTGGTACTTAAAATTTGTGGACCAGGAACCAATTCTAAAATTTATGGACAAGGAGGCACCTAGTCCATTTCACCCAAGTCCCAACTCTGCGAGCACTGCACCTATTGTCACTGCCTGGCTCCTGATGCTGCATCCCCTGCATGCATGCGCTGCCACATCCCTCTCCCTACTGGCAGTGCCCCATCTCTCTCCTGCTGGTAGCTGCATTGAGGGATAGAATGGAATCACCTGCTGGAGCCTGGAGCGGAGGTGGCGCTGCAACGGTGCAAGATCCGCTGCACGTCCGGAGGAGGGCAGAGCAGCAGGGCTCAAGTGGAGGGCCGGCTGATCTGCCATACTGTTGATTCCTCATATGGCTGTTATCTAAGGCCTGTCTTTGGTTTTGTCTGATGAGATGGTTATAGTTATTCCTTGGGCTCATTCTTGTGGGTCAGATGAGATAAATTTGTTCGTTGACCTGCTGCTGGGTGATTCCCTTTTGAGACTTTTTTGGATAATACCAATGCTTCAGTATTACAAGAAAGCATACAAGCTTGAAACATGCATGCAACTGCATCAAAGCCGTGGATGATTATTTGATACGGTAATTTGATTGATTAAATGACCGTTACGACCTGAAACACAGTATCTGCATCTTGTTGTTGTTTCTTGATACACACTAATGTTGTTGTTTCTTGATACTGTAGCCACTAGCCTTGTAGCAGGGCAAGCATTTGAGGTCACACGCTGTGACAGAAATTGGACCAGGCCCTCACACCTCCCTGCAGATGGTGGCCATACTCAGCTGTTTTGCCGCCGGCGTATATGCCGCTGGTCCTGTTGCTGGTGTGACGACTTGGAGGGTGTGCTGTCTTCAAGGCCACAACTGTGCACCGTCCTCACGTGTGCCGCCTGTGAGCCAAATCTAGTGGGGGAGGGACTCCCTCTGTTGATTTTCATGTCAATGGAAGATTAATAAACTACCACACTTACCATAAATAATCTATTTATTAATCAATGGGTTGGGTTCTCCCAAACATGGTAACAACTCTCTCTCTCTCTCTCTCTCTCTCTCTCTCTCTCTCTCTTTCTCTCTCTGTTTTAAAGAAAATTCAGTTTTAAGATTGTCCATTTTTAGTTTGTCCTCAATTCCTTCTAGTTTGTTTTAACCCTGTTGAAACCTAACTGAATACTTTTCTTATCTCAAAATGATAAATTGATGGATCTATGATGACAAATTCATATTAGTTATCTCCTATCTTTGATTGAATTTACAAATGGGACTAAGTTGTGCCAAATGGATCAACATCTTATAATCTTAATCAACCTCTTCTTGCACTGGAGGTTTGGAACTTGAGTGACCTAGTTGGTAGCGTGGCATTTCATGTACCTTGAATACCATTTCAATCCTATTTATTTTTCTTTGGTTGCGACAGCCTTCATTTAATTGGTTATGTTATGCCTTTGGTTTGTGGCAAATAGAGAAGGATTTGAAGATGATTAAGTTATATTGCTTCTTTATTTCATAAATACACATCAGTGAGTCACCAATAGATACTTATTAGACGGAAGCATCTCACCTTGAGCAAGATATACAAGTGCAAGATATGTAATCTGTAGTCCAAGGCAATGGAGTAAAAGAGACAAGCTTGTACAAGTTTCTTACTAAAACTGTCCTCAAGGGGTTCGTATGTGCATTTTTATATTCACTAGTTAATTTACATTACAGTCATAGCAGATGCTCCTTTCATTTATTTCTATTCTTGTTTATGATCGAAATAGTAAACAAGGGTTCTATATTCCTATTGATAAGTGTTAACTGATGCTAAATTGCTAATGTTTTCCTTTTCACTTTTTGGTGCATGTTGTAACAGAGAAATGTTAGCCATCTCAATTTGATTTGAAGCATGAAAAGTTATTTCTTGTCTGTTGAAGTACAAAGCTTTCTTATGAGCAGATATGTTCTTTTCTATACAAAGTATTGCTGAAGCAAGTTTGAAGTGATCACTTCTTTTTGTCAGTGTGGTTAGCTGTAAACCTGTACTATGTTAATTATGACTGTTGCAGTGCTTTAACAAACTTACACAGTTGATATTTGTACAAAGGAGTACCATTATATCATGTACTCCGTATGTCATATCTCCTGGTCCAAGGTGTTCAGGTGAGCAGTACTTCCCCAATGCTCTGGGCAAGTGCTCTTCACCTTATATGTTTTCTACAATCTATTTAGAATAGGGAGCTGTTTTGTAACAGTCCTATGGTTGTTGAGTTGTAATTGCTGTGTCCATCCACAAGGCTAGAACTAGAAGCCAACCATTCAATCTTGAGTACCATTGTATCCTCATGTTTCACAGCCCAGCCTTCTTGAGTGATTTGCATCCTATATGTGACAGTTTTAGTGATTTTACAGTCGCAGACAAGACACAAGAACTTGAATTTCCCAAGCAGCTATTGCGAATTCATGATTCTGTGATGTTTATGATTGAGATAGTAGAGAAGAGTTCCATTTCCTGTTGCTAAGTGTAAACTGAATAACTGAAATGCTAAATTGCTGCTAATGTTTTCCTTTTCATTTTTAGGTGCATGTTGTAAGAGCAAGAAATGTTGGTCATCTCAATTTGATCTGAAGCATTAAAAGTTATTTCAACTGTAAAATTTGATTCTTTGATTCTTGTGTGAAATTTCTGTAGCATTCTGTGGTTGGCACTAGTCAGTTTTTGTAAACCGGAGATGTTCATTTCTTGCATAGTTACACTGAGTGCAGTTGAAGTGCTCAGAGAAGTGAGGACTCAGGATCTCTGTCCAACTGAAATAGCTGTTTCTTTTTTATATATAAACAACTGAATTAACTGTATTTCTGTCTCATCATATATAACTACTAAACTGAAACTTCCCTGTTTTTCATTATACTTCATGGCATGTTATATGCACGTGGTTTTCTAATCAGTTTATTGTAGCTGGTCATGTAAAATTACTGAACCATATCCCTGTTTTCTGGAAGAAGATTGATATACTTTGTTTTTCCAGAAAGATCAATATAATTTGTTACCTGCTGAACATTGTGCTGCGATAAGTATATATACTGACAAGTCTGAGTACTTATATGGTAACATTAGCAACAGTGCGTACATTCCTTTTTTTTCTTTCTTTTTTTTTATAACATATCCATCCCCTCTTCCTAGAAGGCTGGAAGCCTGGAACTGGAAGGCACCGTGTGTTGTGGGCCTGCAAGTTGAAAGCACCTGCTGCAGTGACAAATCGTGGGCTTTATAAATTATGGACCAAGGCCTCAGACTATTTGGGCCGTGGACGTGTGGACTACAGAACAAGAACAGCCAGATTAGCCTCTTTTTTGTTTTCACCCCTCTAATCCTCTGCAACCCGAATCCCCGAATCTGTTCACATCGTCGTCGTCGGCGGCGGCGGCGGTCATCACCATTCACCGCCGCGCGGCAGCCGGTGAGTGAGATGGAGCCGGCGCCTGCACCTGCCCAGTTCTGACCATTGGTGCACCTCACTGCGCAAATGCCCTTACCAATCCGGCAAGCGCAGCGCTCCATTGCTGCAGAGCGGCGGTCCATCTCCACACCGCCGTGCCTGTGGCACCCGCGCCGTGTGTGTTTGTAAGTTCCCATTCTTCCCGCGCACCTGCTTTTGCTTTTATTTCAACGTGATTGAGTTCAGTTAAGAGAAAGAGAATCGCCTTTTATCATCATTCACTATGCATCACTTGCTGTGTCGCACAAGATACACGACATTAGTCTAGAGGTGAATCTCTCAGCCATTCTGACTCTTCTTCAGTAATTCTGCTTCCGTCCTGTCAAATCTTTTCAAGTTCTCCTTGCCTTTAATAAAACGCTGACCGAATGGTTGCCGACCTTCAACGACCAGCGAACCCAATTTTCCAACGCCCAACTGGCTAACTCGTGTCTTCCTGTTTTTTTTCTATTAACGATGTCCAATCCAAGGTCAATTATGGTTGACAGTCACTGGGATAGCATACATGTCGGTTCTGTGAGCAACTGAATCTTTGATGATGAGTTGACATCCACCCACACATCTGTTCTTCCTATCAGATAGCAATGCTTTGATTGCTAGCAGTAAAGAATTTCGTACCAAATGCTGAGCCCGAGCTTTGGCTACAGAAAAGTTTCATGATTTTTTTAAATGTCTCATACAGTAACCACACATACTTTCTTGATGAAGATAAATAGATATCAAATACGATGAGAGTGTCAAACGTTTCTACTCTAGAATTCAATGATACAAGATCATTCTACATAAATGTTTTAATGAGTAATCTTATGGTACTTGGAAAATAATGATAACCGTTTATCAGTCAAGAACTAATTGTTAAAAAGTGAGAGGTGCCTAATACAAGGTACCTAATTGTTGGCTGGTACTTAAAATTTGTGGACCAGGAGCCAATTCTAAAATTTGTGGTAAAGGAGGCACCTAGTCCATTTCACCCAAGTCCCAACGCTGCCAGCGCTGCACCTATTTTTCGCCACCTGGCTCCTGATGCTGCATCCCCTGCATGCACGCGCTGCCACATCCCTCTCCCTACTGGCAGTGCCCCATCTCTCTCCTGCTGGTAGTTGCATTGAGGGATAGAATGGAATCACCTGCTGGAGGCTGGAGCGGAGGCGGTGCTGCAACTGTGCAAGATCTGCCGCACGTCCGGAGGAGGGCAGAGCAGCAGGGCTCAAGTGGAGGGCCGGCTGATCTGCCATATACTGTTGATTCCTCGTATGGCTGTTATCTAAGGCCTGTCTTTGGTTTTGTCTGATGAGATGGTTATAGTTATTCCTTGGGCTTATTCTTCTGGCTCAGATGAGATACTCCCTCCGTCTCACAAATATTTGAACATCTATGTCTGGGCACGCAAACCAAGGCAAGTGTAAAATGACAGTTTTGCCCCTACATCTGACATCTTCTGTCACAATTTGAGGGCAGAAAAAGAAACAAACGCAATTTCACGAAGGGAAGGAAATGCGCGTTCTGGAAGCTTTTGGATGGGCCTCTAAAGAACGAGTGGACGAGAATGGGCCAGAAAGGATGCTCCCGTACGGTGTTTCCAATTTCTTTTTTTTTTATTTCGCTGCTTCCAATGTGGTCTGCGGCTGCCAACTGTTACTGCTTTGTACAGATAGGTCTGCAACTCTATAAGGACATTTATTTGTGGGGAAATTTTTGAATCGTAGATGTTCAATTAAAGGTGAGACGGAGGGAGTAAATTTGTTTGTTGACCTTCTGCTGGGTGATTCCCTTTTGAGACCTTTTGGATAATACCAATGCTTCAGTATTACAAGAAAGCATACAAACTTGAAACATGCGTGCAACTGCATCAAATCCGTGGATGATTATTTGATATGGTAATTTGATTGATCAAATGACCGTTACAACCCGAAACACAGTATCTGCATCTTAGGTATGAACAGATCCTGCATGTACAACATGAGGTTCAACGAGATACACACTAATGTTGTTGTTTCCTGATACTGTAACCACTAGCCTTGCAGCAGGGCAAGCATTTGAGGTCACACGCTGTGACAGAAATTGGACCAGGCCCTCATACCTCCCCCTGCAGATGGTGGCCATACTCAGCTTTTTTTTGCCGCCGGCGTATACGCCGCTGTGGTCCTATTGCTGGTGTGACAGCTTGGAGGGTGCGCTGTCTTCAAGGCCACAACTGTGCGCCGTCCTCACGTGTGCCGCCTGCAAGCCAAATCTAGTGGGGGAGGGACTCCCTCTGTTGATTTTCATGTCAATGGAAGATTAATAAACTACCACACTTACCATAAATAATCTATTTTTTAATCAATGGGTTGGGTTCTTGTAACATCTCTGATGTTACGGTAAACTAAAACCTGACATGGCATCATAATCATTGCAAATCATCCCTGTTTAGGACAACTTCGATGTGCATCAAGTAAAACAAAATTTATTCTTCTAGGTTGAATGTGCTTATGAAATGATGCTTGTGTTTACTTTTGATAGCTTAGAAGTGTGCTAGTTAAATCAAGCTCAAATTCGTTTCAAAACCCCGGCTTTCCGGAAACCCTGCTTTTACCCCCTTTTCTCTAATTCAAAATCTACAAAGGATTTGGGGTTGGTCCAAAAAGGTAAATTGTGGGTCTTGATGAGAGCTACAATGTTGGTGAACAAAGTTTTTCAAGTTTCAAAAGAAAATTTTAAACGATTTCGAAAATACCGTTTTCCCAGGCAATTGTTCCCTTTTGATTTTCAAGCCATATTTCAAAAACTATGCATAATTTGGGAAAACTCTTTTTGGAGAAAATGTTTGGTTTGAAAAGATGCACATTCCATAGTTTGGAAGATTTTCAAGTTGTTTAGAAAAATTCAAAGTAATTGCATATATTTGTTTCTAGGGTTTTGTCCCCTTTTCAAATTTGATTCAAAATTTAAATTTCTGTTCAGAATTTGAAAATCCTCCAGTTGAGAAAATTGTAGAGCATGAAAAATTAGGCTAAGGTTGTTTTTGGAATTTTTCGAGCTCAGTTAAAAATTTTGGAGTAAATTGCAAATTTCTGTCCCTGCTACAGTGCTGACGTCATCATCGTCCTCCTCCCCACTCTGTTCATGGCGTCGCCGTGGCCGCCGCGCCCATGCCGGCTTGCCGGCGACCGCCAGAGCGAGAACCTTCGCTGCCCCGACGTGTCGTCTCGCCAGCACCCCGCGCCGTTGTATAAGTAGCAGCGACGTCGTTGTTTTCCCTTCCTCTTCTCCCTGCTGCCGCCATGGCTGAGCTCCACCTCGCCGTCAAATTCGTCTCCACCGGCCGCTAATCCTCCCGTATTCCTCCACCATCAGCTCCGCCACATCCTTGCGCGCCCGCTGAGCCTCTTCGCGCCGTCCTCACGCCGATGAGCACCCGCGTCCAGCCCGTCTCCGGTCGAGTTAGCGCGCGCACCAACGTCTTGGTGAGCCCCTCCACGCGTCTGTGCATTGTCCGTCTCACCCCTCTCTTGGCCCGTCGCCGTCCGTCGTCCGCGCTCGCCGCGCGCTCGCTTGCCGTCGCCGCTGCTCGCATGGCCGACTAGGATAGAAGGGTGGCTTGGGTTTGTTTAGGGTGTACATCGCATTCGCGTGGGTGCGGTGCGGAATGCATGTCCGTGTGCTTGTCGGCTCGCGGAGAAGCTCCGATGAGCCATCTGCCGAACCGCATCTCCGCCGATCCGCCATGGCCGCCGGCGAGCACTCCACAGCACCTCCACCACCTCATTAGCTAGCCTAGATTGCTCGCCACGTTGCACCGACCGCGTAGGTGTCTAGGCCGCCGCCTAGGACCTCGCCGCCGGCGAGAATCCCGCCGGCCAAGCCCGCCGCCGCCCGGCCAACGCGAGCGGGCCGCCTGGACCGGCCTATTCGCGCTCTTGGGCCAAGCGTGTCACGGTGCTGGGCCACCGGGCCGGATTCGGCCCGTTCACCCTTTTCTCTTTATTTAGATTTTATTCTTTTTCTCGTTTTGATGAATAGTATTGTCTTTTTTTTTTATATAAAATTAATTATAGCTCCAAAAATTCTGAAAATTTTTATGTGTGTTCCCTGTCATGTGCTTGACTAGGAAAAATATTATATGTCTATTTTGTGTGCTTTTGCTATATTTTAAAATTAGCCATTTTAATTGAAAAATGCTCCTTCTCTTACTTTTATTTATTTATTTATTGTTCCAAAAATCTTGAAAATTATTTTGTAGCTTTCTCGGTCATGAGGAGCTTATGTGTAATTTTTCAGATTTATTTGACAACTTTTTATTTTGTCTTTATTTTATGCTTAGTTATTTAATAGATTTTTATTTACTTGCTTAGCCTTAATGATTTTGGATTGAGTGATGACCCTGGGTCATTAGCCCTAATGACCTTCGGCACTTTAATTAATTGTTTGCACTTGTCTTTAATCCTATTTAGTTTTTGTCGAGCATCATGTTTATATTCAATCATGTTGAAGTATTTTAATTATCTCGTGTAGTCCCCGTGATCGAGGAGAGGCCTGTCGATTCCGTTTCCGAGGAATTGTTGTCGAGTCAACCCTAGTTCCTGAGGAAGTCAATCCATCTTTGGTGATTGGTCACATCTTCCAGATACGTCGTTGAAGAACGTCTACACCGACTTTCGAGGCAAGCCCCGGATCCATCAACCAATTCCTTGAATTTGTAAAAGTTTATCACTTGATTATGTACTGCCGCATTAAGTAATAGGAGTTGAATGATCACCTACTTGACGCATTAACTACCTTGATTATTCCAACGTCATCCTTGAAACCGTTTTGATTGAAAAATACGTAACAATGCTTAGCCTTGCTAATTTAGTTCGGATTTCGAAAATATTTTCAAAAGGAAGTGCTTACCATCGGTAAGGTTAATGTTACTCGGCAATGCTACCTTTGATCGAGACGGTTGGATTGCATCAAAGACGTTTCGATGTAACGCTGCATGCGGATCGATTACATCTTTTAATGAAGTTGAGACCGGACGGGTAACTTGCATTGGGAGAGAGAACCCATGTAGTGTTTCCGTACGTGTCGATTAAGGACCGTTCGTTGTTGGCCCTCGGATCATGGAGTTTTTAATAGTACTAGTCACATGCCCAAGGCGGGTAAGCCTAGGCTAGGGCTAGTCTACGGCAAGGCGGCTAATCACGCACCGGGAGTGGAGAGATGGCGGGAATACGAGTTACCCTCGTGGGCTTGAGTCCCGGAGTTGAGGTGTACGGTATTCTCGGGTGGCGTGAACCCGGACTTGTCGAGAGGATCCATAGTCTTGGTTGATATATGCAAGCTTAAGTGCTACATATGTCGGGTGGCTAGGAAGCCCAGTGGGTAGAATAAGCGGTTTGAATCGTCGTTACTCCACGAGAAAGGAGTCTTGATCCGGCGCCACCATCGTAGTAACTGATGGAACTTGAAGTAATTTGTTGGAAGTTTAAGAATGTGATCTCCGTGAATTATCTTGATCTCGTTTGTATTCAAGCTAGACTAGGCTCACTTTAGAACCTAATGACTAATCGAAAAGTAAAAAAGCTGGAGGTTGAAACTAGTCATTAGTGCTTTTAAAAATGTTTTGATTCTTCGCAAAGCCTTACCTTGTCCTATTTGACCTTCATTCTGAGTCTTCTCCCCTATTTTTCGTCGGGTAAGTCTTGCGGAGTACTTTTGTACTCGGGGTTTGTTCTACCCTTGTTGCGGGTGTGTCCATCCGGTTGAGGACGTCGAGTAGTGTGTTTGGCTCTGGGCGAGCACTACGCTTTGGTGAATCATAAAGTTAAGTAATGATATTCCACTACTATGGTTGTAATCAACATAACTTATTATTTGTAAAGTTTTATTCATAAATGATTTCTAAACTTATGTTATCATAATACTTCCGCACTTTTACTCTGATATATTTTATTTGTACAAAACTGTTGTAATACTGCAATGTCTCTTATAATGATCGATCCAGTTCGAAAGATTCGTGGATGATTCGGGTTTCCCGAGGACACCCGACAGAGCTTGTTAAGTCGTGTGGAACACATGCATGGTAATCTAAGGTCTGTTAAGACAAGGATTAGTGCATGTGGGCCATATTACTTAGGAGGTTCTGCCACAGCTGGTATCAGAGCCGGATCGTTATTCTAGAGCTATTGTAGTATTCTTTGCGAAAATTTCAAAAGGTTTTGGATCTAATAAAAATTTAACTTGACTATTTTGGTCCAAATTGCTTATCTCTTACCTATGCTCACTCCTATAGCTCTTTAGTCATGTTTAAAAGCTTGTGGTGGAATATCATGTTATATTGCCCTATTTATAAAAAGTTTACTTTTATGTATGTGTTACCTTTCAGTCTTTTAAGCTTAGAACGTAGGTCTGTTCATGCATCATGCTTAATTAATTTGTTAATAATTACCTTCCCTCTTATTGTGACTTGGGTTAAGTAGTATCAATCCTATTCCTGCTAGCCTTCAGATCCCACCTATCTATTCTTTAATCTTGATCCTATCTTTTGCTGAAAGCTCGAGTTTAAAGTTTAGCTTGTTATTCAACAGATGCCTGTTCATACCCGAGCATCCGATGCTGCTGGGATTTCTCAAAATGGGGGTGATGATTCCAACCCTCCACCAGTTCCAACCAATTTGACTGATACCCTTGCTGCTCTGGTCAATGCTACAACTATTCTAGCTCAGAATCAGAATATCACCCAGGGTTATCGTGGTCGGAATAATGGTAATGAGGTCACGTATTTTGATTTCGCAGCCACTCAGCCACCGTCTTCACCAAAGCAGATGAACCTCTTGAAGCTGATTATTGGCTCCGCACCATGCGGCAAAAGTTTGATCTCATTCCTTGTACGAAGTTCGAAGCCACTATTTGCGGCTCAACGGTGAGAGGTCTTTGCGGTGGCTTGGTGGGAAAATCTTGTTGCCATACAGCCCACTGGTCATCGTATCACATGGACGGAGTTTCGTGAAGCTTTCCGCACTCATTACGTTTCACAAGGTGTTATGAAAGTTAAGAAGGAAGAATTTTTATCTTTACAACAAGGTGATATGTCCGTCGTACGGTATGTGAGCGAGTTTAATCACTTATCCCGGTATGCACCCGAGTATGTCGATACAGATGATAAAAAGAAGGGTTACTTCTTGAGGGGTCTGGATAGTAAGATCTGTATGATGATTACTGGTGCTACTCTTAATACTACATTTTACGAGACAGTTGATATTGCTATTACTTCGGAAGCTGTCAATCGTAAGCACCAGGAATCCAAGAATAAGAAGAAGACTCTGGATACTGAATCCTCCGGTAGTAAATCTAAGCGCCTAAAGATAATCTATCATCCTGTAAATCATTCTCGTACTCCTTGTCATCCAAACCAGTATCAAGCTCCGCAGCAGGCACTTGTCCGTCCCGCTGCTGCTCTTTCATATCCACGTCAGCCGAATGCTCCTAGCGTTCATAAACCCACCTCACAATTACAGAACTACCCATGTTATAATTGTGGAAAGTCTGGTCACTCTACAAGGGACTGTCCGCATCCAAACCAATACAATTCCAATGTTCCAAGTGTTCCTGTAACCCATCAGAATCAACAGAAGAGTCTAAGTAAGAAGAAAATTGGACGTGTCTTTTACACGCAAACTGGTAATATTCCTGAGGGAGAGCCTATTTTGATGGGTATGTTCCATGTTGCCAATCACTCAGCATTTATACTTTTTGACTCCGGAGCATCCCATACGTTCATCAATCGGACATTTGTTATGAAGCATGAGATCCCAATTGGAGAAACAAAAGAAAATTTCTTTATTCGATCACACGGAGGGCGAATGTGTACTAAAGAAATGGTACATCGGTACCTATAGAATTGGGTGGGCATATCTTTCCCACATCAATGATTGTTCTAAAGGATCGGGATATAGATGTGATCCTAGGTATGAACTGGATGAATCAGCGAGGAGCTATTATTGATACTGTGAACCGGACTATAAAAGTGAATTTATCTGATGGCAAGTCGCAGTTGCTTATTCAATTCCCAACTCCTAAGACGGCAGTCAAGAGAATTTGTGCAACCTCTGTGAAGGAGATTCGAGATATCCCTGTAGTCAAAGATTTCCCAGATGTATTTCTTGATGAGTTACCCGGTATACCTCCAGATAGAGATGTGGAGTTTGCGATTGAGTTGAAGCCCGGTACTGCCCCAATATCCAGAAGAGCATATAGATTGGCACCACCAGAATTAGTAGAACTTAAAGCTCAGTTGAAAGAATTGCTTAATAAAGGTTTTATCAGACACAATAGTTCATCTTGGGGTTGTCCAGCCATCTTTGTAAAGAAGAAATATAAAACCTTGAGGTTGTGTGTTGATTATCGTCCATTGAATGAAGTGACTATCAAAAATAAGTATCCTCAGCCTCGTATTGATCTGCTCTTAGATCAGTTGGCAGGAGCGAAAGTGTTTTCAAAGATCGATTTTCAATCTGGCTATCATCAGATCAAGATTCGTCCTGAAGATATTTCAAAGACTGCATTCACAACTAGATATGGTCTGTATGAGTATCTGGTTATGTCTTTTGGACTTGCAAACGCACCAGCTCATTTCTTATATTTGATGAACTCGGTGTTCATGCCAGAACTTGATCAGTTTGTAGTGGTCTTCACTGATAATATCTTGATTTATTCCAAGAATGAAGAAGAACATGCTGAGCATCTCAGAATTGTTCTGCAGCGTCTGAGAGAACATCAGTTATATGCTAGGTTTAGCAAGTGTGAGTTTTGGCTTAAGGAAGTAAAATTCCTTGGACATGTTTTATCTGCTAAGGGCATAAATGTTGACCCTAGTAAAGTAAAGGATATTCTAGATTGGAAATCACCAACCACCATTTCTGAGGTTCGCAGTTTCCTTGGAATGGCAGGTTATTATCGCAGATTCATTGCTAACTTTTCAAAGGTAGCCAAGCCTATAATTGAGTTGTTGAAGAATCAAACCAAGTTTGTTTGGTCACCTAAGTGTGAAGAGGCATTTCAATCTTTAAAGAAGTCATTGACTACTTTGCTCCGATTTTAGTTCAACCGAGACATGGAGAAACAGTTTGATGTTTATTGTGATGCTTCGCGGTGGTCTTGGTTGTGTGCTTTGATGCAAGAGGGCGAGTTATTGCTTATGCATCAAGACAGCTCAAACGTCATGAAGAGCACTATCCAACTCATGATCTAGAGTTAGCGGCGGTTGTTCATGCCTTGAAGATTTGGCGTCACTATCTCGTTGGGTAACACATGTCATATCTATACAGATCATAAGAGTTTGAAGTATATCTTCACTCAAGAAGAATTGAATATGAGGCAAAGAAGATGGTTAGAATTGATTAAAGATTATGACCTAGAAGTGCATTACCATCCTGGTAAGGCAAATGTGGTTGCTGATGCACTTAGTCGAAAAAGCCATTGTAATTGTTTGACAGTAAGGCCCTTGGATATTTCTTTATGTCATGAGATAGAAAGGTTGGGCATAGAGATAGTACCACAAGGCAGTTTGGCTAACATTTCTATCGAGCCAGCTATCCAAGATCAGATCATTGCTGCTCAGAGAGATAATAAGGGTATAGAACATATCAAGGAAAAAGTTAGAAATGGAAAAGCATCTTGTTTCAGAATTGATGAAGCAAATATTGTATGGTTCAAGAATCGTCTGGTTGTACCAAAAGTTCCCGAATTACGTCAAAGAATCCTTGATGAAGCACATAACACTAAGTTCTCTATTCATCCAGAAGCGAAGAAGATGTATCAAGACTTGAAACGAAATTCGGTGGACTAAGATGAAGATAGAAATTGCAAGATATGTTGCCAAGTGTGACACTTGTCAAAAAGTGAAGGTGTGCATTTGAAGTCTCATTTGAAGAATTACAGCCATTACCCATTCCAGCTTGGAAGTGGGAAGATATCGCATGGATTTCATAGTTGGTTTACCCAAGACATCAAGAGGTTTTGATTCTATTTGGGTTATTGTGGATCGTTTAACTAAGTCAGCTCATTTTATTCCCGTGAAGATTGATTACGTAACTCCTAAGTATGCACAACTTTATGTCGAAAGAATCATGTGTTTGCATGGAATACCCAAGACTATCGTCTCGGATCGAGGTACACAATTTGTCTCACGCTTTGGAAGCAGTTCCATAAGGCAATGGGTACCAAATCTCTTTATAGCTCAGCCTATCATCCACAGACTGATGGTCAAACAGAAAGAGTCAATCAAGTTCTTGAGGAAATGTTGAGGTCTTGTGTGCTTAACTTTCCAGAGAAATGGGATGAATGTTTGCCGTTGGCAGAATTCTCTTACAACAACAGTTATCAAGAAAGTATCAGAATGGCACCATTTGAAGCATTGTATGGTCGAAGATGCAGAACTCCACTAAACTGGTCAGAGCCTAGGGAACGAAGGTTCTTCGGAGTTGATCTTGTAAAAGAAACTGAAGAAAAAGTTAGACAGATACAACAAAATATAAAGATTGCTCAATCTCGTCAAAAGAGTTATGCTGATAAGAGGCGTCGACCTCTAGTGTTCGCTAAGGGAGATTTTGTGTATCTGAAAGTATCACCTATGAAGGGAGTTAGTCGCTTTGGAGTTAAAGGCAAATTAGCACCTCGTTACATTGGTCCATTTCAAGTTTTAGCACAATGTGGGAAGGTAGCATACCGTTTGAGGTTGCCTGAACAGTTGTCAGCTGTGCACAATGTGTTTCATGTGTCACAACTCAAGAAATGTCTTCGACCACCTGACAAGATTGTTGATGTTGAAGGGATTGAACTTGAACCTGATTTGACTTATGCTGAACATCCTGTCAGAGTTCTGGATTAGAAAGATCGTGTCACCCGAAGCCGAACAACCAAGTGGTACAAGATACAATGGGATCAGCATTCAGAAGAAGAAGCTACATGGGAGTCTGAGGATTATCTGTTAGAAAATTTTCCGGAGTTCTATGCTTCTATCTAAGTTATAATTCCCTCTATGAGTTGTAACTGGTCTAGTGTGAGTTGTAAAAACCCCTTTCCTTATGTACTTGTTCGAGATGTGTTGCTTGACACATTTCCTTTTCCATTACCTAACCCAAGGCTTTAAATCTCGGGCGAGATTTCATTAAGGGGAAGGGCAGTAACATCTCGATGTTACGGTAAACTAAAACCCGACATGGCATCATAATCATTGCAAATCATCCCTGTTTAGGACAACTTCGATGTGCATCAAGTAAAACAAAATTTATTCTTCTAGGTTGAATGTGCTTATGAAATGCTTGTGTTTACTTTTGATAGCTTAGAAGTATGCTAGTTAAATCAAGCTCAAATTCGTTTCAAAACCCCGGCTTTCCGGAAACCCTGCTTTTACCCCCTTTTCTCTAATTCAAAATCTACAAAGAATTTGGGGTTGGTCCAAAAAGGTAAATTGTGGGTCTTGATGAGAGCTACAATGTTGGTGAACAAAGTTTTTCAAGTTTCAAAAGAAAATTTTAAACGATTTCGAAAATACCGTTTTCCTAAGCAATTGTTCCCTTTTGATTTTCAAGCCATATTTCAAAAACTATGCATAATTTGGGAAAACTCTTTTTGGAGAAAATGTTTGGTTTGAAAAGATGCACATTCCATAGTTTGGAAGATTTTCAAGTTTTTTAGAAAAATTCAAAGTAATTGCATATATTTGTTTCTAGGGTTTTGTCCCCTTTTCAAATTTGATTCAAAATTTAAATTTCTATTCAGAATTTGAAAATCCTCCAGTTGAGAAAATTGTAGAGCATGAAAAATTAGGCTAAAGTTGTTTTTGGAATTTTTCGAGCTCGGTTCAAAATTTTGGAGTAAATTGCAAATTTCTGTCCCCGATACTGTCTTGACGTCATCATCGTCCTTCCCCCCCCCCCTCTGTTCATGGCGTCGCCGTGGCCGCCGCGCCCATGCCGGCGACCGCCAGCACGCTCCCGAGCGAGAACCTTCGCTGCCCCGACGTGTCGTCTCGCCAGCACCCCGCGCCGTTGTATAAGTAGCAACGACGTCGTCGTTTTCCCTTCCTCTTCTCCCTGCTGCCGCCATGGCTGAGCTCCACCTCGCCGTCAAATTCGTCTCCACCGGCCGCTAATCCTCCCGTATTCCTCCACCATCAGCTCCGCCACATCCTTGCGCACCCGCTGAGCCTCTTCGCGCCGTCCTCACGCCGATGAGCACCCGCGTCCAGCCCGTCTCCGGTCGAGTTAGCGCGCGCACCAACGTCTTGGTGAGCCCCTCCACGCGTCTGTGCTGTCCGTCTCACCCCTACTGCGCTGAAGTCGCCGTCCGGCGCGCTCGCCGCCGGTGCTCTGCTTGCCGTCGCCGCTGCTCGCATGGCCGACTAGGATAGAAGGGTGGCTTGGGTTTGTTTAGGGTGTACATCGCATTCGCGTGGGTGCGAATTGCATGTCCGTGTGCTTGTCGCCGCCGGAGAAGCTCCGATGAGCCATCCTGCCGAACCGCATCTCCGCCGATCCGCCATGGCCGCCGGCGAGCACTCCACAGCACCTCCACCACCTCATTAGCTAGCCTAGATTGCTCGCCACGTTGCACCGACCGCGTAGGTGTCTTGGCCGCCGCCTAGGACCTCGCCGCCGGCGAGAATCCCGCCGGCCAAGCCACTGCCGCCGCCAGCCAACGCGAGCAGGCCGCACTGGGCCGGCCTATTCGCGCTCTTGGGCCAACTGTGTCACGGTGCTGGGCCACTGGGCCGGATTCGGCCCAGTTCACCCTTTCTCTTTATTTAGATTTTATTCTTTTTTCTGTTTTGATGAATAGTATTGTCTTTTGTTTTTTTCATATAAAATTAATTATAGCTCCAAAAATTCTAAAAATTTTTATGTGTGTTCCCTGTCATGTGCTTGATCTAGAAAAAATATTATATGTCTATTTTGTGTGCTTTTGCTATATTTTAAAATTAGCCATTTTAATTGAAAAATGCTCCTTCTCTTACTTTTATTTATTTATTTATTGTTCCAAAAATCTTGAAAATTATTTTGTAGCTTTTTCAGGTCATGAGGAGCTTATGTGTAATTTTTCAGATTTATTTGACAACTTTTTATTTTGTCTTTATTTTATGCTTAGTTATTTAATAGATTTTTATTTACTTGCTTAGCCTTAATGATTTTGGATTGAGTGATGACCCTAGGTCATTAGCCCTAATGACCTTCGGCACTTTAATTAATTATTTGCGCTTGTTTTTAATCCTATTTAGTTTTTGTCGAGCATCATGTTTATATTCAATCATGTTGAAGTGTTTTAATTATCTCGTGTAGTCCCCGTGATCGAGGAGAGACCCGTCGATTCCGTTTCCGAGGAATTGTTGTCGAGTCAACCCTAGTTCCCGAGGAAGTCAATCCATCTTTGGTGATTGGTCACATCTTCCGGATACGTCGTTGAAGAACGTCTACACCGACTTTCGAGGCAAGCCCCGATCCATCAACCAATTCCTTGAATTTGTAAAAGTTTATCACTTGATTATGTACTTGCCGCATTAAGTAATAGGAGTTGAATGATCACCTACTTGACGCATTAACTACCTTGATTATTCCAACGTCATCCTTGAAACCGTTTTGATTGAAAAATACGTAACAATGCTTAGCCTTGCTAATTTAGTTCGGATTTCGAAAATATTTTCAAAAGAAAGTGCTTACCCTGTCGGTAAGGTTAATGTTACTCAGCAATGCTACCTTTGATCAGATGGTTGGATTGCATCAAAAGACGTTTCGATGTAACGCTCTTGTCTGGATCGTTACATCTTTTAATGAAGTTGAGACCGGACGGGTAACTTGCATTGGGAGAGAGAACCCATGTAGTGTTTCCGTCTGTGTCGATTAAGGACCGTTCGTTGTTGGCCCTCGGATCATGGAGTTTTTAATAGTACTAGTGTTGGCATTTCTTAGCGCGATTACCAAAATAGACTTAGAGCCCGATTCTGATAACAGCGCCAGAAACGCTAAATGGCTTTACTCGGCATATTTACTAGAAACTGGTTCTAGCAACTACGCGAGTGTTGCCGAGATAGATCACATCCTAGTAGATAAATATCCGCAAGCGCACGGATCTATCGTCGCAGATTTCACCCGGAAGTATTCAGGGTATCGTTATTTATAATTTCCCAAAGGAAGGCATGGGGTAGTTAAGTATTCTAGCATGGGTATGAATACGATATCTAGCATGAGGAGAAACCGACCAATGTGCTATACAGGGGTAAACATACGGTAATTTGGACAACTCTCACAAGAACTATGGCCTAGTTCTTGATCATAGAATATATCGTGTACTAGACTATACTCTAGTTCATATGCACGACTATATAAATATAATGAGAACTTGACTAAGGAAGAACGCTCCATAGATTTATACCAAAGGTGTAGCTTTTCCTCCTGGAGACAAGCTCTCCAAGTAGCTTTGCCTAGCTCCAAATGACTAACACTAAGACTAATGAACAAGTGTGAGGTGTAGAGATGGCTCCAAATGGTGTGTGTGAAGGTGGGGGGCCTCTCCTCTTCATTTATAGCCCCCAGAAGGCGGTTCAGGGGTAGTGGTGTAAAATCACCAGCAAAACCGTCAATCCCCGGATGGAAAGAGGCGACCGCCTTTGGCCGGGCCCACCTGGCGGCCGGGCTGGCGCGCGCGCGCCTGGGTGGCGCCGCCCCCTGACCGCCTTTGGCAGGTGGGCCTGGGCCGCCATCTGGGTTGCATTCATGCTGGTGCTTTTGGCCCATTTCGACCCCAGATGGCCCACTTGCTCTTGAGCTTGTTTTACGCCTCCCGAAAAGCGTATTTTTATTCCGGAAATTCCTGTACTTGATATATATTCTGCAAAACAATATTTCTTCCAAGCACAGGTGGAACTAGGTCAATAGTAAAGATATATGTGACATAAAATATTTATTTCCCCCATAATAACCTATAGTTCGCGGGTAAAAATCTGAGTTAAGGACCGCCAACAAGATCCCCAAGCTTACCCCTTGCTCGTCCCGAGCAAGTCTTTGCTTTGGGTTGTTGATCGTGGGTTGCTACGATGCCGATTATATCTCAAGTGTACAAGCTAGAAGAGAGCGTTCTACGCTATTTGGATAAATCGGCAATTGTATCTACTCTATAATTCCCGATGGAGTGGGGCTTCTAATTTTCTCAAGTCTTGGGCGATTGCAAAATAGAACAGGTTCCAAAGACCGGTGCTTTTCATTCGTCCCAAGATCAACTTTCATCCGGAGGTTTTGTAAATTTTTATAAATAAACCAAGTTCCTCAAATGACCCACTCGATCGCTCAAAAGTGTATAGTGACCTCACCAAAGGCTTTTTCAAGTTGCCTTCTTCCTACCACTAAAGCTGAGAGTGGAGTTTTAGGTAGGTATGTAAGTGGGCATACTTGTATCACATATGTTGTAGGGTCAAGGATTGAACCTTACGGAGATTAAGCTATACACTATGATTGAGATGTGCAAGTGTGTGGATGGAATAAAAGATGGTTCCTAATTTTTGTGGTACTTTTGGGTCTCCATGCATCATGACATGCTCTCTTTTATTGATGAATGTGATGAAGAAAAGATGGGCTACCAAAGAACATCTATATTTACTTTCTCATTTTTTTTGAATGGGGATCTAAGATTTTTTCCGTTTGTCTACTAAAACAATCTCTCATCATTTTTTTTTCACTCTCTTTTTTTCTGACTAAGAACATGGCCCGAAAATTTATTGATGGGAAGGATGTTGGTGGAGAGAGATGTCATGATGAATAATGCATGGAGAAATTTTTTTGCAAACTACAAGAGAGAGAGTGCGCGATCCTCAGGGTAAGGGTCGGCAAAATGATGCGCGACTCTTAGTGTAGGAGCCGGCGGATGGTGATTGGGTGCATGTTGTGCGCAACTCTTAGTGTAAGAGTTGGCTTTTATTTGGTGGGTGCAAGTGGATCTCAATCATAGGTGTAGAGTCATAATCTCACGTCGGTACAATTCGACCGAACTCAATATACGAACAAGTAGCGTATGAAGGTTCTTTTTTTTTTTCTATGGATAGATCATATGGCTCTGGTGGGTATTCCGCGATCACTGAGGAACTATTGTTTTTGAAGATTTTTGAAACAAAAGACTCCGGACATCAGGTTTTCTCAAGGGGACGTTTCATTGCTATGGTCTAAGTCACTATATCATATCGCGTAATAACCTAGATGAGAGTAATTGTATGCAACCCACTAAATCAAGTTTCTAGAGCATGATAAAGTAAAGCCAATAAACCCAAATATTAGAGAAAACTCTATTCTAGACAAGTACAGACGAGACATAAAACGAGCAACCAATCATTTCAACGTGGGTGGAACTAAACATTTCATAGCACATATATGGAATGGAATTATAATTTTTTTTTTGAATTTTCCAATGCAAGAAACTTGAATTTAAACATGCTAATAAAAATTAAATTACTAGAATTTAAATATGCAATGCAGGTACCTCAATGGGGGTCCTCCCCAAGCTTATCCCGAAGCTCATGGCCCGGGGTTGATCTTCGTTTGGGTAGGACATCCTCCATCTTTGTGCTCGGGGATGGCATGTCCGTTGTTGCCGATGGCTTCTTGGGCCTCCACTCCATCTTGATAACCTTGGGTGGTGCGGCGGCGGGTGGTTCTTCCTGTCCTTCGCACCACCTTCTTTGGTGGTGTGGAAACTTCTTCTTTCTTGCCTTTTTGTTTAGGAGCGGATTTCTTTTTCTTAGGCCGTGTCGCGCCTTTTGCTCCTTTTTAGGAGTTGCTTTTGGCTTCTCCTTATTTTCTTTCCTTGGCTTTCTCGTGAAGTCCCGGGGGTGGATTTCGACCTCCCGTATGCCTTGAGTATTTGGTCCGTATTTGATACGGATCATGTTGCATTGTTCCCGCTTGGGGTCGGAATTCAAACTTTTCCTCCTCGGCCATTTATGTTGAAGCGGATTTCTCCGGCTCCAACATCTATTTGGGCCCTTGCGGTGCTTAAGAATGGCCTCCCAAGGATGAGAGGGTTCTCCTTGGTGAGTTCCATGTCTAGCACCACGAAGTCAACCGGCACGAAGTACCCTCGGATTTTACTTGGAATGTCCTCGAATCCCCGCAGGGTAGCGAATGGAGGAGTCGGCCAGCTGGAGTGTCATGGTTGTTGGTGCAAGCTGCGTGTAATCCAACTTGTCAAAGACTGTCTTTGGCATGACGCTCACGCTGGCCCCCAGGTCACAAAGAGCATGGTCAAACTGTTGGCCCCCGATTGAACAAGTGATGGTTGGGCATCCAGGGTCCTTTCTCTTTTCAGGCAGCTGGTTAAGTATTGCTGCGCTGCATTCCTCCGTCAGTTTGACCGCCTCTGTGGATGGTAGAGGATGCTTGTTGTTGATGATGTCTTTCACATATCTTGCATAAGAAGGGACATGCAAGACGTCCATGAGTGGGACGCTCACATGTACCTTCCCTATCATCTCAACAAAGCGTGTGAATTGTTCATCCGCAGTCATCTTCTTGGTTTTGGTGGGGAACGGTAGGTTACTTGTATCAGGATAGTCTATCGTTGCTCCTGTTGGTGTTGCTTCTTGCGGCTCTTCCTCTACAGGAGGTTCCCTCGTTTCGAGCTCTCTCGCCTTCCGATGCCGCTTGGTCGGGGTATGGCGGGTCACTTGTGGACCTTCCTCCCCTTGTTGTTACCGATTTCGGCTCGGCCTTGGCATCCTTGTCCCCAATTTTGGGCGAGTGTCGCCTAACCGGGTAAGTTGGGTCTCTATCATGCCGTTAAAACTTTGCGACTCTTGACGGCGGTCAAGAGACCTTCCAAACTTCTTGTCCATGTCTCCCAGGATTTTCTCATGTTGTAATATCTTTTTGGCGAGATTTTCGTTTATTTTGGCTTGGCCGTAAACTGGATCCTTTAATGAAGGTTGATTCGAATTAAACCCGGAGGCGTAATTCAAATTACCTTGGAATGGAGGACGGACCCGGTTATTCCAGTCATTCCCTCCTCCTTGTTCCGGCGAAACCCATTGTTGAGGTAGGCGGCCTCTTCACGGGTCTCGGGGCAGTCATTCCTCGAGTGTCCAGCTTCACCATAGACCTCGCACGTCATGCGAGAATCCATGGCATTGACGGTGCCGGATGCATCATTGATGGCACCACCGTCAATCTTCTTCAGGAGTAGGTCTATTTTTGCGGCAAGCATATCCGCCTCCTTCACGGTATGCATGCCTTTTTGTCCCTTGGTGGGAGCGCGGTCCTCCCCCCAAGCTTGGTTTTCCACCATTTTGTTGATCAGTGCCGTAGCACCGTCAACGATTAATGATAGAAAGGCGCCGCCGGCTGGCGTCCGGTGCCCCTTTGACATGGGTGTTAGCCCATTGTAGAAGTTCCCGGAGCACCACCAACTTTCCATCCCATGGTGAGGGCATTCCCGGATGTACTCCCCGGAGCCTCTCCCATGCCTCGAGGATGGGTTCCGGCCAATTTTGCCGGAAGTTGGCGATTCTTCCCCCGGGGCATTGGTTTTGCCCATGGGGAAGAATTTAGTGAGGAACGCGGTGGAGCACTTGCTCCATGTGTCAACGCGGCCTTGTCCTTGTAGAACCAGGTCTTCGCCTTTCCCACTAGGGAGAAAGGGAAGAGCCTGAGCCTAATAGCATCAGGTGCGACATCCTTGATGACGATGGTGTCGCATATCTCCAAAAAACGCTGAAGATGTGCGTTGGCGTCCTCACTAGGCAGTCCACAGAATGGACTTGCCTGCACCATGGTAATGAGCCCAGTCCTGAGCTCGAAATTCTTGTCTCCTACGTTGACAGCGGGCCCAGTGGGCACGTTGGCAACATTGGGGACAGAGAACTCGCGCAGGGACTTGGCCATGGAGTGCGGCGTAGTAGGTGCGGTGGTGACGGTTTCTCTCGTCGGCGGAGCGAGAAGAGGAGAAGGCACGAGTCCTCTTCCTCCTTAGGAGTGCTTCCGGATTTGAGTTGTAGTTATCCGGCGGGGAGAAACCGGTCATGCACTATCCTGTTTTCATCCACAACAGGGAGAAAACATAAAAGTTAGCTGTATAGACATTGTCGTTTCTCATTTTATATATCGTATGCATATCCATGCTGCTAGATCCTTAACTTCCATGCCTTCCCCGGCAACGGCGCCGAAAAATGCTTGTCGGCATTTCTTAGCGCGATTACCAAAATAGACTTAGAGCCCGATTCGATAACGGCGCCGAAACGCTAAATGGCTTTACTCGGCATATTTACTAGAAACTAGTTCTAGCAACTACGCGAGTGTTGCCGAGATAGATCACATCCTAGTAGATAAATATCCGCAAGCGCACGGATCTATCGTCGCAAAGATTTCACCCGAAGTATTCGGGGTATCGTTATTTATAATTTCCCAAAGGAAGGCATGGGGTAGTTAAGTATTCTAGCATGGGTATGAATACAATATCTAGCATGAGGAGAAACCGACCAATGTGCTATACGAGGGGTAAACATACGGTAATTTGGATAGTGGACACACACTTAGAGCAACCTCAAAGGAATAAAGATAAAATAAAGAATAAAGAATAATCTACGCGAGCGGCGGGTCCTATATAGTCAATACTAGAACAGCTAATTCCACATGTTATACAAGTCAAGACTCGACTATAGACTAGGAATATGGGGAGACCGCGGCAACCGCACTTGATCGATGGCGGCATTTACGAACTCCTACTCAACATGCGAACGTGGGGGATTACAAAGGACGGACAGGGCTGTCACCACCTGCCGCCTACCACCTCAACCATGGCATGCCGACATATCCGAAGGTTCCCTCGCACCCGGACACCATGTCCGCATACTAAGGAGCTACCTACGTCCCCCCAGGACTCCCACCCTACGGATGGACGAGCTAGGACATAGGCAAACCCGAAGGCACATCGAACCGCTATTCCTCTTCTACAATCTAATCTAAACAAGTAAAACACACGAACGCTGAAGAACAATGTAGAACACGATGAACAACTCTCACAAGAACTATGGCCTAGTTCTTGATCATAGAATATATCGTGTACTAGACTATACTCTAGTTCATATGCACGACTATATAAATATAATGAGAACTTGACTAAGGAAGAACGCTCCATAGATTTATACCAAAGGTGTAGCTTTTCCTCCTGGAGACAAGCTCTCCAAGTAGCTTTGCCTAGCTCCAAATGACTAACACTAAGACTAATGAACAAGTGTGAGGTGTAGAGATGGCTCCAAATGGTGTGTGTGAAGGTGGGGGCCTCTCCTCTTCATTTATAGCCCCCGTAGAAGGCGGTTCGGGGTAGTGGTGTAAAATCACCAAAGAAAAACCGTCAATCCCCGGATGGAAAGAGGCGACCGCCTTTGGCCGGGCCCACCTGGCGGCAGGGGCGCGCGCGCCCGCCCAGCGCGCTCGCGCCTGGGTGGCGCCGCCCCCTGACCGCCTTTGGCAGGTGGGCCTGGGCCGCCATCTGGGTTGCATTCATGCTGGTGCTTTTGGCCCATTTCGACCCCAGATGGCCCACTTGCTCTTGAGCTTGTTTTACGCCTCCCGAAAAGCGTATTTTTATTCCGGAAATTCCCGCTTGATATATATTCTGCAAAACAATATTTCTTCCAAGCACAGGTGGAACTAGGTCAATAGTAAAGATATATGTGACATAAAATATTTATTTCCCCCATAATGACCTATAGTTGGCGGGTAAAAATCTGAGTTAAGGACCGCCAACAAGATCCCCCAAGCTTGCCTTGCTCGTCCCGAGCAAGTCTTTGCTTTGGGTTGTTGATCAGGGGTTGCTACGATGCCGATTATATCTCAAGTGTACAAGCTAGAAGAGAGCGTTCTACGCTATTTGGATAAATCGGCAATTGTATCTACTCTATAATTCCCGATGGAGTGGGGCTTCTAATTTTCTCAAGTCTTGGGCGATTGCAAAATAGAACAGTTCCAAAGACCTAAGTGCTTTTCATTCGTCCCAAGATCAACTTTCAGTCCGGAGGTTTTGTAAATTTTTATAAATAAACCAAGTTCCTCAAATGACCCACTCGATCGCTCAAAAGTGTATAGTGACCTCACCAAAGGCTTTTTCAAGTTGCCTTCTTCCTACCACTAAAGCTGAGAGTGGAGTTTTAGGTAGGTATGTAAGTGGGCATACTTGTATCACATATGTTGTAGGGTCAAGGATTGAACCTTACGGAGATTAAGCTATACACTATGATTAAGATGTGCAAGTGTGTGGATGGAATAAAAGATGGTTCCTAATTTTTGTGGTACTTTTGGGTCTCCATGCATCATGACATGCTCTCTTTTATTGATGAATGTGATGAAGAAAAGATGGGCTACCAAAGAACATCTATATTTACTTTCTCAATTTTTTTTTTGAACGGGGATCTAAGATTTTTCCCGTTTGTCTACTAAAACAATCTCTCATCATTTTTTTTTTGAACGGGGATCTAAGATTTTTCCCGTTTGTCTACTAAAACAATCTCTCATCATTTTTTTTTCACTCTTTTTTTTTTTCTGACTAAGAACATAGCCCAAAAATTTATTGATGGGAAGGATGTTGGTGGAGAGAGATGTCATGATGAACAATGCATGGAGAAATTTTTGCAAACTACAAGAGAGAGGGTGCGCGATCCTCAGGGTAAGGGTCGGCATAATGATGCGCGACTCTTAGTGTAGGAGCCGGCGGATGGTGGTTGGGTGCATGTTGTGCGCAACTCTCAGTGTAAGAGTTGGCTTTTATTTGGTGGGTGCAAGTGGATCTCAATCATAGGTGTAGAGTCATAATCTCACGTCGGTAACAATCCGACCGAACTCAATGTACGAACAAGAAACACACGAAGGTTCTTTTTCTATGGATAGATCATATGGCTCTGGTGGGTATTCCGCGATCACTGAGGAACTATTGTTTTTGAAGATTTTTGAAACAAAAGACTCCGGACATCAGGTTTTCTCAAGGGGACGTTTCATTGCTGTGGTCTAAGTCACTATATCATATCGCGCAATAACCTAGATGAGAGTAATTGTATGCAACCCACTAAATCAAGTTTCTAGAGCATGATAAAGTAAAGCCAATAAACCCAAATATTAGAGAAAACTCTATTCTAGACAAGTACAGACGAGACATAAAACAGAGCAACCAATCATTTCAACGTGGGTGGAACTAAACATTTCATAGCACATATATGGAATGGAATTATAATTTTTTTTTTGAATTTTCCAATGCAAGAAACTTGAATTTAAACATGCTAATAAAAATTAAATTACTAGAATTTAAATATGCAATGCGCAGTACCTCAATGGGGGTCCTCCCCCAAGCTTATCCTGAAGCTCATGGCCCAGGGTTGATCTTCTGTTTGGGTAGGACATCCTCCATCTTTGTGCTCGGGGATGGCATGTCCGTTGTTGCTGATGGCTTCTTGGGCCTCCACTCCATCTTGATAACCTTGGGTGGTGCAGCGGCGGGTGGTTCTTCCTGTCCCTTCTGCACCACCTTCTTTGGTGGTGTGGAAACTTCTTCTTTCTTGCCTTTTTGTTTAGGAGCGGATTTCTTTTTCTTAGGCTGTGTCGCAGCCTTTTGCTCCTTTTTAGGAGTTGCTTTTGGCTTCTCCTTATTTTCTTTCCTTGGCTTTCTCGTGAAGTCCTGGGGGTGGATTTTGACCTCCCGTATGCCTTGAGTATTTGGTCCGTATTTGATACGGATCATGTTGCATTGTTCCTGCTTGCGGGGTCGGAATTCAAACTTTTCCTCCTGGCCATTTATGTTGAAGCGGATTTCTCCGGCTCCAACATCTATTTGGGCTTGGCGGTGCTTAAGAATGGCCTCCCAAGGATGAGAGGTTCTCCTTGGTGAGTTCCATGTCTAGCACCACGAAGTCAACTGGCACGAAGTACCCTCGGATTTTTACTGGAATGTCCTCAGCAATCCCTGCAGGGTAGCGAATGGAGGAGTCGGCCAGCTGGAGTGTCATGGTTGTTGGTGCAAGCTGCGTGTAATCCAACTTGTCAAAGACTGTCTTTGGCATGACGCTCACGCTGGCCCCCAGGTCACAAAGAGCATGGTCAAACTGTTGGCCCCCGATTGAACAAGTGATGGTTGGGCATCCAGGGTCCTTTCTCTTTTCAGGCAGCTGGTTAAGTATTGCTGCGCTGCATTCCTCCGTCAGTTTGACCGTCTCTGTGGATGGTAGAGGACGCTTGTTGTTGATGATGTCTTTCACATATCTTGCATAAGAAGGGACATGCAAGACGTCCATGAGTGGGACGCTCACATGTACCTTCCCTATCATCTCAACGAAGCGTGTGAATTGTTCATCCGCAGTCATCTTCTTGGTTTTGGTGGGGAACGGTAGGTTACTTGTATCAGGATAGTCTATCGTTGCTCCTGTTGGTGTTGCTTCTTGCGGCTCTTCCTCTACAGGAGGTTCCCTCTGTTTCTGAGCTCTCTGCCTTCCTGATGCCGCTTGGTCAGGGTATGGCGGGTCACTTGTGGACCTTCCTCCCCTTGTTGTTACTGATTTCAGCTCAGCCTTGGCATCCTTGTCCCCAGTTTTGGGCAGAGTGTCAGCTAACTGGGTAAGTTGGGTCTCTATCATGCTGTTAAAACTTTGCTGACTCTTGACAGCGGTCAAGAGACCTTCCAACTTCTTGTCCATGTCTCCCAGGATTTTCTCATGTTGTAATATCTTTTTGGCGAGATTTTGGCCCATTTGGGTTGCATTCATGCTGGTGCTTTTGGCCCATTTCGACCCCGGATGGCCCACTTGCTCTTGAGCTTGTTTTACGCCTCCCGAAAAGCGTATTTTTATTCCGAAAATTCCCGTACTTGATATATATTCTGCAAAACAATATTTCTTCCAAGCACGGGTGGAATTAGGTCAATAGTAAAATATATGTGACATAAAATATTTATTTCCCCCATAATGACCTATAGTTGGCGGGTAAAAATCTGAGTTAAGGACCGCCAACAACTAGTCACATGCCCAAGGCGGGTAAGCCTAGGCTAGGGCTAGTCTACGGCAAGGCGGCTAATCACGCACTGGGAGTGGAGAGATGGCGGGAATACGAGTTACCCTCGTGGGCTTGAGTCCTGGAGTTGAGGTGTACGGTATTCTCGGGTGGCGTGAACCCGGACTTGTCGAGAGGATCCATAGTCTTGGTTGATATATGCAAGCTTAAGTGCTACATATGTCGGGTGGCTAGGAAGCCCCAGCTGGGGTAGACAAGCGGTTCGAATCGTCGTTACTCCACGAGAAAGGAGTCTTGGTCCAGCACCACCATCGTAATAACTGATGGAACTTGAAGTAATTTGTTGGAAGTTTAAGAATGTGATCTCCGTGAATTATCTTGATCTGCTGTATTCAAGCTAGACTAGGCTCACTTTAGAACCTAATGACTAATCTGAAAAGTAAAACTGGAGGTTGAAACTAGTCATTAGTGCTTTTCTGCAAAATGTTTTGATTCTTCGCAAAGCCTTACCTTGTCCTATTTGACCTTCATTCCTGAGTCTTCTCCCCTATTTTTCGTCGGGTAAGTCTTGCGGAGTACTTTTGTACTCAGGGTTTGTTCTACCCTTGTTGCAGGTGTGTCCATCTGGTTGAGGACGTCGAGTAGTGTGTTTGGCTCCTGGGCAGAGCACTACGTTTTGGTGAATCATAAAGTTAAGTAATGATATTCCACTACTATGGTTGTAATCAACATAACTTATTATTTGTAAAGTTTTATTCATAAATGATTTCTAAACTTATGTTATCATAATACTTCCGCACTTTTACTCGATATATTTTATTTGTACAAAACTTTGTAATACCGCAATGTCTCTTATAATGATCGATCCGGTTCGAAAGATTCGTGGATGATTCGGGTTTCCCGAAGACACCCGACGAGCTTGTTAAGTCGTGTGGAACACATGCATGGTAATCTAAGGTGCGTTAAGACAAGGATTAGTGCATGTGGGCCATATTACTTAGGAGGTTCTGCCACAGTTCTCCCAAACATGGTAACAACTCTCTCTCTCTCTCTCTCTCTCTCTCTCTCTCTCTCTCTCTCTCTCTCTCTCTCTCTCTCTCTCTCTCTCTCTAAAAAGTTCAGTTTCAAGGTTGTCCATTTTTAGTTTGTCCTCATTTCCTTCTAGTTTGTTTTAACCCTGTTGAAACCTAACTAAATACTTTTCTTATCTCAAAATGATAAATTGATGGATCTATGATGACAAATTCATATTAGTTATCTCCTATCTTTGATTGAATTTACAGATGGGACTAAGTTGTGCCAAATGGATCAACATCTTATAATCTTAATCAACCTCTTCTTGCACTGGAGGTTTGGAACTTGAGTGACCTAGTTGGTAGCGTGGCATTTCATGTACCTTGAATACCAGTTCAATCCTATTTATTTTGTTTTGATTGCGACAGCCTTCATTTAATTGGTTATGTTATGCCTTTGGTTTGTGGCAAATAGAGAAGGATTTGAAGATGATTAAGTTATATTGCTTCTTTATTTCATAAATATACGTCAATGAGTCACCAATAGATACTTCTTAGACGGAAGCATCTCACATTGAGCAAGTTATACAAGTGCAAGATATGTAATCTGTAGTCTAAGGCAATGGAGTAAAAGAGGCAAGCTTGTACAAGTTTTCTTACTAAAACTGTCCTCAAGGGGTTTGTTTGTGCATTTTTATATTCACTAGTTAATTTATATTACAGTCATAGCAGATGCTCCTTTCATTTATTTCTAGATTCTGATAATAGAAAACAACATCTTGTTTTTTTCTCCCCTTCTCTATTGCGCCCCACTGTATACATTGATGTGAAACCTAGCAACCCCAAGAAGATAATCTATTTGCTTATTATGTAAGAGTTTCTCTGTAGCTAGCAACCTTAGAAGGTAAAAAATATTATTGCATGATATGGCAGAGACTATTTTTTCCCCTACATCGAAAACTATTTTATGAAATGTAATGTGAGCTTGGTGTAACTTATGCCTAACATTCTCATGACAATAAGGTGGATGGGATAGGATTAGCAAGTTATTTCTGGAGGCAATGGCTGTAGACTGTGGTGGTCATACTCAACAAAAGAGATGGCTAAGTGGTCTATGCTAGTCTGGTTTGTAGTTGGGATGTAGCTACTGACTCTGTTGTTATAATTATGCTGTAAAAATGTACTTTCATGTGAACTAAGAAAATAAGATATGGACAAGTCAAAGTTTGTATAAAGCTGGTTTTATGAAACGATATTTTGAATCAGTAGTGCAAGTTGCAAGGTGTTCTCTTATAATGTATGCCCATGCTTGATGCTCTTACGATGGTATCGATTTTCTGTCATGTCTATTTATCTTTTGGTGGCACGTTCCTGCAACAGTTTTTGTCTTTATTGCAACCTTGACTTGAGTTGTTGCATAAATGCTTTAACACTTGTTCAATTTTGCATGGAAGCATTAAACATTTGAAAGGAAACGGACTGATTTGCACTAAATGAATTCGGTGTGGGCTGTGGGGTAGGGGTGGGGGAGTGGTTAGGCTAGTCTCAATGGTGTTTCATGAGAGTTTCATGCACATTAAATATGCTGATGTGGCACTATTTTAATGAAGAGAGAGATGATAGAGTTTCATCCCCATGAAACTCTTATGCACTGTTTCCAAAAAATTAATGCATTGGAAACTATGTCATGAAACCACCACTGAGACTAGCCTTAGGCATAGGGCAGAGAATAATCTATATCTCCTATATAGACAAACCCCACTAGCTAATTCTCTCAACATGCAGGCTATCCAACAAGGCAATCCGCTGTCATATAACTAAGCAAAATTTAATGCAAGTTGTCCAACTAGACCATGCACTACACATACAATTAAAATTCACTAGCACATGCAACTGTAATGTCATGTTGGCAAAACTACTTTATTCATCAGATCATCAGATCATAGAATCCAATAATTCGTAATTTCCGCAGCAACGCGCGAGAATTTGCCTAGTAAAATAAAAATGAGAAGTTGGCCTGCTTTCTTTCTGCACTAAATGTGATCAAGGACCATCTGCCTGCCGATCGATACCACAATTGCTTCACCTCTCTGCAGGTTTGTTCTTCTATTTATTATTTTTCCTTGAGTACACTCTCTGCAGCTTGTATATATCTACAAAATAAAATAGTATGCTACTGCCATTCTGTATTCATATTTTACGACCCTAGAAAAGAAGTGTGGCAACAAGTCATGGCATGCATGGTCTACTCCATCCTTGCTAGAGAAATGGAGTCTCTCTCTCTTGGTCAAGGACGTGGATATATGGCTGGACCACTCAATTTTAAGTTCCTGTTGAGGTGAACTTGGATACCTATTTCTTATTTTCTTCATTAAAAGGCCACCTAGTTTAAGCATGGTTGTTTTTCCTTTTTATTACTCCATGCTCACTAGGCATAGGTATAAACTTTCACTGCAGACATATATAATTAATTATAAAGTTACATTTATTATGTTTAGAGAAGGAAATAATTCTAGCTCTATCAATGGACATATACAAACAAAACACTCATTCAACTGATGTGAAATGCATCTCAATTATGCACAAGAAAATATCAAAATACAAGTAACGTAATTAGATCATCTTGACATGCATGCTTACATATCATTTATTTGGTCATAATAGAGCATGACTAATAATACAACCACTGCTGGCTGGATGTACATTTACGGCCCTAGCTGGTTGTAAACTTACATATCAGTATATCACTTCTCTTCTCTCTCCTGCATCTTAGCATAAAGTTGACTTGTAACCCTTCATTAGTCCCTATTAGTGCCTATTTAGTTACAAGGGCTAATTGTTAGCCAGCTAAAAATTAGCTAATATGTGGGCTAATTTTTAGCCAAGCCTTCAACTAGTTATTAGCCAACTAGTTTGCCAATCTTAGCTAATTTATGCTAATCTTTAGCTCCAGCTAATAAGTAATAACTAGCCAAGCCCATATACTTGCTCTTATTTTCTGACTTCTGATTGGCAGTGTCAAACTATCTACCACAAGTAACATGTCACTAACTAGATGGTGGTGCCTCTCACTTGGGAGTTTTGACTAACTATGCATGTACTGTTCTTGTCTCATGCTTGTGTAGTATATATATAATAAATTTCTCCTAAAGTAACTTGCACCGACAAATTAACCTACTACCCAACTCACATAGGGTTGTCGGCTATCATGTTTGCTTCTTTTTTGGAGCTAAAGCAGCATGCTGGGAACTGAGCAACAGCCGTCGGAGATCTCCATCTGCTCGGGGGCCTCGTCTAACAACCACTTCTCTATGGAGGACAGCTGCTGCAGCTTGGGCTTGTGGTAACCGCCGTGTCCCGTCAACGCCTGCTGCTGCTGCTGCTGCTGCCGCTGCTGCTGCGGTGGTGGCATCAGCAGTGGCACGTCGTCGGAGATGAGTGGTAAGGCACCGCCGGACTTGTGATTGAAACGGTTGATGTCGATGACCGAGGAGGGCTTGATATTGGTAGCAGCATCATCCTGCGTCGAGGAGCTCTTCATGAAGCCGTTGAGAAGCTTGGATATGTTTTGCACGCTGGAGGCATATGGCGACGATGAGCTGTCACCGTTGGTGGTGGCAGCGAACACCGGCGAGCACTGGCTGATGAACTGGGTGACCTCATTAACCGGAGCTGGTGCGCTGCTGGCTGGGCGCACGTAGTTCTCCTTGGAGAGGGCCATGTCATCGGGGTGGCCATCGGCATGGCCGGCGCCCGCGGCAAGTACTGGTACGTTGGATGGAGATTCGGAGGGCAGAGGTGGCGCGAAGATGGCGCCGATGGCTTGCTGCTTCTGGAGATTCTTCTTGAGGTAGGTGTTCCAGTAGTTCTTGATGTCGTTATCGGTTCTCTGCGTGAGGTAAGAAGCAATGGCGGCCCACCTGTTGCCCAGCAAGGACTGGAGGTGGACGATGATGCCTTCCTCGTGGGGGGTGAAGTTGCCGCGGCGGATGCCGGGGCGGAGGTAGTTGGTCCAGCGGAGGCGGCAGCTCTTGCTGCAGCGCATGAGGCCCGTGTTGATGGGCACGGAGCGCCAGTTGCCGGGGCCGTGCTCCTGGATGTAGGACACCAGGATGATGTCCTCCTCCGGCGTCCATGGCCCCTTCTTGATCCCCACCTTGTCGCAGCACGGCGGCCTGCCCATCGTCGGTGCCTGGCTTGATGCCTGGAGCTAAGCTTCTGGAGTTGTGCCCATGAAGTGTGACGGTACGTTATATATATAGGAGTCGGACGTCTGGAGGAGAGAGCTGTGTTTTGACTTTGTGAGAGTGACGAACGCTGCTGATTTGTTTTCACTCATGTCTAAGAGCAGTGCAAGTACAGTAATGATTTTGTTTTCACACTCGTGCCTAAGAGCAAGTTACCAATGAGCTGCGACATGTGTAAAAGTACTAATAAAAAGTTTAGAGATAAATATTGTATAGTTTGGCTCTTACAACTTGATTTTATATATAGTCAACCACTTGGTTCTATTGTTGAGCTCGCTCTATATGTGTGTGTGTATAACATAATATTGTACATTCATGCTTTCCCTTTCTGGCAACACCGTCACGAGAACCATGAAAATGGACCCAGGCCCACTTTATTAATGTTTAAAGCAAGGATTAACAGTTTGCTGATGTTAACCACTACTGCTGTTACTGTGTGAATTTTAAAGCTAGGGCCCAGGCCTTTGAACACTCACTCTCGAGGCAATTTATTCCGCCAGGTATGAAAGAGAGGTCGCCAGGGTTGGATGACAGCTTTATGTTCCATCTACATACTAGTAATGCATATATGGTTCTTGCAAATTTGCTTCACATTATTATTACTTTGTCTCTCCAGTCGTCTTCATGATGTCCAAAAAAAGGCAAATTTGTCTAACTTTGACCAGTGATTTGAGTAGAACGTTTTTTTTTAAAACCAGTAGAACACGGTTTTGATTCTAGCTTTGATCAGTGATTTGAGTAGAACACGTACTAAATTTGAGTACTACCTCAGGTACGCATAGTAGCCGTCGCAGAACATGATGCATGAGCAGCAAGACCCTTTTTTTTTTTTTTTGAGAGGAAGCAGCAAGACTAGCTGTGAACAAGTGAATGCATGGACCCGGCCTGCCGGCCCACACACATCTGCATGATGACTTTATCAAGTGACCTGATGAAGTAGCCAAGTAGGTCCACCCTTATAATTGTTGTAAAACATAAGGACTCTATCCTAGAAGGAAAGGAGAAGGAAGAATCCTAATCCTAGTCCGTTGTATGTGGGCTCTTACCAAAACTCTAGCCCTTGGCAGGACTATATATAATACGTGGGAGCTTTATGTTGTAATCACCAATATTCAGAGAAATAAAGAATAGACTCCCTACATCTTGTGTCTACTTGTTCTACTTTCATCTACCATGTTAATTGTGAGAGACGGAGAGGGGAAGGTCCGAACCGCTGGCAACATGTTTTATAACACGTTATCAGCACGACAAGCTCTGCGTCGACATCGCCGTTGAAGCCGCGCCGACCTCGACGTCGACGTCCATGCTGACGTCTCTGCTGCGACTACTTCGACGACGTCGACATCCCCGACGTTGTTAGCGGAACGGATCTGCTACCTCTACCTGCATCGAATCTGCACTGCATCGACATATACCATCGTCATCAAGCAGACAGTTCTACGACAATGCCAAACGCCCTACGCGGTATGTATCTACTAACCACTGCCCTACGCGGTATGTGACGTAGATCAATTGGCATCCTATGAAAGGTATGAAAAAATCGCATCATGTAGATTGCGTCTATTCCGATCATGCGCAGGCCTATATAGGCTTGCATAATGCATGAAGCAACAACCAAAATGTCCCTGCAGGAACTACACATGACTTGCACGTTGCAGTCTACGTGGACTCTACCAATTATAGATAATTTGCGTATATAAATAAGTTGCATAGAAAAAAGAAAGGAGCATGTGGATTTTGTTTTACACGCCATTAGTCACTAGCACGTGACTTCTTCCACCATGGTGCCTGCATGCACATATCAAAGGGCATAGATAGATTTGGAGAAAAATCTACCAGCATCAAAATCGATCGGAAAATACAGTACAAAATTCACTAGCACGAAGTCTAGTGGCTATCCAGCACAGAAGCTGATTAATTGGCATGACCAATTAGTTTATTATATACATCCAGATCTATCTACTAGTAGTAGAAAATCTATTGTACTCAACGTTTTGAATATTCAAAGAAGAATCTCAACCAGTAGTTGTTCGTCTGCACACGAAATTCAGCACTTGCAGCTGCTGAACAGGCTCGTGCCCCTGTCGCCCGCCCGTACGCAAACTGCCGCGCCTCACCATCTATCTGGTCACTAGCATGCGTACTGCTGTCTGTATGCAGCCGCTCAAGCGTCCTCCCGCAAAATTTTCTACATGAAGTAGACGATAACAAGTACAAGTAGTACGTGTGTACAAGCACACACATTGATGATTTTTCTTTAAATCACATGATGGCACTAATTATGTATGAAGCCAACAGTAGTAATACATCCCTGGAGGATACGGACACATGGAGAGAACGTAATTGTTTCTGATATTGACCCGTAGTCAAATTGGAACAGAAAGGGCTGCTTCGTTGATCGAATCCGGAACAAACTCTGCTCGGCATGCAGCCGCACGCCATCGTCCATAACACTCCATGCCCTCTGCCCGCACGCGGAGTTCCTGCCTCCTGCATGCGGCTCGTAAAGTCGTGTAGCAATTAGAAAATCAGTTTTTGAATTATGAGAAGCTCCCGTAGCCGATTGTTGCTGCCTCTGTCAGCCCGAAGTTACAGAGTTTATGCAAACTTTCTCGATTGCACATGCATATGTCATTGACAACTGTTTTTAAGAGGTCGCTGCATGGCCTATAGCATTTATTTACTATTGATAAATATAGATATGCCATGTGATATTGTTATGCTATTTTTAATGTGTTTATTTACCACATATTAATTATCTGAATTGCATACCATGTATTTGGAAGAGTAAATTTTTGAATAATTATTACACTGCAATCATGGTATAAGAATTATGAGCTCTCTAAATCATGCAGATCTTAGACCACCTTTGAGAGTCTCATATTTGTTTTTTCTAGCATAATGATTTTTGGATGAATGAATGTTTGGTATTAGTTCTGAAGATTTGCATATACCATAATCCTAAAAAATGCTAGGATGCTTCTAAGAATATTTTTTGCATAACCATCCACTACCTTTTTGCACGTTACTACTTGTTTACACGCAGTAAACCTATATGCACATAATTTTATTATAATGATATATGCATACTTTTATGAAGAAAGAATATCCTGGACTTGCCCTGAATGACATAATTATTTGTTACGGTCATTATTAAATCCAAGTAGGATATTTGACTACCATTGAAGTGTAGTAAACTCTAGAATGAGTATATGACCAAGAGAAGTAACAAAAGGCATTGTGGGACTCCTTGCATGAGTAAAATCCCAAATTATAATTACAGAATATCATGTTACATTGAAAGTTGAACTTTTCAAACTTATATGCCTATAGATTGAGATATAATGCTGCTCTATAAATAATAGCTTGAAGCTTTATACTAAATGTCTAGAAGACAAGATGGTAAATAAGATTTTATCAATGCATATTCTCGAAGAAATGTCTCTTGTGTATAGAATATCACAGAGCAATGTAATACATGAAGTATTTAAATTTACCATTACTCAAACGAGAAATTGAGTTGACTTTATAGACAACTTTATAAACCAGGATATCTTCATTGCGGTAACTCAATATATGAATTGCATATATCATACTCCTAGAAGGATCGAGCAAGCATGAAGCTGCCGGATGTCAAGCGTTGAAGCTAAGACATATAAGAACTTTTAAAGAATTTAAATCATGTGCTTATAGATTTGTTTCTTTTGAATTCATATCCTGAAGCATTAATAGTAGTGGCAATGATGCATTAAGTTTTAATTCCCGTCGAATTAAGTGATTAATGGTTAACTTATTAGCTTGAAGACTAATATGAAATATTTAATATTCTTAGTTGCAATTGTTACTGAAGTAATATGTGCTAATTTCTCATGGAATAAATTAGATTTATATGTTTCACATATAAACAATTGCCTATATTGCCTATCTAAATAAGTTTTGCATTATTTTATCCACAAAGCCTCAATTAACCATGAAGGTTAGTTCTTTGTGCACCACTACTACATAGGTAGAATGGAAACTGAATTTCCTAGAAGCACATGAATAATTGGACTATACTGGTGTATGAATTGCTCCTAGAAGGACAAATTTAGCTAATAAATAGTATAATCCTAAAACTAACTATTTAATATTTTTAGCCCAAGAACTAGAAGTTTTGTTCTGCCCTATATATGTGAATATTCATGCCATAACCAATGAATACTAGAAGTATGATTGGATTCTATGGATCATTAGAAGTGATCATTCATAGATGATGCAAGAAGAATATAACTACTTGAAGTAATTATGGCATGAGGGGAGAAATTTTGGGTAAAGGCATAAGAAAATGTGGGTAATATATATTTAATAGGCATAGCCTTCCTAAATCTATCTTTGAGTGCATGTATCAAGACTTGAAGTTTTGCCCGCGTCCCTTCCGGCCGAGTTAACTTTCTCTACTGCACTAATTGCAAGTAAGCTTGTAGCTTTGCATTTTATTGTTATCTACTATGTTGGATTGAATCTCAACAATCCACATTATACACATGCAAGTGTATTACTATTTTATTCTCTCACCGAGCTAAGCTATCTACACTCTTTGCATGAATATTAGCATAGAAGCTATAGTTGTAGCTAGTAGCTACATTTACACCCCCTATAATTAAATTGACTAGCTAGCACGCTATGTCCAATGGTTTTTGTTGAACTAAGAAATATGTTGCTTTCAATGCATTGCATGCATAAGCAAAAGATTGGTCTATGGCCATGTAGCCTAAGATCGGGGGAGTAAGTTAATATGTTTGCTCAATAGAGACTAACTCAATTGATTGAATGAATAATGGTGGATGATGATGGATAACATATTTATGATGATTTTGGATTTATGAAGAAAAGGCATCAAGGGAATTTTGCATTAATGGCAATTAGAAAATTCTAGAAGAAATTCCATGTGAATTGGATGTTATGTATTTTATATATTTAAAATATATAGTCTATTTGTTTTTAATGTATGAGTACTTGATCAATTATTTTGGCTAAATAATAAAGAAGCTAGACAATGAAATAGTTTTTTCTAAACTATACTATGTGCACATCAGGGGGAGAACATCCCTGAGTTTGAAGGAATGTTGAACATTCGTGCACTATGTGTATTCTAGCTTACTGCATATAATATAGAATAACCCCCATATTTAAATATGTGTGTGAATATTTCCCATAAATTTCATCATAGCATACATAAATGGGCCTCCGCTTGTAGTTGGAGATACATGAATATGAATTATTGAAAGCCCATCATAGGGGATTATTTTGAAGTATGCTATTAAAGATCTAATATTGGCATTAGGGGAGAGAAAGCCTATTTTAAATGCCAAATATTATTTCCACGAAGGAAAATGATCTAGAGAAAATATTCCTTGAAGCTTGAAGCAGAAATATTATCACACACTAAGTCAACTATTAGTTTGACTAATGCTCTTGTGAAGCATGAAGCGGAGCATATGCCGGATATTGAAATGAGAGGAGTAACTTGAAGTTATAAACCAGTTTTGTTTACTAATAGTAAACTAATTATTGTATACTATCAAGCTACAATCTATGGGGACACCTATGGATTATAATTTTAATGTATACTTATTGAATAGAAATAAAATAAAACTCCTCCATTCTCATGAAGAGAACACCTCATGAATAAGGTTGAGCACCTCATGAAGAGGATCATCGTGAAGATGGAATCCAACACACTAAGTGCGCACATCATTAGTGTTGGATATGCGGAACAATAAAGTATCTCTTGTTTTTGGGAAATAACAAAGAGACGAATAATCTCATATTATGAGAATATTGGGAGAAAATAATAGTTGTCGACAACGCTACCTCTATAATTGCAAATGTTTCTCTTATGAGAACCCGGATCCGGAAACAAAGTCCATGGCAAAGTCGCTTGTAGCGATTATATCGAATCGGTGAAGAAATGCAATTGAGGATGAATCTCCTACTAAGAAGAAATAAATGTTCTGCTATATCTCGGCAAATAAAATGAATGAATATGAAATATGCAGTTAATAAGTGGATTATGAAGATCCATATACATAGTTCCCGAAGAATACAAATTGCAACATATGAATATAAATCTCATATAAGTATTATGAAGTCTAAGGTAGAATATATTCACTAATGAATATTGAAGTCTCTAGAAGAGCATATCCTAGAAGGAATAGTCATCGAATGACTTCATAGTGAATAACACTATCTCATTGTGTATATCACTTAATAATCTCTCTTGTAGTAAAGTGAGAACATCCTTGAAGGAACTAATCCGTGAAGGATTTACCAGTCAATTCTTGAAAAAACATCATTTATCCCTGAAGTGAATATAGACCCGAGAGAAAGAAAATGAGGAATTCTAAACACCATTAAGGTGTCATACAAACACTCGAGAAAATGTAAAGCTATATCCTCTAAATACCATAGAAGGTATAAGAATAATGGTGACTTTGGTATTTAAATTATCCCCTAAATGCCAAATGCAAGACTGGATTTATTATTTAGTGGTACTATCAGAATCTTGAAGATTTTAGTTTTAAAACCCACTAAGAAAGAATTAATAAAGTATTCAAGCTTGTATAAGTTTGATGCACTATCTCGAAGATATTGAATATCAATTATTTACCCCTATAATCCTCGGGAAGGATCTATTATCTTGAAAGATAAATTATTTGTTTTGCACAACTAATAAGTGGTTATTTATACATTAAGCAATATTGCTTTTTGTTATACCCATATAATTCATAGAAGAATTATGAGCCAACTTTTTAAAAGTGCATTTTGAACAATGAAGTTCAAAGGATGGCTTTATGAGGGGAGCAATTTGATTCGATTTACCTTGAAGGTTATTATCCACTAGAAAATCCAAAGATCAAGTAGATCATATTTGCCAAAATATTGAAGTTTGTGCATAGATCATGAAGATCAATATCTATGAAATATCCTGAAGAATATATGACCAAGAAGGTTAAATGTTGTACTCTTTTTTCCTATGTGAGTTTTTACTTGAAGGTTTCTCACACAAGGTTTTTAATGAGACAACATGTGTAATACAATTAACGGATGCAATGTACTCTTTTCTCCAAGAACCGTTTTTTCCCACTGGGTTTTCGGATGGAGTTTTTAACGAGGCATGTGCATATCGTGGTAATCGCCCAAGGGGGAGTGTTGTAAAACATAAGGACTCTATCCTAGAAGGAAAGGAGAAGGAAGAATCCTAATCCTAGTCCGTTGTATGTGGGCTCTTACCAAAACTCTAGCCCTTGGCAGGACTATATATACGTGGGAGCTCTATGTTGTAATCACCAATATTCAGAGAAATAAAGAATAGACTCCCTACATCTTGTGTCTACTTGTTCTACTTTCATCTACCATGTTGATTATGAGAGACGGAGAGGGGAAGGTCCGAACCGCTGGCAACATGTTTTATAACAATAATAACACGGCAATTTGCAGTGTATATGTATAGTGGAGCGGGCCCACGTATATACTTGCATTTTGCATTAATTGTCATGCAATGCGCCTCTCGGGCCCAGCAGCCACTGCAAATTGTAATATATAATATATACGGAGAAACTGATGATAGTCACTCGTATTATATTATTATTATCTCCTACATTACGTACGTGTCAGAAATCGGCACCCACACATGCATGCAAGATCTTTTATCTTCTTATTCATTTCTTGTGGGGATCATGTACATAAATAAATCGATCGATCAGGATCTCATTACTCTTGAACTTTGATGATGCCCTCCATTAATACTCAACTAGCCATATGTAGTATATATATGTGTGTCTCTCTACACGCATATAGCTAGCCCATGAAGTAGACTATAGACAATGTATGTGTATGTGTATGTGTATGTGTATGTGTATGTGTATGTGTATGTGTATGTGTATGTGTATGTGTATATACACATCAGTTTTTATTTCATTTTCTTTCGGTCTCAACACCAATAGAAAGTGAGAAACGAATCGAAGAAACTGAAAAGGCCACTCAAGCGAAATATGGAAAGGAATTTTAAAGGATTTGTAGAGACGTCTTCTTCTTTATGGGTAGTTTGATGTAAAACTAGCTCAATAAATAGTTTGTAAAACGAGGCGTCTCTAGAAATCAATTTGTAGAGGCGACTAGTATTTTTAGCTATCTCTACAAATAACTATCTTTGTAGGGGTGGCTTTAGATTTAGCCACCCCTACAAATTAATTTTTAGAGAGGCGACTCTTCGAAGAACAAAACTGCATATCAAAGTTTCTAAAAAAACCTTGGATGGAGAAACTACGAAAACGAAAGTGGTAGATCTAAAAAAGTTATAGAACTTTATAGTTGACAACTTTTTTGGTTTGAAGTCATCAATCCATGGAAAACTATGTTTGAAGTTCTCACATTTGAATTTCAATTTTTTTGAAATAACCTCGGTGGAGAAATGATCGAACAAAGTTGTAAATCACGAAAAGTTATAAAACTTTATAATTGACAACATTATTATTTAAAATAATCTATCTATGAAAAATTACATTTAAAGCTCTCACATTTGACATTTGGATTTTTTGAAATGACCATGGATAAAGAAATAACCAAAACAAAAGTTGTATACTTCAAAAAGTTATACGACTTTGTAGTTGATAATTTTTTGATTCAAATAATTGGATGAGTACTATATGAGGAGAAACAATATCTCATATGACCGCACATGAGGGTGGGGGTGGAGACGTGGAGTGGTTAGAAGAGTGACACGAGGTGTGAGATCGTAGGTATGAACCCGTGGCTGCAAAATGTGCAAAAAATGCCGACTTAAGCTTACACATGGTTGTTTGGTGAGGTCTTCCTGTATTAAACCATTTAAGCTAGTCTAACATAGATTTGTACCTGATGAGGTCTTTTCGGATTAACTCCTTTCAGCTATTTTAACCTAGATTTATGATTTTTTCAAAAGTAACGGTTGGTTTCTAGCCGTTCTACTGATACTCGACCAACCACGCAAGAAAGCAACGCTTAGGGCGACGGTGCGGCGTGTCGAGAAGCCATGACGTGCACGATCGGGAGTAGTATTTGTGAGGTTGCCACATGATTGTGTGTCACCTAATCTACTGTTTCAGTCAATTCATTTACACTTGTGAAAACACCTCCGTCCTAGAAAGAATGATGTTATGTCAAACTTTCTTAATTTTGTCTAGATTTATAGAAAATACATGTAACATTTTTATCTCTAAATAAATATATTATAAAAGTGCATTCAATGATCTATCAATGATACTAATTAAATATTATAAATATTAATATTCTTTTATATATAATTATTTAAAGTTGGCTTCTTAAGAAGCGAGAATAACATATATTTTGAAACAAAAAATAGTAAACTATAAATAAATAAATAAATAAATAAATAACCTAGTAGATCTGATCCACACAGTACAGTGTGGTGTGGCCTGTGGGCTGTGGCCATGCCCTGCGACGGCACGTGTACGAGTACGACCCTTCAGTACCTTTAGCTTGTAGAGATTTGGGGTTCCACGTCCTCACATCCCAAAGCCTCCAAACCATCGCTTTTCTCCCATTTATTTACAAGTAACAATCCACGTTCTTGTTTAGGTTACTATTCCCAATTACTCTCTGCTGGATCGGCTACATGTGGCTACGGTGACTTTTGCTACAGTAGTCTTGTATACCTGCCGGCTGCAGCACCAGTAGCAGCCATGGCCAGAAAAACGTACATCAGCCGAATAGAGCCAACATAGAAGCTGTGTTCACACGGAAGAGAGACAGAAGCCCTTGCTTGGCCAAGAAAAATGACAAAGGACCTTAAACTGTTTTTGAGCACTCCATAAAATAAATGCATATAGACAATATGTAGATTTAGGATTACAAATTCTAAACAATCTATCATAATGATGAGTTAATAATAAAACTAACAAACGTGCCTGTAAGTTGCAACCGAAACCAATGCATATAGGAATGAGACTCTGTATCATCGCTAGCAAGTTGCTTTGGAATCGAACCATGCATCAATTGTCACTAGATGTGAGTTTTTCTAACCTTGTGTATAGATCATAAGTCTGGGTCAAGTAAAAGAAACGGGACGAAAGAAACTCTCCATTGATCAATTAGCTTGGGGAGGTGGACAACAAAATGGAATGAAAATTTGGTTTTTTTTTAGTGTTAGGTATAGATCAGGGACAGATCCTGGATGAATAAGTTTGGGTCAAGTAAAAGAAATGAGATGGAAGAAGCTCTCCATTGATCGGTTAGTTAAGGGTGGTGGACGAAAAAATGAAATGAAAATTTGAACTTATCAGATAAGTAAACGGTAACACAAGAAAACAATTAAACAAATAAGATACACCTCGATCTCTACTCCTAATTGATAGCCTATAGTACTTCTATATGATATTGATATAGAAGAGAACCGAAGCCCCTCTCTTCCTAATAATTGATAGCCTATAGTACTTCTATATGATATTGATAGAAGAGAACCGAAGCCTAAAAGTTGCACAAAATGATGAAAATTGTCCTAAAAGCCCTAAAACAATAAGCAATTCGGTTGAATGATGCTGGCACTAAAAGCTCTCATGTACTACGCTGTACTAAATACATGGACCTTCAACTCTTCTTTATATAGATATATACAGTACTTATAGGCCTCTTAGTGGCTTGGGCTTTATGTGGTCGCACCTACCGCCCACCCCTCAGACACGACACACTAGAGAGAGAACACTCCTTTCGTTCAAAAAAGAGTGTGTTAGTTAAACTTTCTTAAATTTGACCAGATTAGTAGAAAATGTTAATGACATTTATATATCTAAATGACTTTATCATGAAACATATCTACGATTTGTCTATGATACTAATTATACACTATAAATTTTAATTTTTATTATATATCTAGTTAATGTTGAAAATGTTTGACTTTTCAAAAAGTAAGAATGACATTCTTTATGGGACAGAGGGACTACTACCTCTATCTAAGAAATCTAGGTTAACATGTCCAAAGTTTGACCAGATATATAGATACAAGCATTAATATTTTATTATGACATGAATTAAGTATAACAGGAAAATATATTTTATAACAAATCTAATGATACTTGTTTGGTATAATAAATATTGAGATTTATTATTTAATAGTTATTGAAACTTAGACACTAAAACATGTTACTGTGCTAGAGTTGTATTCTTTTGCAGATGGAAGGAGTACTTTTTTCTTGCATAACCTTTTTTTTTCAAACTCACTAACTCGGAGTTTAGTCAAACCATTTGAAAATCTTTTGTATATGGACTTTACTGCCCAGCGCTCTAGTTAGCCAGTTATTAGGTATTAGCATTAGCATCTACTGGTAATCAAGTTAGGGCAGTCCCAATGCAGACTCTACCATGGAGTCTATCCTTATTAATTGCAGTGCCACGTAGACACTTTGCTGACATGGCAGGCAATTTAATGAGGAAAGAGAGTAAAAAAACAAGAAACGACGTCTAAATACGACTCCGAGTCGTCGTACGCTTCGAGGCACTCGACTCGACTTCGTACTCGCGATGGGGGAGGTAGAGTCGAGTCTTCAGATCCCGTACGCGCGCCGCCGCCGCCGCGATTCCTCCCGCACGGGCAAGGCGCCGTGGAGCTCGCAGGCTGGCCTTGTTCGCTTCGCTCGCCGCACGTACGGGATCTTGCGGCACCGCCGCAGACCACGTCAAGCAGAGCCGGCGAGGACGCAGCCGCTCCTACGCGTGCCGGGGCATCAGGCGGAAGCTGGCCAGGCTGCTACGCCGTGATGCTGATGTACGCAAACAGAAAGAAGCTAGCTAGTTCAGTCACGAAGAAGCGGCAGCCTTAGTGAAGTCTTGTTTTCTAGACTCTACCGAGTAGTTTCTGCATTGGGAGTGCCCTTAGTGCAACATCAGTTTTGCAGTTACTCTCTCTTGCTCATGTCGGATCTTTTACATGCCTATATGTGGACCATACATAAATAACAAAAACGCTAGCTAACCGTTACTCGTCCCTCCATCCGTCACGCAAAACATAACTTTCTAGATACAGAATGTATTCCAAATTATAAGATGTTTAATTTGTTTTTTCTAAATACCTAGTTTTTCTATACATTTAGATATAACTAGGTAAGTACCCGTGCCTTGCAACGGGAAAAGAATGGTATGATGATAACGTGTATGAACGAGTGTTGTACTATTCTAAAAACATAATGCATTGAGAGCGTGATATTTGCAACATCACTATTAGGAGTCTCCATGAGGGATGAGCAATTGGAGTATAATTCAGATTTTGATGTGAAATTGAAATAATTCAGCATGTAGGGAGATATATTGGACACTGTATGCAATGATGAGAATAGTAATGATCACCTAAGCCAAAAATCACACGTGTAATTGTATAGGTGAATTTATTGGAATTTCTAACATCCATTCGATCATATGTTACAACTCAATTTAGTAAATGGTACACTTGAAACATAGTTCTAATATCATATCAGGCCCAAAATGTATTTGCCACCAATTTACTATTTATATGGACCATAAATCACATCCGTTTTCCATGTATTACCAAATTGTGACCTTCTGAATGCAAAATGGGGTGTTGCAGGAAGCTTGAACATCTGATCAATGGGGACTCTTGTATGACCCATGGTCGCCAGGTAGACTTAGCCATCAGCCGGGATGACCGCTCTGGGGAAGATAGGTTATGCCGTCATGCCAAGGATGATGGGGTCTGGTTTGCACATGGTAAAGGCAACAGCAAGAAACATTGTTAGCAAGCATGCAAATTGTTATCTTTTTCTGAAACTGTAAAGAGCTATTCATATATGGTGTATATTTAGTTTTTGTCAACACTTGTTGAGAATTACCTAGAAATATCAAGGCGATTATTAGCACCTTCTGAGCTTGTAACTTTGCTTTATTTCTTAGCGCCGGTTGACTTGATAATATCTCCAACATGCTGATAAATCTTTCCAGCAGCCCACCAGTTTCCTGCTTGTAATCGGCAACCACCTCCTTAGCATTCTTGCAATTCGGATTAACACCATCTTCGCACCTAACCAACACACCCCCTGAAAGCAAAGCTCATTTCTTAATTTCCAGAGAGACCATAGAACACCAGATGTCACTATGTGAAATCAAATGCTTCTTATTAGCAATCCACAATTTAGCTACAAACTCATAGCCTTTACCAACATCCATACCCAAAATCTAAAATGGTTTGACTTGGCAATTACCTTAATAACAAGATCATTGATGGATATTTCCTTTCCATCGATAGGTTCAGTTCCCATATTCATTGTATAGATGTAACTTAATCCTCTGCAGGTACACATTTCAGTTAAACATACATGAAATTGGAACACCAATTATGGGACTCGGTTAACCTTTTATACGTGTGTTTCAGATCAGAGCTTTAGCCTTATACTATTGTCACATTTTACTACAATGACAGACTTTCTTTTGGTTACATCTCTCCTTCTAAAAATAGCTCCATAATAAATGAAACAAACTATGAAAATTTGTATAAAAGAAGAGGGGGTTCTAAAAGATATGACCAAGAGATATCATTGGACAAGCGATGCCACCTGATGAGTATAAGTGGTTCAAAATCCATACTGTATTAGGACCGCCATAAAATAAGAATTCTTCATTTTTGAATACTGACAGTAACTGGAAGGCTGAGAATATAGCTTCATGACAGATACAGCAATGAACACACCTAGTATAAGGAATTCCAGATTCAGTGCCCATTCTTGCTGCAGTTACTACCATGAGCCTTTTACTGAAAGAAAAAAGGTAATGAAATTCTTTCATTTCAACTACAGCTCAGAAAAATGACAAGTTCGCTCGAATAGGGAGGGTCTCACCTCTTATCAATAAATTGATAAAATAATCCACGTCTTTGGAGCTTGGAGGATCTGAATCAAGAACTGTCCGTTCATCGCTCAAACTGGATGTAAGTTTCACAACAGTCCTTAGGTGCAACGGATGATGAATGGTTGTTTCTTCTTGCTTTTAAGGAGCGAAAAGAGTATCCCAAGGGCGAGGAGAGGATTTTCCCTTCTGTAAAAGTGCATTGTTTCCTGATGCTTGGAAATTTCAGAAATCAGCATACTACCCTAAATGAAACCAATTTCAAATAGTCATTACAAAAAAAACAAGAATCACTTAATAAAGCCCCATAAACAAAAGTCCTCTCAAGCAACTTATCTCCACAAACCGCCCTTAGAGCACCTGTTAGGCCTGGAATTATCTGAGTTCCATTACATATGTAAGTCGGCTGCATGAAAACCTCAACCTTTTCAGTCAAGGAAATTTAATTGCATTGGTGCATGGCCAACCGTAACCCAAAATTGTTTTGAGATAATTCAATCACAACACATGCAAAAAAATGCAGGGTCATATTTTAGGCTATTTTTGTTTGTCGCTATGTTAAGGTTTTACTGTCACAGCTGAGCATGTTAAGTGCAGTGCCATATAGCCTTCCATACTTCTACTTTGGGTTCTCATTCCAGTTTATTAATATCAATATGAGCTGTATCTCTTCTTGGAGAGTGCAGTGCCAAGTCACCAACTGGCATCTCATTGAACCAAATGGTTTAAAGTTGCATCTCATAGAAAAAGCCATTTGGGCCTGTTAAACAATCTATTTATGGAACAATTTGGGACAAGTATGAATGTATGATCACACATTAAAATATGGCAATTCCAGGTTAAAAACCTTGGCGCCGAGATACCATCAAGCTAAGAACTCGTAGCTTACTGTTGATAAAGGACTTCCCCAAATTCCTGCCAGGCCTTAGCTCAGACTACCTAAATTGCTAGACTCTACGATGCACTAAACAACCAGGTCTGGATCTTCGGCACTTTTGCCTGATGAGCACCCTCAGACACGAATCCTTCACACACCATAGGTTGAGGTAAACAGGATTACAAGAGTGCTTTGAGAAGAGGAAGAAGGGAGGGGAAACGGAGCTGCACAGAGGTAGAATGTAGAGGGCCAGTGATTACCAAGCCAAAGGGCAGTCGGCGTGCGAGGCAGGGGCCGCCGCCATCGTGCCCCGCCATCGTGCCATCGGCGGGCGGCGGCGCACGTGACGTGGAGGCGCGGTCGCCGCCAGGCAGGCAGGGGGTCCGCGCGTGCCCCGCCGGCCGTCCGCGCTCAGGGCGTGCTGCTGGCCGCCAGTGCGCTGTGCTCTGCATCTGCCGCCGGACGTTCGTTTAACCTGCCACCATCGTGGCTGGGAAGATGGGCAGAAGGAGGCCGACCGATTTTTTTTTTTCCGGGGAAACCTCCGTGCCTGCCTCCATCTTTCGCGCAGTGGCATCTTGCCGTCGATGCTGGGCGTCGTGGGTGCGAGCTAGGCATGCGCGGAACTCAGGATGCAGGATTTTCTGGGTTGACCCAATGACCCAAAACCCAAAGATTAAAAGTAGTGTAATTACCCTATAGAGCCGACCCATTAAATTTTTGGGTTAATTTGGGTTCCACTGGTGGGTAGTTGGGTAACCCATTCCTCGGCCACAACAGAGGAGCCTGCTTGCTTTGCTGCTTGCTTCCTTGCTTTGCTTCCTTGGGAGCAAATACATACACCTACACGCATCTGCCCTGCCAAGGCTAGTAGTCTGGGGGCTCGGTGGCGTCAGGGACTTCCGGTGTGGTCGCCTACGCACGGCCGCCGCTGATGTGCGCCGCCTCCACCGAGACCGATAAGGAGCACTGGCGCCGCCGTCGCCTCATGCACGGCCAAAGCGCTTCGAGCAGCAACTCCATGGCTCCTTAACCTCAGCCTCCCCAAACCCACCTTTCTTCAGCCTGACGACGACGAGGAAGAAGAGGCGGTGGAGGCTTCCAAGGACGAGGTCACGGCGGCAGCGGTCGTATGCAGCGTCGCTCCAGAACTCGATCTAGCATGGGGCCTAGACGGCGTCGAGGCTCCGGCGCGGCGGCACGTGCATGACGACCTGCTAGTCGCGCCCGCGGAAAGAAGAGGGGACGTGAGCGGGGAGAAGGAGACGACGGGTTGCATCGCCTGCGACCGGAACGAGGTGTCGCTCAGGTTAACGGAAGAAGGTCGCACGGAGCAACTCGGTCTGGTGTTTCGGGTTACCCATTGGGTTTCGTGGGTCAAGCATTGGGTCAACCCAGAACCCAAAAATTCCTTCATGGGTAGTATGGGTAGGACACTGGTTGACCCAGTATTGACCCAATTGCATCGCGAGCGGAACTGCCTGGGGGACGAGCGATGCACGAGTGCGGGGCGAAGCCGGGAGGAAGGGGGATGTGGGATGCGAGATTTTACCGGGTGAGCGAATGAGCCGGCGGTTGTTTCGCACTCCCTGTCAACGATTCACTTTGGTAATTTTTAGTAGTTGGATTTGGAATTGAGGGAGTACAGTCGTAGGATTTACATCTGTCTTCCCAAAGAATGAAAATTCAGCCTCGATCTTGCTAAGTGGCGACCCATGTCTTACACTAGTTTTTTGAAGAAACTGTCTTACACTAGTTTGCCTTAGAATATTAGTAATGCCCAGGATTGATCTTGTTTATTTAGGATTTAGGATGTAGATGGAGTATATATATTTATATATGGTATATTCCTTAACCATGTGTCCTTATCGAAAGTACTACCAAGCTCGCACATCAACCCACGCTCTCACTCCTTAATGATGTGTGTTCTATCTCTCGCCGCAAAACTAACCGTATAACAACTAGTAGCTACCTAGGTCAAATAATCGTGTACCTTCATGTGCAACATTGAAATACATCCATAAGTAAACATTAGGCACACATCTTGTATAGTACCTAGCTAGCTCTGGCCATAAAAACATGTAATTGTTGGGATTAATCAAACATTTAAAACTATAATCATTAAATAAATTTCTGAATTAATTTGAAAACATGTAATAAGCTACATACGTGTTTAACACATTGTATTGGAAATTGCTTCCAAAAACCTCATATACTTCAAGGATTTTTAAGAACACAATACTCACTCCGTCATGGAAAGATAAAGGAAAAAAGTCTAAATCCCCCCTAAAGTATGAGCATCGGTGAACATAACACCCACAACTACAAAACCGTCTGTTTGACACCTTAAAGTTCGATTATGGGCCTAAATAACCCCCTGGGCGGTATTGGAGGGTGGTTTTGACCCACGTGGTCATCCTGCCCCACCTGTCAGGACTCCACGTACTCCCCAGCTCCACCTGCCGTCCCATCCACTTGGTGCTCGCCAGCTTCGCCTGCGCGCAGGCCTCGTCCGCCGTAGCCTTCTTGCCGCAGCTGCTCCCGCGCCGCCTCCTCCTTCTCCCTCGCTGCAGCGATGGCCGCATCGCCTCGTCGCCACAGGGCTCGCCGCCTCGCTTGCGTCGTCCCCGAACCCGCCGCCGCAGACGTGGCTCTGTGGAGGAGCGGCGGCTCGTGGCCGGAGTGCATGGCACGTCGCCCCGCGCGTGGCGGGGGCGATGGGCACCTGGACGGCGAGGAAGTGGAGCAGGGCGCCGTCGTGGGCGCGGAAGACGGGGGCGAGGTGGAGCAGTGCGGGGCGCCGTCGCGGTGGTAGTTGAGGAGGGCCGCCTGGTGCGGACGGCGCGCGCGGACGGCCTCGCGCACCCCCGCGACGGCGGCGCGGTCGATGGCGGCGCCCTGGAAGAGGCGCGCGTTGCGGCCCAGCACCTCTGCCTCGCGCAAGCCGCCGCGGGCGAGCGCTCAGCGCTCCGCCACGCGCGGGCAAGAAGGGCTGACCGGCTCACGCGGTCCGTGCCCGGGGACGCCACGAACGGCGTCACCATCGACGCCAGCACCACGGGGGACCCCGACAGATCGTGCACGGTCACCGACCACCCCTTGCGCTCCTTCCCCGCGCACTCGCGGTCGGAGCCCAGCTTCGCCAGCCAGCTCCACGGGCCTCCACTGCCGCCGCCCGGATCAAACTGCACGGAACTGCATCGATGCATGGATAGGATCGACGAATTGTTAGGGGCGGAAATTTCGTTCATCAATTGCATGCAATGTGGGATTGCAGATTTTTTGCAATTGCAATGTGGCCGGCCGGGGAGAAGAGAAGATGCTGCTACTATACTGAGCGGGAGCGCAGGTCGCTGTTGCTGCGGCAGGAGAACTTGCAGGTCGGGCGAGCGCTCGGTGCTCCGCCAGGGCCACGAACGCCGCGGCGTCCTCAGCGCACCCGACGTGCGCGACGCCGACCTCCACCGTCGGCCTGCTGCACCGCCCTTCCCCCTGGACATCCGCCGACATCACGAACCCACGGAAGCTCCCGAACGGCCACAGCCCGCCGAAGTCGCCGCTGCCTCGGGGGCTGCACCCGGGCGACCCGCTCCGCCCGAACGGCTGCGTTGGTCGGAGACGGCAGCCTGGTGGCGCTCGAGTGCGAGGCGCTCCCGCTCCGCCTTGGTGAGGAACACGGGCTTCGCCGGCTCAATCGGCGCGTCGGCCGAGCGCTTCATCGCGGCGGCGCGGATGCGGCGAGGGGGCAAAGGAGGAAGACGACCGCCACGTAAGCAAAACCACCCTCCAATACCGCCCAGGGGGTTATTTAGACCCATAATCGAACTTTAGGGGGTCAAACAGACGGTTTTGCGGTTGGGGGTGTTATGTTCACCGATGCTCATACTTCGGGGGATTTAGACTTTTTCCAAAGATAAATGTATTTTGATTAGAAAAAGTTATAAAATAAGGTCTTGACCCTTAACTTGTCTTTTATAAGTTGTCATTTGCTAAACAATCAGAATTATCCTAGTGGCATTTAAACACAAATATATGAATGCATGTTCTAATAAACTTGTATATAAGAGCATCTTCAATAGTTCAAGAAATAGTAGTCAATGAGTGTTCCATGTGGCTAAAAAAATATTGGGGGCAAATTTTATATTGGGTTCCTGCGATCATTTTCAAAATCTGATTCTTAAGGGTTTTTAGATTAGATTAGGGAACTGCTCCGGTACTCCTCTTTAAAAAAAAATAGCACAAATCTCAAAGCAGCTAATTAAAGAAATTAATTATTTCTATCTCCGCTCCGTTAATTCATCTGAGACGGCGTCACGAGCGTGGCGGCTCACGTGAGTGCGACACCTGACATCGACACGAAAACCTCGATCGCAATCCATCGCGAACTCACTCGCCTTGGCCGTGGCGTTCCCGCCGTACATCATGGCGCCAGCAATGTGCAGTGCCTCCACGATGCCTGTGACGTCTCTCGTCCCCGGCCGGCAGCGGCGCCCATGCTAGGGGAGATCAGATGGCTGCAGTGGTTAGTTTGCTACTTCGGTCATGCATTCCTGCAGTGGTCTTCTACGACTACCGCTGCATGACCATCCGGGGATGGTGGTCCTTAGCAAGCTGCCGTACGGCTCGGTGTGCGTGCGCTCCTATATACGACTGGGTCACTCCGCCGCCGCCACCGAGCTCCGCCGTGAGGAGGCAATGTGGCCTCGGCGCCTAGCCAGGCCACCAGGGTGCTGGCAGCGGACGTGGTGCGCGGTGCGCCGCACGCCCTGCCAGGCGTCCGCTGCTGCTGGCGATGCCATCTCCGATGAATTAACGGAGCAGAGCGGACGGGTTGGGCTTGGGGCTAGAATTTTAAAAATAATTATTTTCTTTATTAATTCTCTGCATTGAGATTTGTGCTATTTTTAGAAAAAGGAGCACCGGAGCAGTTCCTTTAGATTAATCTGAGACAATTTTGCATCAGTACAATGTCTTATGGTAAATAACCGCAATTTCATAATGGTACCGGACGAATTATCGAGTTGGCGGTGTCCAACAACAAAATTTACAAAAAAAAAAGGAAAACATCAGTGCGCATTCATCATCTCCGGTGGTCAATGCCTGTGTGCATCGACTGAGCGATCGATTGGAGAGAAAGGGGCTTATGCGCAGCACGGCTTAATACCTAGTACTTGTAGCAGGAGTGTGTTGTGTGCGGACGAAAAGTCCTACAAAAAACCTAGACGAGAAGTCCTACCAAAAACCTAGTACTTGTAGCCAATTACTTATGTACGGAGTACATCATATCATCTAGTGCTACTCAACATAATTGGGAACAGACTATCTTACTATTACTAATTAGAGGCTCCAACAGAGTCCGTTAATCCGATGAGATGCTCTAGAAAAATAGATAAATCCTAGAAATTCTCAAAAAAATTAGACACATCTGGCCATCGATCCGAAGCCTCTAATAATAATAGCCATTCGATCCATTTCATTATATAAAAAATTACCCACATTTGCCATTATAAAAAAACCATAAGATAACCCCCTATATATATATATATATATATAAATTACCCACCACTGCCATTGTAAAAAATATTATAATTTTTTTAGTAAAATGTTGCCTTGAAAAATATCCTACTCTAAAACCTGTTGCCTCCCGTGCCTCTCTCTCTGGTGCGTGCGTACAGAAACCTGTTGACACAGCCGCCGCCGCAGCCTCATCTTGCACTCACAACGAATTCTCCATAAAAAAAAAAAAAACGAAATCACAACACTGCTGGCTCTTACTTCCAATCGACGGCATCAAGCGCAGGTTTTGATGAAGTAGTTGCCCGTCGGCGAGTCGAGTCCATGTCACGGATGTTGTGAATATAGATTCATCATGACTCTGTGACCTGCCATGCCATGTATCCGCCATCTTCCCATCCGACCAGCGGAGCCGACGAGGACTAAGACGACGAGATCGACTGCTAACTGCTAGAGGTTTGTCTTTGCAGTTTGTATGATTGATCCTATCTTTCTCTTATAAAATTAACGTAAAAAACATGATTTTTCTCATTAGTGTTCAAGTCACGAGAGGTTGCTCTACAGCTGTCAGGACATGAGCCATCATTGGTACCGATGTTAGCGTACCCAGAGAAATCTAGATATCAAAGGGAATCATCACCGTGTCCAAGATATATAAAAAAAAATAGGTAATTTCTAGAAGCTTTCAATTTGTAATCTTTGAGTTTAAAACCATATATTACTTAAGACCATGTACTGAATTGCATTATAAATCTTAAAATTAAATTTTTTATTCAATTGGTGCAATTCTTATAATTTTGAGGGTGCTTATTGTGGCATGTACGATCGTAGTCACCATGAATGAATGTTTGAAGCTGATTATCGTGGTGTGTACATGTATGCAAAGTCGTTTGCAGCATTAGTCTGAAGGTCGTATATGGCTAAACGCTTTTGCTATTTATTTTGATCACCTTTGTCTCTTGCGATGTACGTGGCCTACGACTTTACTTATTTTGTCTTAGGTTACTTTGAACAAATAAATTTTTAAATAATACTTAATTATTGAGCATTAGGTATATTTTTTATTAACACAATAACAATGGTTTTTTTTTTTGTTTCAAGGGATCTTAACACCGGGTGCGAAAATGACCATCCGAAGGGCTCCTAGCTCATCACATCTTTGATCGCCATAGATGCCCAGGCCTCAGCTAGGCCTAGGCCTAATGGGGAATGCTAGGCCCAGGCCTCAACTCTCCGTCAACAGCGTATAGAGCTTGCTGGTAGCCTATGGAAGATTGGAGCGAACACATTTATCAACACCACCAAATGCAGCATGAGTAGGATGTGCACATGCCAGACGAACATGGACGATGCGTCCAATAGCTTCTTCACGACCAACAATTCATATCTATCAACTTCCGAAGCTCTCGGAGCTCTCGGAGCACCGTCAGATGAAGATTATACACAATGCATTCCAGAATCGAGGAGGATGATGGCATCCACACATCGCCATCCATAGGTGAGAAAATAATCTGATTTTCCTCTATTCTTGCATAGCTCCGTGTATACTGGCTGGTATTGTCTAGAACTCTAGATGCACATAGTCGGCAAGGACGTCGGGTGACAAAATCGTGAGCACGGACACCATCTGCAATGGATCCAACACCAACGATACTGCCGCTGCACTATTGTCGGCTGACACTAAGGGGTCAGGTGATGCGAACACCGAAGAGGATGGCATGACTACGAAGGGGTGAACAACAATGAAGAATGCGATGTTACATTGACAACTACCCAGCGGCCAACAATGACGAGGAGGGTGATGCTACAACAATAATTACTGGTGGACACCTACGCGACAGGCAACGATGCATTGACTCCATCTACCTCAACATTGTTACACCAGCCGACGTTGACATGATGATGACGCGGGCAGGTGAGCTGAGGTTCCAACTGCGTGAAGCAAACTTCAAGTACTTCGATGGGCCCGCACTACTCGACACCGCAAAGGTGGATGGCATCTGTGCCCCGGCCGCGAACAAAAATACCCAAAAATTATGGAAAGAGAAAATTTATCAACTGCTAAATGATGTGACAATTTTCATCTAGCGATTGAGCATACGCATGGAGGAAGCCGGCATCCATTCGTGCGCCGACCACTGACGTTGAATCCAGCCGCATTGAGGGAACGGAAGGACAGGCATGTGCCAGCATCATGGGGACATAGAGGGGAGATCCCATTATTATAATTTAATATGTATTTTGCAATATACATGATATGATACTTCTTGACCTAATGGTATAATTTTGATTTAAATTTTAATATTCTTGAATTATTTCGCACAAACAGGTTTTTTTCACAATCCTTAGTTTTTTTATTAACTTAATAATAATATTTTTCTGACCATGAACTGTGAAGCTCCTACCTACTTTGAATTTATTTATATTTCAATTAAATACATATGATGCTAAAAAAATATAAATCTTACAAATTGCTACTCACAAAAATGGTAGAAACAAAATAGGTACATCCTAAAAATCTTATAAAAAACTAAATCATTTTTCTATCAAATATGTGTTTACTATAGTTACCATTGTAAACAATAGTTGTTGTATCTTAGGAATTAATAAGCTTTGGGAACGGGAACGAAACAAAGTTTAGGTTTATGTCCTCGAAATAGAGACGATAGCTAAAACTATCATAGTTTAAGAAAATGTTTCAACTAAGTATATATTAGTGATACACCGAGGTGCTATGTAAAGAAAAGAAAAAAATGAATATGGATGGAAAAACATTTAAATCAATATTTATCACAGTTGAATATAGACCGTAGAGTACCTATTATAGCTAATATTTTAAATATTAGTGAAGAGAAAAAGATATTTTATATAAGTAATTCTTATTAGTTAGTGTCTCCTCGTAAGATTCTAACCCGTGCGAGAGCATGGGTTGGTGAACTAGTATAGTATAATGGATAACAGTAGCAGTGCACCACCCACGAGTATCCATCCCTCCTTTTTTTTTTTTGCAACATATTAATCCCTCTTCTCTGTTTTTTTTTTTATAACCATCCCTCTTCTCTTCCTGGAAGTCTGGAACTTATTTTGTTTTTGAGAATTGAAAGTCTGGAACTGGGAGGTATCGTGTTGAAGCTCCTCCTGCAGTGATAAATTGTGGGCTTTATAAATTCTGGCCCAGGGCCTCAGACTATTTGGGCCCTGGACGTGTGGACTACAGAACAGGATCTGCTCAAAAAAAAAAACAAAATTAGCCTATTCTCTGCAAGACTGCAACCCGAATCCCCGAATCTGTCCACAATGTCCAACGGCGGCGGCGGCGGCGGCGGTCATCACCATTCACCGCCGCGCGGACGAGTGAGATGGCGCCGGCGCCTGCCCTGTTCCGGCCTCACTCCGCAAATGCCCTTACCAATCCGTTAGCGCGGCACCCCATCGCCGCAGAGCGGCGGTGCATCTCCACACCGCCGGGGCACCTGCGCCATCTGGTTTGTAAGTTCCCTTTCATTCCCGTGCACCTGCTTTTGCTTTTATTCGCTACAATTTTTTTTCTTGCCAACGTGACTGAGCGCATGTTTTAATTAACAGGAAGAGAATCGCTTTTTATCATTCATTCACTATGCATCGCTTGCTGTGTCGCACAATATACACTACATTAGTTAGAGGTGAATCTCGCGGCCATTCTTCTCATCTTCAGTAATTCTGCTTCCCTTCTGTCAAATCTTTTCAAGTTCTGTCAAATCTTTTCAAGTTCTCCTTGCCTTTAATAAAACGCTGACTGACTGGTTGCCAACCTTCAATGACCAGCAAACCCAATTTTCCAACGCCTAACTGGTTAACTCGTGTACACGACATTAGTTAGAGGTGAATCTCGCGGCCATTCTTCTCATCTTCAGTAATTCTGCTTCCCTTCTGTCAAATCTTTTCAAGTTCTGTCAAATCTTTTCAAGTTCTCCTTGCCTTAATAAAACGCTGACCGAATGGTTGCCGACCTTTAATGACCAGCAAACCCAATTTTCCAACGCCCAACTGGCTAACTCGTGTCTTCCTGTATTCGGGTCTAAGGATGATGTCCAATCCAGTGTCAATTATGGTTGACAGTCGATGGCTAACTGTTTGCCATATGAGGGATAGCATACATGTCAGTTCTGTCAGCAACTGAATCTTTGATGATGACTTGACATCCACCTACACATCTGTTCTTCCTATCAGATACCATCGATTTGATTGCTAGCAGTAAAGAATTTCGTACCAAATCTTGAGCCCGGGGCTTTGGCTACGAGAAAAGTTTCAAGATTTTATTAATTTGTCTCATACTGTAACCACACTTCCTTGTTTATGTAAATACGATGCAGGTGTCAAACGTTTCTACTCTAGAATTCAGTGATACCAGATCATTCTACATAAATTTTTTTTATGAGTAATCTTATGGTAATAATGTGAGGAGAGGTAGAGGAAGGCCAAAGTTGACATGGGAAGAGGCAATAAAAAGAAATTTGAAAGAATGGGATATACCTAGAGATCTGTGTCTGAATAGGAGTGCTTGGAAAATGGCTATCGACGTGCCTGAACCGTGACTGAGGGTGGTTTGTTGGGTCTCAACTCTAGCCTACCCCAACTTGCTTGGGACTGACAGGCTTGGTTGTTGTTGTTGTTGTTGTTGTTGTTGTTGTTGTTGTTGAGTAATCTTATGGTACTTGGAAAATAATGATGACCGTTCATTAGTCAAGATCTAATGGTTAAAAAGTGAGAGGTGCCTAATACAAGGTACCTAATTGTTGGCTGGTACTTGAAGTTTGTGGACCAGGAGCCAATTCTAAAATTTGTGGACAAGGAGGCAGGAGGCACCTAGTCCATTTCACCCAAGTCCCAACGCTGCCAGCACTGCACCTATTGTCATGGCCTGGCTCCTGATGCTGCATCCTCTGCATGCATGCGCTGCCACATCCCTCCCCCTACTGGCAGTGCCCCATCTCTCTCCTGATGGCTACTGCATTGAGGGATAGAATGGAATCACCTGCTGGAGCCTGGAGCGGAGGCAGCGCTGCAACGGTGCAAGATCAGCTGCACGTCCGGAGGAGGGCAGAGCAGCAGGGCTCAAGTGGAGGGCTGGCTTATCTGCTATACTGTTGATTCCTCATATGGCTGTTATCTAAGGCCTGTCTTTGGTTTTGTCTGATGAGATGGTTATAGTTTTCCTTAGGCTCATTCTTGTGGCTCGAGATGAGATAAATTTGTTCATTGATCTGCTGCTGGGTGATTCCCTTTTGAGACTTTTGGGATAATACCAATGCTTCAGTATTACAAGAAAGCATACAAACTTGAAACATGCATGCAACTGCATTAAAGCCTTGGATGATTATTTGATACGGTAATTTGATTGATCAAATGACTGTTACAACCCAAAACACAGTATCTGCATCTTAAGTATGAACAGATCCTGCATATACAACATGAGGTTCAACGGGATACACAGTAATGTTGTTGTTTCCTGATACCGTAACCACTAGCCTTGCTGCAGGGCAAGCATTTGAGGTCACGCACTGTGACAGAAATTGGACCAGGCCCTCACACCTCCCTGCAGATGGTGGCCATACTCAGCTCTGTTTGCCGCCGGCGTATGCGCCGCTGTGGTCATTGCACCTGTTGCTGGTGTGACCACTTGGAGGGTGCACTGTCTTCAAGGCCACAGCTGTGCACCGTCCTCACGTGTGCCGCCTGTGAGCCAAATCTAGTGGGGGAGGGACTCCCTCTGTTGATTTTCATGTCAATGGAAGATTAATAAACTACTACACTTACCATAAATAATCTATTTTTTAGTCAATGGGTTGGGTTCTCCCAAACATGGTAACAACTCTCTCAGTCTCTCTCTCTCTCTCTCTCTCTCTCTCTCTCTCTCTCTCTCTCTCTCTCTCTCTCTCTCTCTCTCTCTCTCTCTCTCTCTCTCCCCGTTTTTAAAAAAAAATCAGTTTCAAGATTGTCCATTTTTAGTTTGTCCTCAATTCCTTCTAGTTTGTTTTGACCCTGTTAAAACCTAACTGAATACTTTTCTTATCTCAAAATGATAACTTGATGGATATATGATGACAAATTCATATTAGTTATCTCCTGTCTTTGATTGAATTTACAGATGGGACTAAGTTGTGCCAAATGGATCAACATCTTATAATATTAATCAACCTCTTCTTGCACTAGAGGTTTGGAACTTGAGTGACGTAGTTGGTAGCGTGGCATTTCTTGTACCTTGAATGCCGTTTCAATCCTATTTATTTTGCTTTGGTTGCGAAAACCTGCATTTAATTTGTTATGTTATGCCTTTGGTTTGCGGCAAATAGAGAAGGATTTAATGATGATTAAGTTATATTGCTTCTTTATTTCATAAATATACACCAATGAGTCACCAATAGATACTTCTTAGACGGAAGCATCTCACATTGAGCAAGTTATACAAGTGCAAGATATGTAATCTGCAGTCTAAGGCAATGGAGTAAAAGAGGCAAGATTGTACAAGTTTTCTTACTAAAACTGCCCTCAAGGGGTTCGTATGTTCATTTTCATATTCACTAGTTAATTTACATTACAGTCATAGCAGATGCTCCTTTAATTTATTTCTAGATTATGACAATAGAAAACTTCATCCTGTTTGTATCTCTTCTCTATTGTGCCCCCTGTACACTTTGATGTGAAACCTAGCAACCCCAAGAAGATAACTTATTTGCTTATTATGTAAGAGTTCTTTGTAGCTAGCAACCCTAGAAGGTAAAAAATATTATTGCATGATATGGCGAGACTCTTTTTTTTTTCTAAATCGAAAATTATTTTATGAAATGTAATGTGAGCTTGGTGTAACTTATGCCTAACATTCTCACGACAATAAGGTCGATGGGATAGGATTAGCAAGTTATTTCTGGAGGCAATAGCTGTGTACTGTGGTGGTCATACTCAACAAAAGAGATGGCTATCCTTGTGGTGCTAGTCTGGTTTGTAGTTGGGATGTAGCTACTGACTCTGTTGTTATAATTATGCTGTAAAAAAGTACTTTCATGTGAACTAAGAAAATAAGATATGGACAAGTCAAAGTTTGTATAAAGCTGGTATTTACGAAACAATATTTTGAATCAGTAGTGCAAGTTGCAAGGTGTTCTCTTATAATGTATGCCCATGCTTGATGCTCTTACGATGGTATCGATTTTCTGTCATGTCTATTTATCTTTTGGTGGGCACATTCCTGCAACAGTTTTTGTCTTTATTGCAGCCTTGACTTTTGTCGTTAAAGGTCATATGTACTTTTGCAATTGTGCCTCGTACTTCGTATAGACCGCCTTTAATTAGAGGTAGAGTCAGGCCTGCTGGGTACCTAGAACACTATTGGATGATCATTCTAATATAGTAAAACTAATGTTGTAGTGTCACTTAATTTTACATCATTCTCAAAGCACGATTCAATTCATTGTAATTTCAATGGCTGTGCAAGTTTTTCCATGGCAGTGACTTGCTGAAACTGATGCCCAAGCATGTGTAACCAGCAAATGCCGTTTTTTCATGTGATTGGTTGTGCATAATGAGTGCTGGACTGTAGATCGTCTTGCTCGACGGGGTCTTCAGCATCACCAGAAATGTTTGTTGTGTGATTAGGAAGAGGAAACCATCAATCACCTGCTGGTTTCTTGTGTCTTCTCTAGGCAACTCTGGTTTGAGCTCTTACAAAAATTTGGATTGCAGATCCTCGCTCCCCAACCAGCTGAGCCGTCCTTTGAAGTTTGGTGGTCCCTATCTAATGACATTGTCACTGAGCAGGATCGGCAGGGTCTCAATTCTCTAATTATTCTTGGAGCTTGGTCGCTTTGGATACATCGGAATCGGTGTATCTTTGATGGGGCTTCACCTACTCTGCAGGGTATCCTAGCTTCGGTCGACGAAGAAGCAAAGTTATGGGGTCTAGTGGTGCGAAGGGCATAGCCTTGTTGACTGAATGGATACATGGTGTTGCCTAATTGCTTGGCTTGTTGGTCATTCACTGCTTGTTTGTGAGCGTGTTTGTGGGTTTGTTGTCTGTGTGTGTGTGTTTGGGCGTTTTTGTTTGTTAGTTTGTGTGGGCTTGTTGTGGGCATCTGGGTTGGGGCATGTTGAGGTGTTATCTTTGTTGTTTTGGGGTTTTCTCGTATACCTTTTTCCTTAATATAAAAGATACACAGCTCTCCTGCATGTTCGAGGAAAAAGTTTTTCCATAGTAGACAGTGTTGGGTCAATGAGTGATCACTGATTCTTGGAAACAAGTTATGACATGCAGACATACATTTGTGTGTCTATGCACATAAAGATACACAGCTAATAGGTATAAATAAATGCCTGTTTGACTGACAAAATGGAATGAAAAACTAAATCTGTGATGTGTTTATATAATCATTAATAGAGTAGTTTTTGAAAAAATTGTTACATCAAGCCACTTATAACAGACTAAAATCCTTTTTGAATCAGTGCTCCTGTTTTCATCATAGATTTGCATCATAAACCTTGTAGTAGTTCTACATAGGGATGACAGTTGACCTTGTGGGTACAGGCGTGGGTGCCAAATCTCATCAGCGGTCTCATCAGCTCGGGGCCTGAAATAAAGGAGGGTTGGGTGTGGGTGCTAAATCGCACATGCAAGGTACCTATCAGGGCCCAAAATATAAGGAACATCTCATATAACTAAATATCCATGTTCCGTTGCTAGCAATTTTGTTTGGCATCTAAGCATTAAATTTTTAGTTTATTTAAAAAACTTGTATAATTACATGACATCTATGTGGTAGATGACTAGATCTGTGATGTATAGATGAAAAACTTCACTTGTTTTCATCTTGTTCAATCAAAATATTCATGCATGACATTGTTCTGGTTGTCAGATATTTTTTTGGTTACATCATCTGCCTATTAAAGCGCAAAATCACACCTAGTGCATTAGCTCCAAGCTCTGAGTCGCAAGTTTAGTGCCATGTAATCGTTCAACGCCAAGGCTACCGCCATAATCCCTGTTTTGTGATTTGTGGCATTGTGAACTATGTGCATCTCGCTCATGGGACACAAAGTCTGTAACTTGCTATACACGCTGACAAGTGCGTCCGCGAAAAAAAGGAGCAATTAAATAAATGATGATGACATTCCTTATGTTATGGATGCACTTCAGATACATTGTATGCTTCTCCTGAGGACTGAGGGCATCCTCTATTAGGGGCCAACTGCTGTTAATAAAGGTTCATCTTTGAGTCCATTGCCCTTGTGCAGTAGTAAGATAACAACTTATGTCTGTCAGTTGACGACTTTGTATGGAATGTGCATCTGTACATAAAACCAATGCAGGCTTCAGCAAGAAATAGTATATAGGTCTGCATGAAGAGAAGAAAGTTGAAGCCTCTGCGCTTAAAGACTCAATTTTCTGTTGGTGTTGATGGTCTGTATGGTTAGCTTTGCACCCAAGACTTCTGAATTTTGTAGAACTGATGATCAGTGGTCATACTGAACTGCCTGTCAGCATGTACTTCGAAATTTGAAGAGTTATAATGGTTTTCAGACAAGTTGAACTTCAGAACCCAAGATTGAGTTTGCCTGTTATAAGAAGTTCAGAACAGACGTGTAAACTATTTTTTGACGAAACTGGCACCCAACTTATCTCATTATTTGTATCACTATGCTGCAAGAAGTTTCTTTAAAGGCAGTGTAGCTTGCCTATGGTGTCCATAAATAACATAAATTGACCACTTATGACTCTACTCAATTCCCAACTGCAGATTGGTTGTGCACTTGTGTTGGCACATTCCACTAGAGCAGTCAGTTACACGTTATCCATATTTGGTCCTGCCTTGGTCCCTCCTGTACTCTGTTGTCTCTATATTGATTGAGATTTATGCTTCTAATCTATGTTTAATGTTCTCTCTGCAGGTACGAAGTTGTTGGATGCTTTGCATGGATAGCTTAAATATGAAGTTATGATGGCCTTGCTTTCAGTGGTGGAACTTGACTGGAAATGTAGAGGGACCACCACTAATGTAGTGAGATTACATGAGAAAGAGGGGATCAGTTCCATGTTTAAGCTTCAATTTAGCATTGAGGCCTAATGCTTCCCCCATGGACTGCAAAAGTGACAGGAGCCATGGCCCACACTGGCCAATCACTAAGCTCCATCCATGCTTGCCTTTAATCAACATACATATACATGAAGATCGATCAAGTTCAGCAAGGGTTTTAGTTTGAATCATTGAAGAATGTGCAAGGATTGCCTTTTCTGGCTTGGTATACAGATGGCCGCCACCCCTTAGGTGCCTATTTCTGGCAGTGGCAAGAAAACAGAAGGTTGCCATCCTTCATTTGGTTGAAGACTTGATGATAACAGTTACCAGGACTATGACTTGACTTAAAATTCCTGTCTGTTGTTGGTGCAGAACAAAGCCTCAACTGTGCATGCTGATATGATTTCTGGTCCAGTGCCATCTGATATTCTGATCTGAGACATCTAGTTGCACCAAGCGAGCTGGGTCAGATACTATCATCAGGTGTGTGACATTGGGATTTCAGAGACAGGCTAGACGGTTGTACAGGCAGCACAATCAAAGCTTGAGATGTCATCACCCCAAGTTTGCTCTGTCAGGTCAGTTTTGACCTCATCTAACGACCCAATATACCTTTTAAATTGGACGTTTTTGACAAAAGAAATATACCATTGATTTGTGAAGTTTACATATGGCATTTTGTTGCAATTATTCATGTCAGTAGCATGCCATGCTCAGTGTCCAGTGCCAGCGGTTGTGGGTTATGGCCTTATGGCTTGTGCTGTTCTTCAATCAGCAGTATGTGATAATTTGTCTCTGTTTCTTGGACAGTAGGTTTAGTTGCCTGTTGTGCATTGTAGGTTACTTAGAACTCTTTGAGATATATGCATTGACTCTTGGAGAGTTTTCTGTTGTTCCTCAAATGACATAAAAGGGACATTACTGAAGGACATGTCAATAATGTCTTAGTAATAGGAGGCTGTCATACATTCTCTGAGATTACTGACGTCAGCAATCTGAGTTACACCTTTGGATTCAGTTTGACATGTATCTTAGTAGCAATGCATTTCTACTTATGTTAATGACTTGCTACTATCGATGGCAATAGTTTGCACTTTGCAACATGATTTCAAGTATTCGTATTTTTCATTGCAAGTTGTTGCATAAATGCTTTAACACTTGTTCAATTTTGCATGGAAGCATTAAACATTTGAAAGGAAACAGAATGATTTGCACTAAATGAATTCGGTGTGGGCCGTGGGGTAAGGGGTGGGGGAGTGGTTAGGGATAGGGCAGAGAATAATAAAATAAAAATGAGAAGCTGGCTGGCTTTCTTTCTGCACTAAATGTGATCAGGGACCATCTGCATGCCGATCGAGACTGCAATTGCTTCACCTCTCTGCAGGTTCGTTCTTCTATTTATTTATTTATTTATTTATTTATTTATTTATTTATTTATTTTTCCTTGAGTACACTCTCTGCAGCTTGTATATATCTACAAAATAAAATAGTATGCTACTGTCATTCTGCATTCATATTTGATGACCCTAGAAAAGAAGTGTGGCAACAAGTCATGGGCTCATGGCATGCATGGTCTGCTCCATCCTTGCTAGAGAAATGGAGCCTATCTCACTTGGTCAAGGACGTGGATATATGGCTGGACCACTCAATTGTAAGTTCTTGTTGAGGTGAACTTGGGTACCTATTTCTTATTTTCTTCATTAAAAGGCCACCTAGTTTATTCAAATATGGTTGTTTTTCCTTTTTATTACCCCAAGCTCACTAGGCATAGGTACACACTTTCACTGCAAACATATATAGTTAATTATAAATTTGCATTTATTATGTTTAGAGAAGGAAATAATTCTAGCTCTATCCATGGACGTATACAAACAAAACACTCATTCAACTGATGTGAATGCATCTCAGTTATGCACAAGAAAATATCAAATACAAATAATGTAATTACATCATCTTGACATGCTTACATATCATTTATTTGGTCATAATAGAGCATGATTAATAATACAACCAGTGCTGGCTGGATGTACATTTACAGCCCTAGCTGGTTGTAAACTTGTGCCTATTTAGTTACAAGGGCTAATTGTTAGCCACCTAAAATTAGCTAATATGTGGGCTAATTTTTAGCCAAGCCTTCAACTAATTATTAGCCAACTAGTTTGCCAATCTTAGCTAATTTATGCTAATCTTTAGCTCCAGCTAATAACTAGCCAAGCCCATATACTCGCTCTTATTTTCTGACTTCTGATTGGCAGTGTCAAACTATCTACCACAAGTAACATGTCACTAACTAGATGGCGGTGCCTCACTTGGGAGTTTTGACTAACTATGCATGTACTGTTCTTGTCTCATGCTTGTGTAGAATATATATAATAAATTTCTCCTAAAGTAACTTGCACCGACAAATTAACCTACTACCCAACTCACACGGGGTTTGTCGGCTATCATGTTTGCTTCTTTTTTGGAGCTAAAGCAGCATGCTGCGAACTGAGCAACAGCCGTCAGAGATCTCCATCTGCTCGGGGGCCTCGTCGAACAACCACTTCTCTATGGAGGACAGCTGCTGCAGCTTGGGCTTGTGGTAACCGCCGTGTCCTGTCAACGCCTGCTGCTGCAGCGGTGGTGGCATCAGCAGTGGCACTTCGTCGGAGATGGGTGGTAGTGCACCGCCGGACTTGTGATCAAAAGGTTTGATGTCGATGACCGAGGAGGGCTTGATATTGGTAGCAGCAGCATCCCGCGTCGGGGAGCTCTTCATGAAGCCGTTGAGCAGCTTGGATATGTTGTCCATGCTGGAGGCATACGGCGACGAGGAGGTGTCACCGTTGGTGGCGGCGAACTGCGGAGAGCACTGGCCGATGAACTGGGTGGCCTCATTAGCTGGGCGTGTGTACCTCTCCTTGGAGAGGGTCATGTCATCATGATGGCGATCGGCATGGCCGGCGGCGGCAGCAGGTACTGGTATGTTGGATGGAGATTCGAAGGGCGGAGGTGGCGCGAAGATGGCGCCGATGGCTTGCTGCTTCTGGAGCTTCTTCTTGAGGTGGGTGTTCCAGTAATTCTTGATGTCGTTGTCGGTTCTCTGCGGGAGGTAAGAAGCAATGGCGGCCCACCTGTTGCCCAGCAAGGACTGGAGGTGGACGATGATGCCTTCCTCGTGGGGGGTGAAGTTGCCGCGGCGGATGCCGGGGTGGAGGTAGTTGGTCCAGCGGAGGCGGCAGCTCTTGCTGCAGCGCATGAGGCCCGTGTTGATGGGCACGGAGCGCCAGTTGCCGGGGCCGTGCTCCTGGATGTAGGACACCAGGATGATGTCCTCCTCCGGCGTCCATGGCCCCTTCTTGACCCCCACCTTGTCGCAGCACGGCGGCCTGCCCATCGTCGATGCCTGGCGAGCTGCCTGGAGCTAATTAAGTTTCTGGAGTTGTGCCCATGAAGTGTGACGTTGCGTTATATATATAGGAGTAGGACGGCTGGAGGAGAGAGCTGTGTTTTGACTTTGTGAGAGTGACGAACGCTGCTGATTTGTTTTCACTCATGTCTAGGAGCAGTGCAAGTACAGTAATGATTTTGTTTTCACACTCGTGTCTAAGAAGTTCCTACAACCTCCGGAGCTTCGCCATTCGAGCCGGCGTCTTTTATTTATGTTTTGCTCGCCTAATCCTCTTGGCACCTCGCCATTAGAATAGTCGGAATGTAAAGACAATTTTAGCTTCTCTTAATGCGACACGTGCAAATTGCATATGTTTTCGAAAAAAAGAATGAGCTGCGACATGTGTAAAAGTAATAATAACAAGTTTAGAGATAAATATTGTATATAGTTTGGCTTTTACAACTTGATTTATAGTCAACCACTTGGTTCTATTGTCGACCTCGCTCTATGTGTGTGTGTGTGTTTGTATATAAATATAACATAATATTGTACGTACATTCATGCTTTTCCTTTCTGGCACCGTCATGAGAACCATGAAAATTGACCCAGGCCCACTTTATTAATGTTTAAAGCAAGGATTAACTGTTTGCTGATGTTGACTACTACTGCTGTTACTAAGCTAGGGTTCCTAGACCTTTGAACACTCACTCTCGGCAATTTATTCCGCCAGGTATGAAAGAGGTCGCCGGAGTTGACAGCTATGTTCAAAGGCGACCGGAGCTGGCTGTCGACTAGAGTATGCATATATGGTTCTTGCAAATTTGCCTCTCCAGTCGTCTTCATGATGTCAAAAAAAAAAAAAAAGCAAATTTGTCTAACTTTGATCAGTGATTTGGGTAGAACCTTTTTTTTTTTTTTTTTTTTTGTGTGTGTGTGTGTGTGTGTGTGTGTGTGTGTGTGTGTGTGTGTGTGTGTGTGTGTGTGTGTGTGTGTGGGAAACCAGTAGATCACGTTTTTGATTCTAGCTTTGATCAGTGATTTGAGTAGAACACGTGCTAAATTTGAGTACTACGCATAGTAGCCGTCGCAGAACATGATGCATGAGCAGCAAGACTAGCTGTCAACAAGTGAATGCATGGACCCCGCCGGCATGCCCACACACATCTGCATGATCGAGTATCAAGTGACCTGATGAAGTAGCCAAGTAGGTCCACCCTTATAATAACACGGCAATTTGCGGTCCACAAATATACATGCATTTTGCATTAGGCATGCAATGCGCCTCCAGCCAAGCAGCCACTGCAAACATGGAGAAACTCATGATAGTTACTCGTATTATATTATTATCTCCTACATTACCTACGTGTCAGAAATCGGCACCCACACATGCCTGCAAGGTCTTTTATCTTCTTCTTATTCATTTCTTGTGGGGATCACAATAAATAAATCGATCGATCAGGATCTCGTTACACTTGAACCTTGATGATGCCCTCCATTAATACTCACTGCAACTAGCCATATGTAGTATATATATGTATCTCTCTCTACACACATTGATGCATATAGCCCATGAAGTAGACTATAGACAATGTATGTGCATGTGTGTATACACACCAGTTTTTATTTCATTTTCTTTCGGTCTCAACACCAATAGAAAATTAGAAACGAATCAAGAAACTGAAAAGACCACTCAAGCGAAATATGGAAGGGAATTTAAAGCATTTGTAGAGACGTCTTCTTCTTTATGGGTAGTTTCATGCAAAACTAGCTCAATAAATAGTTTTTAAAATGAGATGTCTCTAGAAATCAATTTGTAGAGGCGACTAGTATTTTTAGATATCTCTACAAATAACTATCTTTGTAGGGGTGGCTTTAGATTTAGCCACCCCTACAAATCAATTTTTATAGAGGCGACTCTTCGAACAATAAAATTGCATATCAAAATTCTTAAAAGCCCCGTGTATGGAGAAACTACGAGAACGAAAGTGATCTAAAAAAGCTATATATAGTTCCAACTTATTTTATTTGAAGTAATCAATCCATAGAAAACTATGTTTCAAGTTCTTACATTGGAATTTCAATTTTTTTAAAATGACATCAGATGGAGAAATGATAAAAACAAAAATTGTAAATCATGAAAAGTATAAAACTTTATAGTTGAGAACATTATTATTCGAAATAATCTATCTACGAAAAATTATATTTGAAGTTCTCACATTTGACTTTTGAATTTTTTTAAAATGACCACGGACGAAGAAATGACCAAAACAAAAGTTTTTTTTTTTTTTGACAAGGACCAAAACAAAAGGTGTATATTTCAAAAAAGTTACACAACTTTGTAGTTGATAATTTTTTATTAAAATAATGGGATGAATACTATACGGGGAGAAACAATATCTCATATGACCACACGTGAGCGTAGGGTGGAGACATGGAGTGGTTAGAAAAGTGACACGAGGTGTGAGATCGTAGGTATGAACCCCGGTGGCTACAAAATGTGCAGAAAATGCCGACTTAATTAAGGGCGTGCACATGGTTGTTTGGTGAGGTCTTCCTATATTAAACCGTTTTAGCTAGTCTAACATAGATTTGTACCTGATGAGGTCTTTTTCGGATTAACTCCTTTCAGCTATTTTAACCTAGATTTATGATTTTTTTAAAAGTAGCGGTTGGTTTCTAACGCGCAAGAAAGCAATGCTTAAGGCGACGGCGTGTCGAGAAGCCATGACGTGCGCGATCGGGGGTAGTATTTGTGAGGTTGTCACATGATTGTGTCACCTAATTTACTGTTTCAGTCAATTCATTTACACTTGTGAAAACACCTCCGTCCTAGAAAGAATAACATTATATCAAACTTTCTTAATGTTGTCTAGATTTATAGAAAAAAATACGTCTAATATTTTTATCTCTAAATAAATATATTATAAAAGTGCATTCAATGATCTATCAATGATACTAATTAAATATTATAAAGTTGGCTTCTTGAAAAGCGAGAATAACATATATTTTGAAATGGAGAAAATAACAAACTATAAATAAATACATAAATAAATAACCTAGTAGATCCGATCGTGCACGTCATGGCTTCTCCATCGTGCACGTCATGGCTTCACGTGTGTACGAGTACGACCCTTCAGTACCTTTTATCTTGTGGGGATTTGGGGTTCCACGTCCTCACATCCCAAAGGCCCCAAGCCATCGCTTTTCTCCCATTTATTTACAAGTAACAATCCACGTTCTTAGGTTACTATTCCCAATTACTCTCTGCTGGATCGGCTACATGTGGCTACGGTGACTTTTGCTACAGTAGTCTTGTATACCTGCCGGCTGCAGCACCAGCAGCAGCCATGGCCAGAAAAACGTACACCAACCGAATGGAGCCAACATAGTAAGCTGTGTTCACACGGGAGAGAGATAGAAGCCCTTGCTTGGCCTAGAAAAATGACAAAGGACGTTAAACTGTTTTTGAGCACTCCATAAGGGCAGTCCCAATGCAGCAAGCTTATCACGGAGTTGCACTATTTATTACTCTTTATTTATTGTATTTCTTGATGTGGCGGATATTCACCTCGAAGATTGTGGGCCTTATAGAGTCTAAATAAGACTTAGTCTTGTTTTCTCTTCAATAAATATACCGCCACATCAAGAAATACAATAAATAAGAATAATAAATAGTCTTGACTACGTGGTAGAGTCTGCATTGTGAATGCCCTAAATGCATTTAGACAATATATAACATAGGAAATAAATATGTAGATTCAGAATTAAAAATTCTAAACAATCTATCATCACGATGAGTTAATTATAAAACTAACAAACGTGCATGTAAGTTGCAACTGAAACCAATGCATATAGGAATGAGACTCTGTATCATCGCTAGCAAGTTTTAAACTTGTATAAGCGCGAGAGTTCGGGTCACATATAGGATACAAAGGACCCAAACGACCTGATTAGCTTTGGAATCAAACCACGTATCAGTTGTCACTAGATGTGACTTTTTCTAACCTTATGTGTATAGATCATAAGTCTGGGTCAAGTTAAAAGAAACGGGATGAAAGAAACTCTCCATTGATCGATTAGCTTGGGGAGGTGGACAACAAAATAGAATGAAAATTTGTTTTTTTTAATGTTAGGTACAGATCAGGGACACATCCAGGATGAATAAGTTTGGGTCAAGTAAAAGAAATGGGATTGAAGAAGCTCTCCATTGATCGGTTAGTTAGGGGTGGTGGACGATAAAATTAAATGAAAATTTGAACTTCTAATATCAGATAAGTAAATGGTAACACAAGAAACACAATTACACCTCTCTACTCCTAATTGATAGCCTATAGTACTTCTATATGATATTGATAGAAGAGAACCGAAGCCCCTATCTAGTCCTAATTGATAGCCTATAGTACTTCTATATCATATTGATAGAAGAGAAGCCTAAAAATTGCACAAAATGATGAAAGTTGTCCTAAAAGCCCCAAAACAATAAGCAATTCGGTTGAATGATGCTAGCCCTCAAAGCTCTCATGTACTACGCTATACTAAATACATAGACCTTCAAATCTTCTTTATATAGAAATATACAGATATCTATCCTACATAAATATATACTTACATGCCCCTTAGTGGCTTGGGCTTTATGTGGTCGCACCTACCGCCCACCCCTCAGACAGGGCACACTAGAGAGAGCACACTCTTTTCGTTCAAAAAAGAGTGTTGTGTGTTAGTCAAACTTTCTTAAATTGACCAGTTAGTAGAAAATATTAATAATATTTTATATCTGAATGAGTTTATCATGAAACATATCTACGATTTGTCTATGATACTAATTATACACTATAAATTTAAATTTTTAATATTTAGTCAATGTTGAAAATGTTTGACTTTTCAAAAAGTAAGGGTGTATTTGGTTGGGCTTTTTGTGGCTTTTGCCTCTAAAAGCCAAAAGCTCAACCAAAGGGCATAAAAACTAAAGCTGCTTTTACCAAGAGCCAGCTTTCACCATAGTACAAAATCAAAAGCACATCTACCCTGCTTTCACAGGTGAAAGCTCTAGTTTGGTTTTTTGGTAATTGATGAAACCTAGTGTACTAACCTTTGTCATGAAGTGTTGTGATATGAGCAAGGTGGTACACACCAAGTGATGGAGCCAATGGACCAAGGTGGATGGTGATGGTCCCAAAGATGGTCAAGTGCTCATCCTTGAAATGAAAATGGAGAAATGCGAAAATTGGCTCAAGGCAAAGGTATATTTCCATAGAGCCATTTTCGGTTTGCACTCAAGACACCATAGAGGGTGTGAGTGTTTTAGGTTTGATAACCGTACTATTAAGAGGGGAAAACTATAATTGCTCACTCATCTAGTGCCACTAAATTAGTTTGCTTTTGCATATGCATGGGGCTTTTAGTGACTTGATGAGTTGGTTGAAATTCCCTAAGAAAGTGCTTGGAGAATTGCTATCTCAAGAGTTTTGGATGTTTGGCATCATATGGATGAGATAGCATCTCAATTGGAATGGGTATTTATGGTGAGTTTGGTGAAAATATGAGCTGCTGACCGGAATTTCCAATTCACTGGGTTAAATTTCCGGCCAGGAGCTTCTGTTGGAATCCCCTCTAACCGAGAGGGCTCTACCGGAATTATTTGCATTCGAGCCGGAATTTCCGAAGCTGGTGGCTGCGTTGGGCTCGCTGTTGGGCCGCCAGCATCTCCACTAGACCGGCCCGTCGACGGGCGTAGTGGGCCGCGCCGCTGCTGCGTCCTGCTGGCCTTGCTGGTCTGCTCGCTGGTGGGCCGCCGCCTGCTCCCGCGCCTGCTGCCTGCGTGCTGGCCTGATCGGCCGGTGGGCTGCTGCTGCTAGGCATTTTTAAAAAGGAAATTCGACTTTGCCTGCTGTCCACTCGCTGATTGCATGCTTGCATGCATTTGCCTTTGAGAAAATTATTTGCGTGGACCAGCTTTGTACGTGCTTGAGAGAGAAGGAGGCCATCGCTAATTGGCTTTGCTAATTTTGGTGTGGGGCCATAGACTTTTCTAATTAAGGTGGTTCCTCGTTTCGTGGATTGGCCAGGAGATGCACTTGCCTGCTCCCAACTTCGCGTGGAAGGAACGCCGCGTGATAGCGGGGTCCGCTGGGGCCGCGCACGTGAAGGGGCAGCTGCGCCTGGGCCTTGGTGCCGTTGGTTTTCCACCCGTTGCTAGCCAGGGCCAGCTGAAGGGAAAAGGCACGGGCGGCCAGTGCCCCCGCCCATCGATCCCCATTTCATTTTCAACCGAGACAGACAGAGCTCTCCTTCCTCCTTGCTCCTCTTGCAAACCTAAGGGAAGAAAAGCTCCATTTCTCTCCTCTCTCGCTCCCAAGTGTTGGTGCTCCATTCAAGTGAGAGAGTGTGCTCTAGAGATCGAGTTGAGAGCCTCAAGAGGATCTCCTCCCTCTCCTCCCCATCCCATGGTTGGTTTCTTTTGGTGAGAGGTTGGGAAACCCTAGGTGCATTGCATTGTGATTCAATTTCTTGGCACTAGGTGTTTGTTGCAACCATGATTCTTATTACTTCTTGGTGATTGCCGTCACCTAGACGGTTGGTGTTGGATTGATTGGTGAGGGGATTTGGTGATTGTGTCCGCCCAATCAAGGTGAATTTGTGAGGGGTTGTTGTGGTTTCTGGCGGAGTGCCTAATTCCAACTCTAGTGGATTGCTCGTGTCGTTGAGTTACCACACTTTGTGTGTGGGTTCTTGCGTGCTCATGCGGCGTTGGCTCGAGGGCCACAACCGAGGAACCACCAGTAGTGTTTGGCCGATTACTACGACTAAATACTTACGGCAAAGGTGAACCTCTATAAAAAAAAAAATCAATCGGCCATCTCTTTGCCTCCCCCACAAGATCGATTGATATATATATATATATATATATATATATATATATATATATATATATATATATATATATATATATATATATATATATATATATATATATATATATATATAGATGCTATGCTACACCTAGGTGTAGAATAAATTATTCTACACCCGCACCAATCTACCGAGCCAACCAGCCAACCAACTCGGCAGGCTCGAACCCCTCCCACGCGCGCGCCTGCATGCACGCGCGGCAGCCCGACCCCGCCGCGCGCACATCCATTGACTTTCTCCAATCTGCGGACCCCACGTGGACCCCTCCGCAATGCGCCTCCCGCACCGGTCCCGCTTCTCCACTCGCGGAGGGACTTGGAGCGCACCCTCCCTCTCGACAGTGACATGCATGGATATATAACTAAAAAAGTAACAAACTGGTTTTCGTCTGGTGCATGTGGCCGGAGGCCATTTTCATTTATTTATTTGCATGCGTGCATACCGCTTAATTTAATCCACTTCCCGGTCCTTCCTTTTGAGACTGAAAAATATTTTCAGTTTCTTGTTAGTATCTCCAGTATTTTTTCGATGGTATTTCGTCAGTTTTTTTGTATCATCAGTATTTCAGTTTTGTTAGTATCTTCAGTATTTTCATCAGTATCTGTCATATTTCGTCAGTATTTTTTATCAGTATTTGTTAGTATTTTTAGTATTTGTTAGTATCTCTAGTATGTTCTTTTGGTATTTGTCAGTATTCTCTTAAGTAGATGTCAGAATTAATTAGTGTTGCATCTTCTTTTCTTTATCAGTATTCGTCCCCACTCCTGCTGCTTGTTTGGATATGAAGACCATCCTTCTGTATTTCAGTATCATCAGTGTTTCTTTAGTAGGACTTTCAGTAGTTGATAGTATTTGTCGGTATCTTAAAATATTTTGTCAGTATTTGTAGGTATTTCTCAGTATCATGAATTATTTTGTCAGTATTCCTATATTATAACTTCAGTAATTGGCACTATTAGTATGCCTTGTAAGTTTCAGTCTGCTCGGTCTTAGTATTTTACAAACAAAATCATCTGTTCTCTCTCAACTGCTAGAGTTACTACCAACATCAGTACAATGCAGTATATTTCAGTAACATTCAGTATAATGTAGTATCATCCAGTATATTTCCATTTTTGGTCAGTACAATAACATTAAGTGGTGGTGAGTATCACCCAGTATTTTAGTAACATTCAGTTTAATGTAGGATCATTCAGTACATTTCCCTTTTTTTCTTCACTCCCCGCTGCCATTCAGTTTCAGCATGCTAAATGTTTGATAGTATCTCTTCGCTGCCCTGCCATTCAGTGTGCCATTCGGTATTTTGTCAGTATCTCTCGGTGTTCAAACTCTCTTAGCGTTCAGAAATTCAGTGATGAGCATCCTTCAGTTGCTTCTATACCGAACATCCCTTTAACATTTTTGTGCTGCTTTGGTAGTGCAGGCAGACAAGCATCAGACTTTGTTCTCAGTCCTGTCAGTAGTTCATAAAAATCATCTCTCCCCTGGCCGATTGGATTGACGGTCATGGCCGATTGTGTTCTGGTCTCATGGATGGCTGTCGGGCTCGTAGGATATTTAGTACTATTCAGTATATTTGTTGTTTTCAGTACTTGTGGCCGCCGGACCTGCTGCCTTCGCTCGCTGGAGATCCCCGGAGGTCGCAGCAACCGGCGTAGAATAGTATTGAAGAAACTGAATACTAAATGAATACTGGAGGGCCCTGGCGCCGCTTCTGGACCACCTACTGCCGGAAGCACGGGACGGGAGGGGCCCTGCTGCCACCGCCACCACCAGAGGCGGCAAGGGGACGCGAGCTCTGTGCAGTACTGACGGGTACCGGTGAGGGCTTCATCGTAAAGCTCTTCAAATCGCGGACGCTCCAGGGGAGGCCGGAGGGGGACCCGCCGTCGTTGCCATCGATGGGGAGGCGGGACCACCGGCAGCATGAGGCCGGGAGGTGGGCGCCGTCGCCGGTGGAGCCGCGAGCGCCGGCCCCTGGCTGCCGTCGAGCTCAACACCCGCCATGGCCGGCTCCCAGCCGGTGGGCGGCGGGGTTTGGGGGTGGCCGTGGATGTGCCGACGCGGAGGGGCCGAAGGGCTCCGGGCGGAGGTGGTGGGACGCCGGGAAAACTGACGGCACTGATGCCGTGCGAGTCCAGAGGGGGAAGAGTAGGGGTGCATTCGGATAAGGTGGCCAGGGGCTCGTTTGAGTTCGATCGGGTGGGCGGGGTGGGGCTGCGCGGTCGGATCGGGCTGGACAACTGGCCCTGGGTGTAGAATAACTATTCTACACCTGCGCAGGGGGACAAGATCGTCGTATATATATATATATATATATATATATATATCCTATTTAGCAATGATGGATAATATGAAACGCGCTGGTAGCCTTGCAAAGCGTCAGCCCACAACCATAAGGCCAGTCTCAGTGTATGGTGTCATTGCACTGTTTCCCAAACAAAATTGCTAACAAAGCCTCAATGAAAAGAGTCTCAATGTTTTCTTTTTTTTTCTTCTCTTTAGCTCTGTAAGTTAACTCCTTCCTGTACTCCTTTGTTTTTTCTTTTTCAATAATAAGTCAGTTGCTGTGCCGTGGGAACTCCCCCACGGTCTTTTGTTTTCAAAAAAAACAAAGCCCACCGAAACAAACATCAAACACCCTCCACAACGGCAACAGCTTTGATCGCACTGTTTTTCGTTTTTTAGAAAAGCACTTAATTGCGCGCACGTATGGGATTATACACTTTAATCTCAGACGACGACGGCATTTAAATCGCCAATCTTGGTTTCATTCGGGTTTCCAATGCCCGGGAACAACGCCACCTCGCTTTCACCATGGTGAAACCATATGGCTCTCTCTCCTCCTCGTTTCAATCAAATTGCCGATGTGTCATCAGTATTTAATGCTGCGCGTTTACACTACGGTGAAACCCCCACTGAGACTGGCCTAAAGGAATCTTGCAAGAGTAATTTTCTGGTCAAAAAGTGCCACATCCGCAACAGTAATTCTAATTCCCCAAAACCGTAAAGGTGCGTCTCATTATTTAATCCAGCACGTCCACTTTTGCCACCCTCATTTTTCTCTCCTCGTTTCAGATCGAGATCGACCGAAGCTTCTGAGAGGGCGGCGGCGCTGCCCATCCCCTCTCCCACCGACGGTGGTAGCCGGAATCCTTCCCTCGCACCACCTCGACGGCAGCCATGGAGGACCTTCGATGAAGGATCCATGGAGGACCCTGCGGTCGTCTCCGTCCGTGCCCGAGCCCCGGTGGAGGCGCGGCCGTGCGGACAGTACCCACCGGCGACGGGCTCGGGTAGCGGTGGCGGCTGTCCCCTCCACACAATGGCGACGTCGGCCCTGTACCCATCGGTTGCGGCATGGGGAGCAAGCCTCGACTGCTGATCTGGAGCGGCGGCGTGCCCCCCATGGCCCCACCCAGACGGCGGCAGCGCCCCGTCTTCTCCACCGCGGCGGTCTCCGTCCGTTGCAGCAGCAGCGTCTCCTCCACCCCGATGCGTCAGTTGCAGCGATGTAGCACCCTCCGCCCGCCACCGGCTACGGCGGCTGGCCACCTTCCTCACCGGCCATGGCAAGCGGATTGAGTCGATGCGGATGTGGCGGCGTCCACGGACGACGATTTGGGATTCTGTGTGCATGTCGATGCGGCCTGTGGTCTCCGTTTCGTGGATGCGGTATGCATTTTTGTCTTGCGTTTCTGTGATATGCATCGCTCCCTCTCTCCAGTTTTTCCCCAATTTTTCTTTTCCATCCTTTGGTACACAGCTCGATGGAGTGGCAAGGTCGTCCACAGCTGGCCAAGGAGGCTACGGCAGCGGCGGTGGTGCATTCCACATGCGTCCTCTCCGCTATTCCCAGATTCACGCAGGCAACGGTGGCGCTGGTGGGAAGCCTCTGGACGGGCTCGTGAATGGCCAACGGAGAAACAGCTCATGATGGATTACTTTTTGTTAACGATTGTTTTCATTTTCTGTACAAATGTGATGTATCGTAGGAGAGTTTTTTTTTGGATCGATTTATTTTGTACAAATTTGATGAATGTGGAGGACGATGTATTCTGATGGAGCGTCAACCCTTCCAAAAATTTGTTGGATTCCAGGAAGCCTTTTTATTTCAGGAAGAATTTGATTTTGCATATATATGTTGAATTTGAATGTCAGGATCAATGAACAGATTAAATGATTTTTATGTTACTAAGATGATATTTTCTATATATTTTAATTAGTTTTGTTTGAATATGCTACTTGATGATACAATGAGTAGTAAGGCCTATTACTAATGCGCTTCAAAATACTTGGTAGTGTAGTTTTGTAATAAAATTATTACCAATAAAATTACTTTCACCCTAATTTGATGAAGAAGAAACTTAATTATCAATAAAATTATTACTGACAAAGTTACGGTTGATTTTGTAATAAAAATTATTACCAATAAACTTAGTCAGAAATATGATTTCCAGAATTTTAAAAAATATGACTTATTTACATCCTTAATCATAGGTAAATTACGGTTTCAACTCAAGATTGGTAAGGAAGATCTGCCAACGAAATCTGGGTTAAGGACGAAACATCAGCCAACCAAATCTTCGTCCGTCCTTTTATGGTTGCATGACTAACCGCTGTAGGCTTCTTGGTTGGCTTTACTAGTGCACTTACAGTTTCAAATTTTGAAAGGAAAAAGATTTTTTTTAGTAAGAAAGGAAAAAGAAATTAAGAGTAAAAGTAGTAGCTGTCACGTATAGGATGGGTAGACTGATTTAGTTAATCTGCGAGCATGTCAGTCGCTTGGCTTTTTTGGTTGCCGGCCAACTTTTACTGTTAATGGGTAATTAGCGGTGCAAAAAATCCTATGGTTGCCCTTCCAGAGTGTACACAAAAGAAAAGATAAAAATTTTACTACTAAAAGAAAAATAGTTTTACTACTAATAATAGGCAGTCGCTATGCCCAAACTATGGCTGGACCACGCCAAATTGGGAGTAAACCTACGCTTGCCGTTCCATAATAAGCAAAAAAGAAAAGAAAAAGATTTCTATATACTACTTAAAGGAAAAGAAAAAGACTTCTACTGCTAATAATAGCAGTCGCTAAGCCCAAATTCTGGATGGGGACCGCGCCAAATTATAGGCATTTACTTCTAACTGAGGAGAAAAGTCTGTGGTTAATTCAAAGAATTTACATCTAATTATAGGCCTTTACGGTTAATTCAAAGAATTTACGTTTAATGGAAGGCAATTACCCTTAATGGAAGAAATTACGGTTAATTTAGGAGGTCATTTATGGTTAATCGGTCCCTTAATTTAGGAGGAAGAATATATAGATTTTTTTCACGGTAATTTTGGAAGAGGAGAAAGAGTGTCAGACTTAACTGATGCACGTAGGGACCACTTTTCAGACTGCATGCACGCCAGGACCTTTGCGGTCGCATGCAAAGCATTAATTCTCTTTCTTTAACGGTGCAGGATCTGCGGCATTGCTGCAACGGACCTTTTATGGTTGCGGGGTGATGCATGGCGCAAATTATTGTTGCGGCATTTGGATTCCTGACAAATGGGTGTCAGACCTGGCGCGTTTCGTAACTATTTACAACGTAGCGCTGTGAATAGCGCTGTCCTATATATATATATATTGTTGGGATTATTTATTTGGTGATTGGCCCGTTGACGGGCGTAGTGGGCCGCGCCGCTGCTGCGTCCTGCTGGCCTTGCTGGTCTGCTCGCTGGTGGGCCGCCGCCTGCTCCCGCGCCTGCTGCCTGCGTGCTGGCCTGATCGGCCGGTGGGCTGCTGCTGCTAGGCATTTTTAAAAAGGAAATTCGACTTTGCCTGCTGTCCACTCGCTGATTGCATGCTTGCATGCATTTGCCTTTGAGAAAATTATTTGCGTGGACCAGCTTTGTACGTGCTTAAGAGAGAAGGAGGCCATCGCTAATTGGCTTTGCTAATTTTGGTGTGGGGCCATAGACTTTTCTAATTAAGGTGGTTCCTCGTTTCGTGGATTGGCCAGGAGATGCACTTGCCTGCTCCCAACTTCGCG